>CAEMYA010000069.1:689213-712541 GCA_903131615.1 Diplodus sargus | reverse complement strand
GAGGACTTTGTTTGTTTGCTTTCAGACATTATTTAGCACCACATCACACATATTAGAGCTTTTAGATTGTGCCGTAATGACCACTTCAGGGGCTGACGCGAGCGTCGGAGAAGTGGTAATAACAGCAACGCGTGATGCGAGATGGAAATGATAGCTCTCAGACAACATGTTCTGAAGGAGGGCCCGCCAATCCTCCAGCCAGGCTTTGAAAATGTTCTCTTTTTTTCCTTTCTCATCTGTTCTCCGGCTCGTGTGAGGACAGCCAGCGACGACGGAGCATGTGGCAGTTTTGAAAGATGGCCGACTTCCGGGAGAGCGCTCCAAGAGGTCCTCCGTGGCTCCGGCGGCGTCCAAGTCAGGCTCAGCTAACTCCCAGTAATGCTCGAGAGGAACGGCGTTTGAGTCCAGGGCTGCAGAGAGAGAAATCTGAGAATAAAGGCAAGAAATCTCTCTGTCTGTCCTGTCTTGCGAACCACTCAGCATGTCTACTTCAAACTTGGAGGGTGTACCGCTGGGATCCAAGGACGTGAAGTTGTCTGGATGAGAAATGTTAAAGATATCATCAAATGAGAAGATTTGGCAGATTCTTTACCTCTCCAGTAAGGCGACAGTCCAACAGCCATCAGATGTCTGTTTTCAGACACCACTTCATCCGAACGACTTCACACTGGGCGGGTGTACTGCTGAGAACCCGAGACAGAACAATGCTGAGCGTGAAGTTGTTTTGGACTTGGACACTTCGGATAAACAAGGGAGCAGCGAGCGAGTTGGCAGTTCCTCAAGAAACACTAAACAAAAGCCTCAACCTGATCGAAGTCGTGGCTGATGACGATGGTGCAAAGATGGGGAGCGACTCTAGTTTTCTTGAGACTTGGAAAATCTGGTTCATCAATATCCTGATTTGAGCCTTCAGGGTCACTGTCATGGCTGGCTAGGAAGATTCATGAGTTTGAGACAGATTAAAAGACGAAGGCTGAACCGAAGATCGTCTCAAACGAAGGAAGACGTTGTAAACATTATATGTTTCTGTTTGGGACCCTGTCTTGATTTGACTTTTAAATCAGTTGCTACAGTTTTCAAGGCGCCATCTCGGCTTGATACACATTTTAAGTCACGATCCAGGAACATCACAATAATCTACCCATCAGGTTTCTGTAAAGTCGTAGCTCAGCGGAAAAAGACCCACACAGGAGACGTTGTTCTTTAACTTGTGTTTAAGATCTTGAACATGAGTATTTTACCCAAACTGTACTTACGTTAGTTTGCAGAATACAGTCTCCTGAGTGAAAGTCTTCTACATTATCCATTCAGCAACAACAGCTTGCTCCAGACTTGGGTTTTGGTTGATCCTTCGTAGTTTGAATCAATCAACATTAGTTCAGACGTTCCAGGCTGATTATCTCCCTATTTTCTAGAGAAAAATCAAAAGTTTTCTCAAAAATATGATAATAATGATACTCAAAAATAAATCCAAACTATTCATGACTTCGGTACTGGCGATGACCTTTAGAATAAACATATCTGACATATTTAAAAATGGATGTCTCTGCAAAGAGTTATTATCTATATATATATTTTTTGACAACCCAGGTCACACTTCACCGCAAGATCTTTCTGTTTTTTGTTTCTTTTATTGGTGCAAAGTGACAAAACATGGAGCCGGACTGGTAGATAAAAAAATATATGTATATTTCCTGTATGATACTGTATATTTTGGACATTGAACACCTTCTATATATCGTTTTATTGTTATTATTATTTTATAACTGTATTTTTTTGTTTTATGGCTTGTAATTTATTGTAAAACTGTATTCAGAGATAACTTGGCTGTCCATCATTTGTCTACGGTCCAACAAAAACCTTCAGATTGACCCACTAAACATTTGGTGGACGGCTTCATCCTTCATCCTCCTCTGTGTGTTTTCATTCATTATGTACCAGAACTTCAACGAGAATGCACTTAAGCATGTTTTTTGTGTTTGAGCTCCTGGATGTCCTCTGGATGACTGTCCCGTCTCTACAGCATCTACGTAAAGCAGACGAACCCCCGCCGACATCAAGAGACGCATCTGTGATCTTCTGCTATATCAGAAGCACGCAGATGCGCCGAGATCAGATCGTCCCAACCCTGCCTTTATTTATTTTTTAGAATCGACCGGGTTAAAAAGCTTTTGAAGTGCGTGCGTCACATTTCCAACGCAGCTCGGCCTCGTTGCTAAAAGTCGGCTCTGCACCCTTTTTTTTTTTTTTCCAGGAGAAGCGACCTCATGTAGGATTTATGGCTCGTGTAGACATGAGAAGCTGATTGCCTTCTCTTGTCCTCTGTCTTGTCAACACCAGCACATGTATATTTTAACGCCGATGCCGATGACAATATGCACAAACATCAATCAAGCAAAGGAATTATAGACGAGACGAGTCTGCACACGACATTAGACGTCTCCACAAGAAAAACAACAGATGTCAGAGTCAAATATGAGAAGGCTTTAGCTGCGTATGAACACCAGAGGGCAGAGCAGCATGCTGTTCTCCTGCTTCCTCACTTGTTTGAGCTGATGCACAGCAGAGAGAGCTGGTGAGATAATGTATGCCTAAGAGGGAAATTGGCAACTAATAAAGAGCTAAACAAGCTTTGCAGAAGTCAGAACCTTCTCAACCCAGCGGAAATTAAAAACGAAAATTGCCTCCGGAAAGAAATAAACACGCAGCTTCCATAAATCAAATATGTTTTAGCATCTTTTTCTAATTCTACCATCTCTAAATGGACATTGTTGATAACAGCAGGCTCACAAAGACGAGAATATTTAGTTTTGATTCAGTACGTTTGTGTGTTTGGTGGGGGGGGATGGTAGTCAACTCCTCTGGGTCATACAGTATTCATTACCCTCAATGCACCGCTGCACGGATGCTCTTTGTGTCTGTCTGGTGAACCTTCGGGTTCATGCGTGTAATCTGTCTTACGTTCGCTCGCTCCTCATGCCGTCGTAGCAAAAAGACTCATAGCTCACCAGATCACGCCGCAGCTGCACGAGGTGAATAAATGACCTACTGAAAAATGTTTCAGACTCTCAGTTCTGACAATCCTTTGCACGATCTCATGTGGTCCGTGGTGAAAGAAGAGTGATGACTGATGGGCACTGGGAAGATTTATTGTAGGCTGGATTAGATTTAATAGGCCAGGAGACGCTGTTAAGAGGACGTTTCTCAGTTCAGACCAGTGTCTGTTTTACCTCATGAAAAATGTCTTATCAAAAAAACTCAAACGCAGAGATGCTGCAGCGACTTCACTCCAGTTAGTTCAGACTCACTGATGAACATCTTAGCAAGTTACAGCAGACAGCATGTAGATCTAATCATATGAAGATAAATAAACACTGCTGAAGCTTAGCTTAGCCTTCTAGATTTACAAGATTTATGTGGTTAAATGATCTTTAAAATAACACACCGCATGCAGCCGCCATGTTAGACTGGTAACCAGGATGTTGGGTTCTGTATGTTGGGGAGTCCACGGATCGGACTTGTTCTAGCACGTCCCACAGATGCTTGATTGGACCGGGACTTGGAGGCCACTCAAGGAACATTTTTTGTGACACCTGGGCACTAAAAATGGAGGCAAAGTCCAAATCATTGCTATGAAAGCTGCTGTGACGCATGAAGCCAAAATGACTCGACTATCTTCCGTATAGCTTCTGCATTGTGTGCTAACTTCCAGTTTAGCGCCCAACTATCTTCATTGGGGATAAAATAATTCAATTTGATCAGGGGAATGCCGTTGCCATGAGGGGGATGTATTTGGTCAAGTGATCCAGCAGGAGATTCTAACGAGATAATCAGTGTTATTCACATCACCTGTCAGTGGTTTAATGCTGTTGTTTTGTAGCTTTTATGTAAAGATTGTAAGAAGGAACCTGCCATCAAAGCCATCAAACTTCAGACTTCCTGTACCAAATGGTTTGGGACGAATATATAGTTACTGCCGCAGTCTGATCCTTAAGTGAGAAGTATCCGTGGTAAAAACAAATCTTTGTGGTCTCAAATATGGAGGAAGTCGACCGATTTTCTTTATCTCAGCCCTACTTTGTGATTCAAACTGATAAGACACTGTATTTGTACATTCCTGACCATATGACAAAGACACGAATGACTTACCGGGCTAAGCCAACTTAGTGGGCGTTTGGAGCGGTTTGGAAGAGATGGAGGGATTTGAAATGGAGGAAAAAAAAGAAAATGAAAAACCAGAGACAGACAGATGGACAGACAAGGAAGGTGTGGAGGGAGGAAGGCGAGGAAAGAGATGGAGGGTAGCCGCTGCCTATAGGGATTGATGCTGTGTGAAGGTGACCTGGGATTACTCCGGTCCTGTTCCACAATCTCATCCTGGTATCTGAAACTCATCGCCCAGCCGAATGAGCTCAGCTGTCCACATCCCTAAGTAAGTCTTCGGCTGAACCCCCAATCTTCCCAGAGCAGGAATGTAAGCTGGGCTGGGAGGATATTCACTTTTTTTTTCCCCTGACAGACAATGGGCGCCCCCCCACCTCGATGTTAGTGCGCTGTAGATGTGGGTGATGACATTTTGTCAGAGGAAGCTGGAGAAGATTCTCCCGCAAATGTAATGACGGCTTTTACTGTCTCTTCCGCTGGATGGGATGAAAAATCTATATTTTATCAGAATGAGCTCTGTCGAAAAAAACCTGTGTGGCGAGACCGTTGTATGAAACTGTGTGTTGTGTTGCTGCTGCTTATTTCTCCTGAGATTTTGTCCATGTAACATTTTAATATTTTACATTTCCACACAACTAAAACTACTTGGCAGTTGCAGCATGTCAAATCTTTCTATTTTCCATTTTGGATGCATGAAATATTAAATCTACACAAACCAAACGTTTCTCATAGACTGTGCGCGGTTAATAAAAGCCATATATTTTAGTATTTTAGCCTCGTTTACAGCAGCAGAAGCTGTTATCAGAAATCAAGCTCTGATAAACCAGCTGTAATCGATCTGAGCAACAACAAACCGCAGACGGACAAAGTTAGCAGCTATCTGATGAAGAAAGTGGAACGTCTAGCCGCTGTAAAGCCTGAAATCTTTTCTCAAGTCCTCAAAATCAGACAGGAACATGTTGCTTGTCCACAACCTCTACAACAGCAGGTCTCCCAACGTTTTGCTGACCAAACCATCCACCATGACCTCTCTCTACGCAGACTATATCGCTCTATATCTGTGGAATCATCTCGAAGAAATTAATCCAACGCCCGGTCAACAAATCCAACAATTTAGGAAGTCGGGAGAAATGTATTGCCAAGTTGAAGTTAATGTGACGTTGGAACATGGAGGACAAAACATTGTGTTGATGGTCAGAAACTTTTATCAAAGTCAAGATATCAAGTAATCTGTAAAATGGTATTTTAGGTTGTTACCGTTAAACTCTCTGAGGGCTTAAATGCAAAACAACTTCATTTCGGAGTCCACGTTGCTCCCACATTCTAACTCTGACCTTAAAACACTGACATCAGAAGAACGACCTCCTGACTTCGGACCATTCGAGGAACCAAAACAAGAGCATAATGCCACCTGACTTCCTCCTTTGTGTCCCTCATACTACGGTCACTGGAGTGCGCCATCACTTGTATATAAATACATTTTGTTTTCAGCTTGGTGTGTAAAGTAGCATGCATGTTTTGAGGGGAATCTGGAAAAATAATATCCCACTTCCTGGGTGTAAAATTACCCAAATCCTTCAGATAGCTTCAGCAAACTCCTGGTAGGAATCTCGCAAACTTGAACGGCGACAAAATAATTTAATCGTGCAACACTTCCAAACTTTCCAAGCGTAATCGGGCCAAATGGACCAACTTCTGATGGTGAAAACAGTCATTTTGCGATGGGGAAAAACAACCATGTCTCAAACATACCGTACATAACGTACCTTCAAACATGTTTGATTTATTTGAAGAGGCTGGAGATCCACAAAGAGCGGTTCATTTATACAATCCAACTGAATGATGCAAAGCATTAAAAGCCTTGAGAACCGATTGCACTTTTTATTGCTACAAGGTCATTTTAACCCAACATGAAAAAACAAAGTGCTCCATTTGTTTCTTTCAAGTAGGCATTTTTATTTTTGTACTTCTATATCACTTGTAGATCGGTCTTACTTCTTTACAAGGTCACATCCCACACAGCTAACAAAACATCACTTATTGCAGAAAACAAACCCGGTTCAAGGTGTTTTAGGTTGGTTATGTTTTCTGCAGTTTTGGGCTCCATGTGCTCATCAGCATTTTGTCAAATTGTCCTTGAGTAAGATGCCAAAATGCAACTTTGCCTATTCAGGATAAACCCATCAGTTAATCTCCTAAAAATAACCTTCCAAAAAATAAACAGACACACGCACAAAAAAAGTCATGATTTAATCCTTCAACAATACAGCCTGTCTTATTTAAGAATAGCTCCTCTGACTCGCTACCAGCTGTCAATCACTCGGGGATCGCAGCATCAACTTAATGTGTAAATATAAATGAGGAATCAACAGATGTGCTGGTACGATACAACTATAATTACTTTCTGCAGACACCATGTGAACCCTCGCTGGTTTTATGCTCGTCAACAATAAAAAAGCTTGAAGAAATCACCCCCCAAAAAAGTTCCCATACATAATAAAAAACCTGTTTATCATATTGTTAATTAGTTATGGAGTTGTGTTCCATCGATTTACTGGTGATGCGCTAAATGTCAAAGCACACGTCTATTCGGCGCACAAACACCCACACATATGGGCCCCAGAGAGGATCCTTAGTAACTGCAAAAAATAAGTTAGTTGGCGTTAATGAGATATCAAATATACATATATATGTATATGTGTGTGTGTGTGTGTGTGTGTGTATAATATAGCAACTGCAGATGTTTTTCATGAAGCCAGATTGATTTGTTGAGCTTGGCGTGATGAAACTCTCCCGCCTCACTTCGCTGCAGCTTTCCGGCAGAGCAGAAAAAGAAGAAGAAATGGGAAAACAGTGGCAGGTAGGTTGGAAAGAGCCGGAGCTGATGGAAAGGAAAAAAAAGAAAAAGCGGAGATTGATGGAGAGAGACAGAGCATTAGAAGAAATAGGAAAGAAAGAGTGCTGGGGAAGAGGGAGGAGAGATGCTGAATAGATGTGGGGAGGGCTGAGCGGGAGTCAAAGAGGTATTGACATGGTAGGAACTGGGGAAAGCGGGGATTTACATTTCATTTGAATGGGATGATGAGCAGCGCACGGAGGCAGGGAGGTGGGACGGCGAAGGCTCCCGAGGCCCTGCGGTGGAGCTGCGTTCAACATAAATACTTTGCTATTTCAAACCCATCAATTCAAGGGGACACGCTCATCATGTGCTTTGTTTTTTCCCCTGCTCTGTTCTGTCTCTCTGCAGCTCTCGATGCTATAATTGCTTTGCTTATGCGCCGGCACATGGGTGATATATGGAGTGTGCCCGCGCGCCGGAAGCCGCGCTCGGGGCACCATTGTTTGTGTGTTGCCATACGCGTGTTTGTGTGTTCAAGCTTAAGGGCAGCTTTAATTAAAAGACAACTTCTTGTTGTAATAGCTCGCTTGCTGTAAGCCGCAGCCTTTCTCGCGGTTGAGTCTTGATTAATGAGATTATCATTCGCTCGACCCCTCGTTGGTTCCACCGGATAAGAAAAGAAAAGAACAAAAGAAGTTCACATCACACAGCCTTTGGACAAAACACAACTTCGTGTCTAATGGATTCGTGTTGGCTCTGAGGCCTCGTCCACATGTTTTTGAAAGTATGTTATGAGAGGAAAAATATCTCCATCCAGTTTTGGAAACCATCTCCGTCCAACACACCTGAAAATGCAGGAAGCAGATTGACGACTCTCGTTGCTTGGTTACAGAAAATTCGAATGAGTCAAGGCAAACGTACGACAGACGAGCAGGGCCACTGAAAGGTTTGATGTTGTTTTTTGGGGGGGTTCTGACTTTTCTTTTCATAATTCTGATAAAATTAAAACATTTCATTTAACTTCTTTATTCTGAGAAAATAAATCAGAATCCTGCAAAAAGACGAAATCCTAAGAAACTAAGACAAAAGATCTAAATTCTGCACAAAAGACTGAATTCATAGCAAAAAAAGTCATGATTCCGAAATTAAAGTCGGAATTCTGATCTTTAAATCAGACTTCTGAGGTGCAAAAAGTCAGAATTGTTACACCTATCTCGAGTCCTGACGTGTACTACTGACATATTTCAATCTGGGTCTGGAAATTGTGAATCTCATCTTTACAAACCAACTGAAGAAAGAGTGCGATGGAAACAGGTAGTCAGGTGACTCTCAGGTACATAAAGTTTGCTCTACGAGTCTCGACTCACATCGTTTTGGTTGTGAATAAAAATAGCAGGTTAAATACGACTTCAGGAGAGTCAAGAAGTCTCTTCTTACCTTCCCCGTGCATCACAATGATCTCTCGCTGCAAGGTCACCTGCACTTCTTTCAACCGGTGCCAGACACAAGAATTACATTAACATCAATTTTGCAGATGGTTATTTTCCTGGAATAGAAAGGAAGACAGCCTGGACACGAACGGAAGGGTCAGAGAGTTCTGGGCCTTGTGTGGATTTAGACTTTAAAGACCTGTGTTTTGTGTTGTGTCATTGTTTATTCATTGTGTTGATCTTTTGTTCAGCTCTGATAAATATTGTGTCGGCCAAACTGTGACCATCTGCTGGAGTCTGTATACACCTACGCTGTCTGGAAGCCACAACGCCAAGGTTCAGGTGTCAGATTCCTGCTCGTGGGTTACCACCATAAAAGCATTTTTTGTTCCTTGAGGTCTGTTGGAATCCCTGACAAAGGCTTGATGCTGAAACATGTCTGAGTTTATTTTTAAGGTCTAGCACGACTATTAGTTGCAATGAAGGTATTTTAACAGTTTTCTTTTGGTTTTTACATCTATATGTGCCAATATCATCCAAGAAGAGCAAGTCTGACAAACTCAATTTCAGTCCAAGAAGTGCTCCAAACTGCACACTTTTCTAAAATACTTGTAAAAATAGCTGTTTAGTGCTATAGATTGTTAAAAGGTTGAACACAGAGTTGTCATAACAGTGTGTGGAAGAGGAAGCGGTGGATTGGACTTAACTTTGCATGGCCGCTGGATTTGCAAGATCGCGTGATCAAGCTACACATTCACAGCCAAACAGACAGGTGTCGAACCGATCAACATAATTTGAGGATCTACTGACAGCTACGGATCTTAGTTAAGTTGTAAGCAAGCCCTCCAAGAAGGGTGTCAGGCTTTGCAGCCAACATTAGTAGCGGCCAAACCATATAATCACGTGATGCACTGCGTCCCAAAAAGTTCCCGTTAGCTTACATTGTGAAGGAAGCAGCTGTAAAACGATGGATAATTTAATATCGAGCAACACAACCTCCGTGAAATGACAAGTTTCATTATCAGAATTTAAGAATGTGGATTTTTATCTCTATTCAAGTTTGCGGCCTCAGTTTGCAGAAGCCTTTAGTGCACATGCTCTGCAGACGATCTAGGTATTTATATTGGTGTGAAGTTGAGCTTTTATTGGCTGTTTTCAGATCTTGATGTAACGTCCTTGGTTGTGACGCGCAGCAAGAGAAGCGACTGTGCGTTTCAAAACAACAATGGCGGCTCCGCAAGAGGTTAGCATAGCTGCTATAGCATCAGTCATATCCATAGGACTGGAGAGTATATTCAATAGAAAGAAGAGCAAGAAGAGCAAAGCCCCGAAGTTTTATCTTGCTGAAGAGTTTGTTTTGCTTATCAAACTATCGTCGTAATAGTTTGATTTGCACTAGTTAATATTAATCCCTGACAAGTGGTTTTCAAGCCTAAACAATACCTCCAACAGTGACTTCTGTTTCCATTTGTTCTCCTACTTTTATCGCTGACAACTCAAAATCAAACAAAGCATTCAGAGTTTAATATAAAACAGAAAAATAACGACACAAATTAGAAAGGCGATGCTCCGACATCAGCGTCAGGAAATATCGAATCATAAGCTCGGTGTGTTATTCCGTAAACGTAAAGTTTAATTTTCACCACAGTTTGTTCTCTGATGGAAAAAGAAAAAGAGTCCAGTATTGAGTTTGAACAGATTCCATCCTGCGTGATGTTTCCTTGTACCGATACATTAGTTTTAAGAACAAGGGGCTTTCAGCTAACGAGGACTTGGTGGGAGCCGTCTGATTCCAATTTCTACAGACTAAATTGCTTCTCTCTGCACATATTAAGTATTCATAACCGGATTGCTTTGTGTCCGTCACTCTTGCTTGGCTTAATTGCGTATCTTGTAACTCTTAACTTTGTGATTGTGCGGTCTTTTGAGAGTGCACAACAGGATGCTACTTTCTTTTTTATTATTCTGGTAATTTCATTAGTTTCCTGTGACGTGATTAAACAAGGCAACCAGAAACTGTAAAACGAGGTGTTTTCCATCACCATCTTTAAACCTGTCATGGGGTTGACTAAAAGGTGTTTTTTTCAATTATCAAAGCTTCTATCTGACGAAGGAAATTAAAACCTGTCAGGATGAAGGAATGGTGTCTTTTGAAAAGTTTCCACCTCGCATTTTTTCCTCCTGCTGAGCTGCATAAATTAATTAGATGAACGGCGAGTCAGAAAGTACCAAAAGAAAAAAAAGCTTAATACAAATGGGTATTGAAATGGAACAGGATCTCATTTTTTCCACCTGCTATAGTTAAAGTCACTTTATTATAGTCGAAGAAAGGAGCCAACCCCCATTAGGATTTTCTGCCTTTCCAGCACTATACTTCAATTTCTGAGCAGCGAACCCCACGGTCCCCGATGAAAGACCGGCACACCAGGGTGCCCGACGCCATGAAATACTGAATATGCTTAAAAGCACTCACTTTCCTTTTCCGTGCCCTCAAAACCAACAATGGTTTTGTCAGCTTACTGCCTCAAAACCTGTCCCAGTTCCTCAAAGACATTTGGCAAACTTGTCAAAATGATATGCTTTTCTAACCGACACGCTCGTGCAGAACAGACTAACGCGGTAAAAGATTAACAAACGAGTCAAAGTCGCTTTTCGTGATAAAAGGATCAATTGTTGAATAATTAAAATGGGGACATAACAAATACTACAAGAGCTTGTGGCATAATTCAAGTCTCCGAAAGCCCCGAGATCCCAAATTTACTTAAAAGGACGATGGTGGTCTTGTGCGACCCTCTTCAGACCGTTGAAGAAAACCTCGACTCTGACGGTGTTGGAGATGGCGCCCTGTTCGTTCCTATGAAAGTTCCCGAAATGCTCCGTGTGTGAAGAAAAACAACCAAAGAAAGGGGCCATTAGTGAGCTCTTGTAGCTCGAGATGCTATTTCAGTTAGCCTTCAGTTTCGGTCGGGGGTAAAGTGGTCTAAAAGCTTCCGGATAGGAAATGATCGAGCCGACACCGCCACGAGGCAAATCATAAATCCGGCATGAACAGTAAAACCACTAAATATCACGGAGGCAGCATGAAGAATCATTGTCTCCTGACCGAAGCATGACATCCACTGCCGGGTTCACGGCGAGTGGGATGTGTGAGTCAGGATCATCATGGTGTGTCACAGGAAATAACAAAGTATCTTTCATAATCAAAGCTCAGGGGGGTTTTTATTACAGATTGCTAAAGTTGGATTCAGAGCTGGATCCATTTGATTGCAACCCGTTTCTCTTGGAGACTGCAGGTACGTTTTTTTTTTTTTGTGGTTTTAAATTGATGTCTTCCCAGAGGTGGAGTGTTACTGCAGCACTCAGGTCTTAAAAAAAAATCATTTTTATAGCACTGGATGCAGTAGATGAAATTACCTTTTCCATATTCAAAGCAAAGTGAAATTTAAAGACTACAAAGACACTGAAGATTCTTATATTGTTCCGTAATCCTACGGCGTCTGCAGGTCTTCATCCTCCGTGACGGAGCAGTTTACATTCATATCTCACCTCAGCATTAAAGCTCTCCCTCTCTTGCCCGCTCTCTCCCTGACATTTATTTTTCTAAGGCCACTGTCAGTGTTTTGGAATTTTTCCGCTTCTGTTATCCTTTTGTCAAGTTTGGAGTCAAAGTTAAGCAAAAGGAAACTGTGGTGAAATGTCGAGAGGTGAGAGGCTCAACCTTTAGACATTTGCAGAGGTAATCAATCAGGTTGACAGTCGCGCCGAGAACACAAGCTCCGGGTTGCCTGATGCTTGTAAAACACGGCGTCGACGCGCCATGTGAGGAAGCCGGAGCTCTCGTAGACGTAATTAACTTCAAAACTTCATCATGGTAAAGACTAATTAAGATAAAGGGTCACGGATCGAGGTCAGTGTGTGGCTTGATTATGGGCTTCAGGAACAGAAGTGCAGCTGCGTTTATGTGTTATTAGTTTAGCTGAGTAGGTCATAATGGTCATTATCAGCGTGCTATAAATCAGCGTGTGGTACACACAGGCATGGTATAGACTCAGGAACAATTAAAATAACAAATGTGTGATTATGAACATTAATAAAACGATGTCTAACGCGGCCACAGTGAAAGCAGCGAGGGAGAAGTCTGCCCACTCTTCATAAGAAAGGGAAATAAACAAGACGCCGTCCTCCTGGATTCAAGACAAGAAGCTTAAAAGAGTTTGTCAAAACTGTCATGCACAGCTCAGGCATGTTTTCTATTATAGTTGCTTTTCAGCTGGAGGGTCTACGAGGAGCTGACAAGGATTCAGAGAGCTTTAAGTTAGCTTAGAGAGTCTGACAAACAGTTTGTGGGATTTGTCCAACAACGCTATTAACCTGTTCTGACGCTTTCTTTATCAATTACCCTAGCTTTGCATAAATAAATAGTTTTAAAAAATAATTTGGGACCAGCGAGTTGAGGAGGCAGTGATTGAGAGGTCGCTGGTTCAAATCCCAGCTCCCTCGGGCTGAGCTGAGCTGCATGTCGAACTGTCCTTGAGCAAAATACTGAACCCCAAATTGCTCCTGATGTGCGGTTGGCACCTTGCATGGCGGCCTCTGCCATCAGTGAAGGGCCCTGCGATGAGCTGGCGGCCCTCGGCCAGAAACAGCTGGGATTGGCTCCAGCAAAAACCCCATAAAAAGGGATAAAGCGGTTACATACAATGGATGGAGTTTGGTACCACTGCTACTGTTCATGTTAGCTTCTGGCTACACTGTAAAATGATCAGCAATTAACAATAATTTGCAGTCCATCTGTAAATAGTAGACGAGACGTCTAATGGTTGTGACAACTTCTATCGTCTCGCTGAGCAACATGTTAGCAACAACCTATTTTATAAGTCAAACATCTTGTAATCTTGTTATAAAAACAGACCTTATTTGAGGTATTTAACCAAAGAACGGTTCAAAAAACCCAATGACATCAAAACTCAGGAGCCGGAAGTGCACAGATTTGCGGGTTTCAAGACTAATTCTTGCGGTGCTCTATATACGTACTGGGACTGATGTGGAACAGGTGTGAGCAAGTCATGACTTTCTATCTGTTAAGATTATCAGTTTGTTGGTTGGATTATCAGATGGACTACACGAAACCTACTGAACAGAGATCAACAAGCTTGGATGGAGGACGACAGACAACATTAACTCTTGGTGCGGATTGGGATAATTAATGGATCCAAGAATTCTTTCCTGGCTTTCTTTAACAATGCCAGCAGTTTGTTTGTTTGTTGACAATTTCGTTAATTTCTCAGGGAAGAGTAAATGCATCTTGATGAAAAACCAGACTTGTTTAGGTGGCTGGTGCAGATCTGGTGGACTTAGAGGGATTTATTGGTCTCTACTGCCATTCTAAGTTGATGGATGTCATTGATAAGCTGCTTTACTCCTTTTAAAAAACCAAAAAAACACTTTCACATTTTATTTGATTTCCGTGCCGTTGTTTACACCCTAAAATCAGAAGAGCGTGTGATAGGAGATTTTGTTGTTGATCATAACTAACACAACCTTTGAAGCCAAAGCTTATTATATTTCTGTAACTTCTCAAAGCCTCAAGAACACACAGGAGCGATCAAATCCCTTCCTCCCAATGCAACCACTTCCAGACGTTTCCCTGTCGTCGCTGTGTGCTGATTGGTGGCTGATTATTTTGGCTCAAAGTAAAGAAAAAAAAACTACAACAAAACACAAGGAGCTGGTGAGGCGCGCCGCTGTTTGTTGTCTGGGGAAACTAAACAATGATTTTTCTCTGGTAGAAGCGAGTTCTCAAACAAAAAGAGAAGAATGTCAGATCAGGTCGGAGTTACTGAAGGCGAAGTTGGATTGCTTGTGTGTATTGATTCAAGCAGGTAAATACGGAGTCATCAGATCTGCAACTGGATTTGATGTCTATATATAAAAACAGAGACCGGAGAGAAAAACCTGTAGACGCTTTGAGGAATGTGTATGTTAAAGCACAAGATATGAGAAGATGAGAGATTAATGCTCCGAGCAGTCAGAAACTCTGTGATCAGTGAAATCAAAGGCTGCTTTGAGATTTCAAAGGACCAAACCTGCATAGTTCCCGTATCAGATGTGAAAAGTGTGTTATGTGTGGTCTTCAAAGTGGAGCGATGTCACAACTGTGGTCTAAAACCATTTCTCAAAAAAAAAAAGAAATGCTTTTGATAATCAAAAAAATTGACTTTGATGAACTTCACATTTAAAGGAAGTTAAGAAAGTATGTCTTCTAATTTAAATTGGCAGGGTTGAGGTTGGGTTTCTTGTGTAGAAGACGAACTTCTGAAGGTCAGAGAAAGACTGATGATGGATGAATTAAAGAAATACTTCTTCACAGCATCTTTTCTCCTTCTTTGGACTAAAAAGAGAGTTTTTCGAGGCTCGATAAAAGCTAAAATATCCTTCTCAATGAACTATAAATGCTTTAACGTGCGGGACGTTTGGAGACAGAGTGAAAAAGATGGATGACATACAGTGAAGTTAATCCCTCGGATGGTGAAGTACAGTGAGCCATGCAGCTTTTTGTTTTCGAGCAGTGCCTCTACGTCACGCAGACATGAAATGTTCATTTGTTGCTTGAGTGGGGAAGCCATCGAGTCTGACCAAAAGGCATTTCTCCGTTTTAGAAAATGGCCTTTTCAGAAATCTATTTTTCTATTTTGTTTTTTTTGTTGCTGTGGGGCTCCCACGTTGCATGTCAGAGTTTGAGAGAAACTTGGCAGTTCTTGAAATGAGCAGTCTGACAAAAGAGCAACAGCCAGGCGCTGGAGGGCTGTGAAGGACATCTGTTCGCGACCTCAGACCCCACCAGCTGCAGCTGCCCTCATCCAAGCGCTCCTCCAAGGCCGCAGCCAAGCCCTCGCTCTTGGCATCGCGACTTTCTGCAGCACTTCAGTCCTGCCAGTTTTCCACTTTCTGCTTTAAAAGAGAAGGAAAGGTTCACGCCCTGAATCTGAAATATATACATTCAAACCAATGCTCCTTAAAACTCCTTGACATCTAACTGGTCTGGAAAAAAGTGCAATTGTTTTCCAACAAAGGAGTGTGGCAGGAGTGTCTTTTTGTTATAGGGGGCAAAGGAAGTACTTCATCATGTAACTGCTACCTTTTGAAGATTTTTTTTTCATATTAAGTGTGGCCAGGTCGCTGAAAGCTGCCTCCTGCTCTGTCATCATCACATCATGGTCGAAAGACAGGTGCTGCCCTGATAGTTGTAACAAAGGTTTAGCTGGCAAATGCGCTGAAGTAAAACGTAATTACAGGTTCACAAATACACAAAGAGTAGAAGTACAGTTATACAAAAGGAAACGACAGAGATGGAGACTCGAATCTACGACTGCGAGTCACACACAGAAACGTGAGGCTCAATCTGAAACTCATGAATAACCGGCATGCCCTCCCTACACTTTTGCAAGCTCGTTGCCACAGATGATGACGTATGCTGCAGCAACAACACAGCTCAAAGCGACACCAGTCAAACTTCATCAAGCACCTGAAAACAAATCCACTTAGTTGTGAAAGTTAACATTAGCATCTATGACCAGCTAGCAAACATGTTTAGCTCGGCGCTGTCTAATGGCATCTTGCTCCATTAGATTACGGTTGGATAAATATTTTAAAGAGATGAGTGTTTTCATGCCACACTTGTTAACTTACCCCTAGATTCCACCAGATACGTGTCTGCTGTGTTACGTTACCACGCCAGCAGAGCTGACCAGTGGAAGCTGACCACTTCTATTTCTGGCAAATGCTGGAGCACGACGCAGCAATTCAGCTGAATTCAGCATCGAACAGACAGGAAGTCATGCACCAAAACAACAATATGACATCCAGTTACTTTTCATTCCGTGTTGACACCAGCACACAAATCTCAAAAAAGAGACAAACACAAGCGTTTCTGCTAATCCTACGGTCGAGAACACTTCTTGTTTTTGGTTTTCTTCTTATAACACAGACCTATAACTGCAGTCACGAGTGATTATGTGATTATCACAGGAACTCCTCAGTCTCGCCACGCCAGCTGTCAACCGTGGTGGACTCAAAACGCAACCGGTGGGGTTTGCCGGACACTGGATGGCAGAGCAAAACCGGATCGGAGCCATAACGCAGCGGACACGTATCTGGTGGAATCTAGGAATTAGTGCTGGCTTTGCGGCCATGACTGTAGAAATGGTCAGGTAAGTTAATAGGCCACGTTCTGCTGCCAACATCTGCTGGCTAAGTCGGTAAGTAGGACCATCAAAACACAGTTATGAACTCTAAAGGGAAGCTGTCATTGTGTGTTTTCTCATTTTGAAATGCAAAAAGGCTGTTTTAAAGTGATCAAAAATGCTAATAGACGAAGGAATACATGCAGTGGTTCAAGACAAAAGACTGAAGCTGAGCTCTGAGTAGAAATTAAAGTTATCATATCCTCATCTCACTGGATCTCCACCTCATACTTCAATTTGTCAAAATTAAATGACAGTTTGTTCCCTTTCCGTGTCCTCCCTGGTTGTAAATAAATGTCGTCATACTTACATCCATCTCGTCCCAAACTCCATTAATGAGGAACGATTGCTCCTCTTCCTCACATTCTTCTTCCTCCTGCTGTGTGTCTGCACTCCGTAGGAGATATGAGCCCTCATTTCCCTCTCTTCAGAAAAAGCCATTTGCTGCCATTCATCCTTCAGCGGTATGGAAACCCAACTTCAATAGATCAAGATAATCCCTAACAGAGAATATGAATCACTAATTTGTTTGGGAGTTTCTATTTGATCGTTACTTCATTGTGCCCTAGTTGAGTGTTTTCATACGACTGCACACATTACTTACTGTGCTCACTGTCAATCACCTGACACCCAGAGGAAGAAAATGAAGCGTCTGCTGGGAAATATTCTCTCAAAGACAAGTCGCTTTACAAGCTTAACTGTCACATTTATAAGAACATGTCCTATTTGTGCCATTTGTTGGCCAAGACAGCATTAAATCCTGTCAGTAAAGTTTCTCTGTTAGAATTCTAAATGTCTAATTTGATTCTGTTTATTTACTCTCACCCAGGAGAGTCTTCTGAGTGTTGTACATATCTTTTTTTTTTTTTTTTTTTGGAGAGTTATAGTGAAATTGCTGCATGTTTTTTAAAAATGTTTTAAGAGGGAGAAAAAAGCCAGATCTAGTTGATAAGCAGAGTGCAATCATTCCAAAAGACTCTAAGGTTTGTTGAACATGCAGCAAATTTCACAACGTTCCATCTTATGAAGTACGGATGGTCGTTATCCCGTTATTTGGATGGTTGGATATTTTGATGTGCATTTTACTTCGTACTGCTTTCTGGAGTGTGGTGGTGTATCACCAGGTACCTCGCGATACTATCACGATATTTTGCCCACGATAACGATAATATCACGATACAGCGATTCTGCGATAATCGATATATTGCAAGAAATTTCATCCACGATACATCACGATATCTGTGTCGCTGAAGAAATTCAGAATTTATTGACTGCACTGAATCCATTTCACAGGAATTACAAAACATTGTCAATCAATTTCACATGAATGACAGCCAAGTAAACAAAGAGTATATTGCACAGTGTCTCTTCTTAACACACACACTGACTACAGCTATCATTAAATATCTGAAATAAGTGTGGGTTTCAGAGCTACTTAAACCATTTTTTAAATTTTATTTGGTTGTATGCTTATGTTTGAATAAAGATAACGCTGTCCTCCGAAGAAGGGTGGTGGTGGTGGGCCAAAAAAAGTGTGCCAGTGTATCGATAACTCACCTCAAGACGAAATATTGCGATATATCGTAGTATCGATATTTTGGTACACCCCTAGTAAACACACCACTACGATTGGCTGTTGCAGCTTCAGTGTCTCTGGGCTCGTTCGGTACAGTCTGCTCTACCCGACGAGCCCAGAGTCCCGGAAAGCTGCTGAAGAGGTTGGTTTGTTTACCTGGAAAACTACAACTTACAATCCACCAGAAAACCGACATTACAGTCGAGTGAGCTTTCGAGAACGCAACCAACAAAGCTAACCAGTCGGAGGTGAAGTAGGGCGGGTCCTGCGAGAACTTGAGTAGGATTCATGATAACGCATCTGTTTGATAACTGTTTTTTGGGCAGGTAGCATACGTTACGTTAGCCTGGTGATTGTTTTAGCGCTGAAAACAGACGTGGATTGATCGTGATTCCTAGTCATGTGATCCTTTGTTAATCTTAAGAATATTGTCAGTCGCTGTCGGACTGCTAGCTGTGTACGCTGATCAACTAGCTTGCAGGAAATTCATTTTAATCTGAATCAGCACGGAATGTGCCCTATATTGATCAAACTGATCAAATTCAACCTGGTTTCAAGCTGCAGCAGCGATTTGTTTCCAGCTAAACAAGTCAGCAGAGGAATAAAGTTAGTGATAAGCTGATGATGAATGTGTAACAATTAGCAGCCGAGCAAACTCGAGCTAAACAGAGAGAGTGAATATCGGACTTGAATTAATCAGTTGGACACAAAGAAGTCTCCAGATGAATGTTGCTGTTGTTAGCTTAACAACTGTGTAAAGTGATTATGTGTTAGCGTTCAGTGACTGATCAGCAACCGGCCGTAGTTTGCACTTGCTTTTTCAGAAATACAGGAGTACTTATTCTAGTTTCTTTCAGCTTTATTAGATGTAAACAATCAATAGCAATGTCAAGCGCAGATAGAACCAACCCAGCATGTCACAAGGTCTCCACTGGGACATCAAAAGTAAGACTTTGAGACAGACTCTATACTGTTCTGCTTTAAACATCGCAGGCTTCTCTTCCACAGTCCATCCTGCTCTCTTCCCCTGCAGCGGTATTTATTTTTTTACAGAGGAATCCCATGACTTCCCAAGAAGCAACATGACTGCAGCACTCATGAGATAAATATACAGAGCAGGCAGAAACCTGGAAAGACAAGTGAGCATTTTTCAAAAAGTGGTACAGACTTCTAGAAGTTTGTTATTGGAGCCGAGATCAATAGCGAGGTCTTAAAAACGCTGCAAAAAGAAGAAACGCACAAACACATAAAGACATGACTTCTCTGCCCTGTTCTGATGTTGTCTCCTGGTATCTCTATCGTTCTCCCGCTGTAAATAAATAGCTACAGGCTAATGGGATCTGGTCAAAGCAGTGTGTGTGTGTGTGTGTGTGTGTGTGCAGCAAACACACACAGAGTAAAGACATCTGTCTTTTTTTACCTGCTGCCGTACAAATGAAATTCATGCGAAGCAGCAGAAAAAAGCTGTAAATGCAAATCCTTGAAAGGATGGGACGCTGACACCTAATCGCACACATTGAGCCATTAGGATGAATTATTGATGCATGCTCGTATTTATGCAGGTAGTAATGGGAAAAGTGTTAATCTTTTTTACCCAACCTACAGCGCAAAGTGCTTCCATCACTGTTCCCTGCTCAGTGGCTTTATTTTAATCAGAAACAGACGGCGTTCGGTATGTATCGAATTAATTCTGGCAGTTTCCCAGGAAGTGCATTACGCTGAGACGTCTTCAGCGTTCTCGCTCACCGCCTCACCTTTCTTCCGTCTGACAAAGGTTACCGCATGGTCGGATATCCCACACTACCTTTTTGGATGCTTGAAAGTCCGTGACTTATTGAGCTGTCTCAATTCTACATTACGTACTGAAGCTTAAAGTTAAATGGTGTTTTATACAAGTGTACAGGAAGGTATCTGAACATCTACGCTTCAGTAAAAGTTAGGGAAAAATTACATGATCAATTATCGTCAGAGAAAAGAAATTATAGCGAATAATTCAAAGCCAGATTGCTTTTGTTCACTTAACGAGTGCAGCATGAGTCTTTGTATTTGATCCAGGTGGCGCTAATTTGAATAGATTTTTACACAAACCATTTTTTATCTGCCTGATATATATTTTTTTTAACTAAAAAGAAACAACAAGCTGTTAAAGAGATGAAATCCCGGTGAAATAAATCAATTCAGTCTCTCTTAATAGGTATTGAGCAGATGATGGAATACTTTTTAATTACTTTAAATCTCTTTTAATAAGTTGTACATGTTACAAATGTCGGTGTTTTATTTGAATTGATGATATCTCTGTTTTTTTTTTTAAGTTTTAACTGAGCTATCATCTTTTTTATTTAGTTTTTTGTGTTATACATTATCAGGGCGTCATCGCGAAAGAGAGCTTGACAGCTGCACAACTTGGAAAACTTTCAAAATAAAAGTATATCCTCTTCTTCAGTGTCTGACATTCTTTATTTAGCACTAACAGTCGGTGCGCTGCTCCCACAGCATTCACAGTCCTGGTAAAACAAACTACATTCCGACTTCCTGCGTCGGCTGCTTAACATCGAAGAAGACAGACGTTTATGTTGAGTTTGTGTGGTTCGTTCCGCTGCGTCAGCAGAGTGTGTGGGGTGTGTTGGTGTTAAGAGGTGGAGGTCCTGGGCTGTAATAACATTAGCAGGGTGGTCTCAAGGTTAAGCCAGACATACAGTCTGTGTATTTAAAGAAGAAATGAGACGGTGAAGTCTCTCTCCTGTTCTGTCACTGTACAAACTGTACCTGAGCTCCACACCTCGTTAATCCCTTTCGGTACGTCTTGACAGTAAACACAAAAAATAAAAAGGTGCACAAATTAAACCTCACCAAGAGGAAACACGATTCAAACCTGGCATGACATTCAAATCTGCGCGTACTCGCCGAGGCTTTGTATTGTTTGTTTATTTACTTCCCATGTCAGTCGGGGGGAGTGTGTGGAGATTAGAGCGTTAACCGTAACACGCAGAAAATCACGAGCAGCCGCGACAAAAAACTTAGAAGAACAGCAGGAGAACAAAAGAGTCAAAGAGGCGGCGGAGTGAATATGAGGATTTGGTAAATGCAACAGAGGCATAAACAAAAGGCAATGAACTGGAAAAGGAAACAGAGAATTTTAAACACACCAAACAGGAAAAACCGCAGACTGTTTTCCTGGTTACAGCGGAGGATCTGAGGCGGAAGAAATATATTAATTTCAATCAAAGCTTATGAATAGAAGTCAGTGAGATTCGAAGACTTGGCGCAGGACTTGATCTGAGATATTGTGACTTGACAGGACATGTCTGGATTATTTGAGACTTCGACAGGTCGTCAAATCAAGACTTGACTGAGACTTGAAACTTCTCTCTGTTGACTTGAGACTTTGTTTAGTCTCGTCGAAGCGAATCGCAAGTCAGTTCTCAAGTCCTTGAGGGCAAGTCTGACTCAAGTCAGTCAAGACAATCTCAAGTCTCTGTAAAACAAGTCTTAAATCAAGCATCAGGTTATGGAAGGTCCAAACCAAATCTGAGAGTCTGTGAGTCCAAGTCAAGTCTCAAGTCAGTCAGGACGCGTTTCAATCAAGTCCAAAGTGTTGTCAGTCAAAGTCTCAAGTCAAAAAGTACATTTCAAGTCAAGTCGTATGACAATCAAGACAAGTCAGAGTTTCATCTCATGTCACAAATCAATCAGGATCATCAGCCCTTTTCAATCTTCTCAAAGCAAGTCTCATGGCCTCAATAGCGACCAAAGACTTCAGTCATATCTTTGCAGATCTAAATCAGGTCTCAAGTCAATCAAGTCAAAACCAAATCTCAGGTCAGTAGAGACAAGTCAAGTCTGAAGTACATAAGGGCGAGTCCAGGTGAAGTCTCAAGTCTTCAAGGTTCAAATCAAGTCTCAAGGGACTCTTGACAGTCCAAGACAAGACAAGTCCGAGTCAGTCAAGACAAATAAAAATCTGAAATATATAAAAGGAAGTCCAAATTAAGTCTCTGGTTAATTGAGAAGTGTCAAGTCTTTTGGAGCAAGTCCCATCAAGTCTCAGTTCTCAAGTCTCGGATCTTGTCAAAAAAAGGTATCGTGTCCCTGAGATTAACTCCAAGTCAGGAGACAAGTCTAAATAATGTTTTTAAGTCAGTTAAACGAGGCACGTCCGAGACTTTCACGTGCAAGTCTCATGTAATCCATGACGAGTCTAAAATCAAGTCTGATCAAGTCCTGAGTCCTGAGTGGGATTCAGGCTCCAGTTCTGCAGTTCTCTCATGTTCAAACCTGCTGAATCTTCTCCACGTGCTCGCTCAGGCTCAGGAGATGTCTCTGGTGTTACGGCTGATCTGATGAACCGTAGTGAAATTCTGAGGGCCGACCTCATTGATCACGAGCCTGACAGCATGTGGGATCATTCCTCCAGAAACACCGACACTCCTTCAAAACCTCTCTCTCGTCGTCGTCGCTATCGTTGGCCGGCGCAGGAATAACAATTGCGGACACACAAATGTGTGTAGAAAAACCCGAAGGTCACACACACACACCGAACATGATGAAGTGAGTATCGCCGAGTCTCAATTTCACCCCCCGCCTCCCCCACCAGCCTCTCCCTGGTTACCGCTCTTAACTCCTATTTTGCACTTCGCCTCTCTCCGCCTCGCTGTTCCTTTATTCTCGCTCGCCATCTCTCAATCTCTGCCTCTGTTTTATTCCACTTCTGTCAAGGGGTTTTTAAGATGTCATTGAAGAAACCTTGAGACAGATGAGGTCCTGAGCGAGAGGCAGCCATCAGCTTCGGCACTACGGTGGAGTTAGAAACGGTATAAATCAGAGGATATGATGGGGAGTGACAGCGTTGTTTGCCTTGGAAAGCCCATAAACCCTGATGCAATAATGTTTGCAGGGAGAAATGGCGGAGGATGTCATAAAATCAAACATATGCTCAATATGGGCGACGCATGTGTGTGTGTGAAATTGAATAACCTGCGTCATGTGACAAAGTAGTCTTAAAAAACAAATTTGAATCTTTTATTCCCTCTCGCTTCATGGGATCCATTTAAATGCAATCAGTGGAAAGTACAAAAA
>CAEMYA010000069.1:667649-689183 GCA_903131615.1 Diplodus sargus | reverse complement strand
AAAAAAAAAAAAAAAAAAAAAAAAAAAAGGAGGGCATTTCTGCTCGGGTGAAATATGTTTCTCATTAAAGATGTCAGTGGGAGAAAAGCGGGGATGTTGACGCTTTAATCGCCTTCCTTTTCAAAACGCGAATTGTAATGGGACTTGAAACAGCTGTGTCTCAGAAGGGAGGGAGGTGGAGGGGAATCTGTTAGTGCGTCATGTGGTCAAGTATCATCGAGACCCTCTGGAAATCTTCAAGTCGCCGCGAAAGGAAAAAGTGGATTATTTTAATTCGAGTGGGTGTAGCAGAGGGAGGTGGTGGCAGGACGGAGGGGAGGAGTATTTTCCCCCTTCTAAAGATTTAAAAATAAACGCCAGACCTTCTCGCCCGCCCTCCCTTTTTTTTTTTTTTGCCTTTTTATCTTCGGAGACCACATGCAAGCCTGCAGTTCTCCCCCCTCTTTCTTTTTTTAAATTACAGCTGGAGGTTTGTGGCAGGTTATTTAACTCAGAGCAGCGACTGAGCGAGCAGCAGGATGAGAAAACACCACAGAGTCCCTCCTGAAGGTGAACACACCAAAATCAAGTCCAGATTTTTTTCAGCGGGCTCTGCTACAGTTAACTCCTCACTCAGCTCAGTTATTAATAATCATAATGCACTTTATTTATAAAGCACTTGAGGATATAATCACACAAAGGCAATTTTACACAAATGGGCTTTCAGAAGGGATTTTAAAGGTGACACTGAGTTTGCAGGTCGTTCCAAAGAATAGATTCTACATTCGTAGATCTGGAAGAGTAAGAAAAGAAACATCTGAGGACCTCGAGGCGCGAGAGGGAGCACAGGGCGCTGAAAAGATCTGCTGAATAAGTCAGAGCGAAGCTTTTCAGGGCTGTTTAAAGTTACAACATCTTCAAATCGATTCTTAAAACAACAGAAACAAAAGAAGAAGAGCGATTTCTAACTGATACCAGATAGCAAGGAAGTGAAATCATCTAACCAACGGGTGAATGCATGAATAACAGTTTCAATAATACAGTTAATACAAATCTGAAATAATTAATAGTTAATGAAAAATAATAACAGCTTTTCATTTGGTTTCTAATTGGTAACAAATAACAAACTATGACAGAATAACTAATAACTGTACCAGTAATCATAAACATTGACATTTACTGAATCATAATAACATTTTTCTATAGTTAAAATCAACTTTTACATTGTTTTTAACTCAAGTTTTAAAGAGATGACTACATTTGTAATGATGACATCTGAAAACACTATAATATTTCTACTTTTATCATTTATGATGCAGGATCTTTATTTGTTATTGAGTCATTTAACACTGTACACTAATACTTTCTAACCGTACTGGCAGGAGAACGTCTGTCAGTTGGTCCACGCAGACTGAAATATGTCAACAACTATATGATGGATTGGTGTTAAATTTGGTGCAGACATTCGTCATCCCCAGAGGATAAACTGTGCCAATTTTGACGATCGTCTGACTTTTAATTTTCAAACCACGAGGCTGGCAAATTATGGTTTTGGAGTGAAACCTCTCAACGGTGAAAGTGAAGAATCTGAGTACTTCCTTTTAGTGGTTTTAGTTTGACCTTAACACTCCAATTCCTGATATAAAATTGATTTGAAAATCAACTCATCACTCGAATATCTTGCAGTCGCACTCCTGCAGCGCTTACTTATTCTGTCAGTTCATCCTTTTGTTAAACTGGGGCAATTTGACATCAGCGTGTTGCTAAAAACAAATATATCCAGATTCCATGTGGCATATCGTGCGATATAAAACATACAGGCATGAGACATGTTGACAGTGAGGAGTGGAGAGTTATTTTAGGGGGTGAAAAGAAATAAATATATTATATTTTTTTAAAAATGTGACATAGTTCAGTCTGACTGTGAAATCCTTCTTCTCATTCAGGGTATGTAGTCGTACTTCACATCCCAGGAATCCTTTTTAAAATTATTATTTCAGATGTGGTTCAAGGGCAGAAATAAAGAAAAGAGCCCGGTGAAAATGTTTCGCTAAAAAGGGGAGTTTTTTCTCTTCTTCTTCTTCTTCAGAAACTGTGATTTGGATTCTGTTCTGCTCAAGTTTGGTGGGGGGATTTCAAACACCTCCACCTCCCACCTCTCCTTCACCACGGCAGCACATGTACATAAAAAGAGGCTACAATTAAATTTGTCATTCTCGACACATGTAATTGTAACCGCGGTTGGTGGTCTACCTGCGTCTCGGGAACATTCGGAGTCCTGCGCCCTACAGTAAAATACCCCCTTAATACAAAGTGACACCTTAAATAGCCTCATTTCCTTTCAGCTTTATTCATGAAGCCCAGGAGGTGTTGTGTTCCAAGACCTTCCAAAATGTAGATCAACTGCATCGCCACAAGTTTTCCACCCTCGCCTGCATCCACCTCGCTAACCGAGATCCTGTCTCTCCTCTCACACTCGCAGCATTTGAAATGTTGTCGCTGTCACAAGTGTTTTAAATGTCACCCGGTGTCACTGCTTATTTGGGTGTCAGGCGAAGGAAAGGGTACCAGCAATAAGAGCAGAGCAACCTGCCAGCTCTCCAGTCTTTCCCCATATACATCGCTGTACGGTGCAGCCCAGAATAACCTGATTAATCTTTGCTTCACCTCTCCGGGGATGTGTTGTTTTGAAATACCGGTTATTTCAGTGTGTGTGTGTGTGTTTGTGTGTGTGTGTGTGTGTGTGTGTGTGCAGCGGTGCGTTTGTTTATGAGCGAATGCTGCTTCTCATAAAGGTTTGTGGAACGAGTTTGACACATAGAAGGATTATTGAATGGGTCTGTGAGCTTTAGTTTTAAGAGACAGTTAAGATTTCTTGTTGGACGTGTTGTTTGTTTCGTCTTTGTGGCTGTTTTGTGCCTCTTTGTCGCTGTTTTGTGCCTCTTTGAGGCTGTTTTGTGTCGCTTGGTGGCTGTTTTGTGTCTTTATGTTGTTTGTTTAGTGCCTCTTTGTTTTTTTGTCTCTTTGAGGCTGTTTTGTGCCTCTCTGTTGCTGTTTTGTGTCTCTTGGTGGCTGTTTTGTGTCTCTTTGTGGCTGTTTTTTGTCTATAGGTTGTTTGTTAAGTGCCTCTTTGGGTTTTTTTGTCTCTTTGTGGTTGTTTTGTGCCTATTTGTGGTTGGTTTGTGTCTCTTTGAGGCTGTTTTGTCTCTCTTGTTGGCTTTTTTGTGTCTATAGGTTGTTTGTTTAGTGCCTCTTTGTCTTTTTTGTCTCTTTGTGGTTGTTTTTTGTCTCTTTGAGGCTGTTTTGCGTCTTTTTGTTTTTGTTGGTGTGTTTTTGTCGCTGTTTTGTTTCTGTCTGTATTTGTTTTGTGCCTCTTTTGTTCTTGTTTCATGTGTCTTTGTGGTTTGTCTGTGCTCCTTTCTGGTTGTTTTGTGCCTGTTTGTTTTATGTGTCTTTGTGCTTGTTTTATGTGTCTTTGAGGTTGTTTTGTGTCTAAAGGTTGTTTGTGTGGTGCCTGTTTTGTTTTTTTTGTCTCTTTGTGGTTGTTTTGTGTCTCTTTGAGGTTGCTTTGTGTCTCTTTGAGGCTGTTTTGCGTCTTTTTGTTTCTCTCTGTATTTGTTTTGTGCCTCTTTGTTCTTGTTTCATGTGTCTTTGTGGTTTTTCTGTGCTCCTTTCTGGTTGTTTTGTGCATTTTGTGCTTGTTTTGTGTGTCTTTGAGGTTGTTTTGTGTCTAAAGGTTGTTTGTTTTGTGCCTCTTTCTGGTTATTTTGTGTTTCTCTGTACTTTCTTTGTGTCTCTTTGTGGTTGTGTTCTGCCTCCTCGTAGTCATTTTGTATCAGTCTGGGTGTTTTGATGGGGGCTCATAATCCATCCATGGTTAACAGCACGCGGAGAATGTGAGTCAGTTTCATTAATCCCACACAGATGACACACTCACATGAAGTCTTCTCTGCAGAGCTGCGAGCGAGCCTCCAGCTCTCACCTTGGCTGCTCGCTCTGCCTGCTCGTTAATACCACTCTGGGGATGCCACCTCCCCTGCCTCCCCCCCTCCCACCTTCACCTCCTTTGGACCGGGTGATTAGGAACTTACAGAAATTCCTTGTTCTCTTTGCACTTTCTCTTCATTCCGTTACCGCTAGGCATCAAGGGAAATGAAGATAATCCACTGACGGTTTGCCAGGTGAAGTGAACAATGGAAAAACGGAGGGAAGTGGAAGGTGGATGTGATTCATCATGAGGCTCCTCTCATTTTGCAGGAGTACGCCTGGCACAGCTGTTTGAAATGGCACCCCTCGCCTGCAGACTTTGGGGAAGGGCGCTTTATGAAGATGCATGAGTCGGAAAACAGACTATTAAAGTTAGTGAGAGTTCATTAACCTTGTAAAAGTAGGCTCTGGCTCCCATAAAGCGCCATATTTCAGGATTTTCCCCATCATTTTTTATCATAAGTGCTCTTGGTGGCCTGATAGTTCATTTCACACGTGACAAGCATTAAATGAGACAAAGACAATAGGAGCTGGAGCTACGCACACGTGGCGCCTAATGACTGATTTTGTGGCCGGTTATCAGAGAGGAATTAAACTCTCCGGCAGCTCATCTGCTTTCCTGCACTAACCTTTCAAAAGTGTTGTTTTTTTTTCCTCTTTGCACACAAACTTAGCAACACCACAAGCTGAGTCTAAATTAGAAAACACAGAAGGTAATCGCAATCAAGCACGTTGTTTGCCAGGCTAACATGCCTAATCATGGACAACGCAGAGGGGGGTTCCACACTAAGCGATATGGCGCTATCGGTTCATGAGGAAGGGCGTTGCAGAGGAAATGGAAGCCATGAGCGAACCAGCATGGCGGCTTTGACTCGCAGACAGAGCGATTAAAGCGTCTCTACCATCTGGGTGACTCATCTGCTCCCTCTCATCGCTGTGTACCAGGTTCTTATAACCATCATCGTTACTATCCACACTGCTGGATGCTCCCCTTTGGGCGCCACTTCTGATTTTTATCTTCAGAACATCACTGTCACCGCTGCATAAAAATAGCGCCATGAAAACAAACACGGACGCCGCAGACAACAGAGAGTCTGGAGTGTCCTCGAGCTGAGATTGTGTGCATGTTCGGGTTTCTTATTAAAGTATCGCGCTTGGTTTATTTTGACCTGTTTGTTTTCATATCAGCCAGATTTACTGCACATTAGTGCAGCCAAATTATGGAAGAGAAAATAATGACTAATTCTGAGCAGATGTACAAGTGTGCCCAGGAAAATAAAAAGGCTAATATATGCAAATCACTGCTCGGCTTTGTTTTTTGAATGCGAGAGCAGCTCGCTCCACATATTTTTCTCAATGTGGCGGTGCTGGTTGTGTGATCGTCTCCTCTGGGCCCTGGTGAACAGAAAAGAATCTGCAGCCCACGAGTGAAAATAGCCTGTAATTTTGTCTTACAGCAGCGGGCCCGAGCATTCAGTTTTGTCAACAACCAGGAGAGAGAAATGGCCGTCAACACGCCGTGGAGACTCAGTGTATCCGCGGTGATAATCGCTCGGCCCGGTGAGACGCCCCGCCGCGCCGCTTCCTGGGAAACTCCCACTGTGGCGCTGAACAGCCGGCAGCTGCATCCGTCTGCAGGAGGAGGAGAGGCCGACCGGCCGGAGACGGCTGAGTCAGCGGGCAGATAATACACAACACACACTGGGAGTCATTATGATAGCATCATGTTCCAAAATGATTGATCTATGGTGACATACCGATCAAAGAAGCGCTGATTTTGTAAACAAAGTTTTGTGCACAAATGTGATTTATTGCATGAGCTTCTACGCCCGCCCTACAGCCTCCAACAGCAAACGAATGCAGGCCACTCCCTCTTCTTCCTCCGCTCTCCTGAGCCAATGACACGCCAGCCTCCAGATGATTGATGCATCATGTAGCCAGTGAGACTTCAAATTCTGTCATATACAGTTTATGTCAGTTTTTAAAGCCCCGAACTTGGAAATTATGCAAGTTTATGCAGTTTTATGCATTTTGAATAGGCTGTTTTCCCAATTTTGCACTTGTTGACTATTTTATATACATAGAATTAGTGTAATGTGGAAATAAAGAACTCTAATGAGTTAAATGTTCCTTATTAGGTTATTTTAAGGTCATAAAATTGCTTTTTTTTGCTATTTCTTTAGAAAAACAAGTGTTACGTGATTGTTTTTTTGGTGATATTGTTATGAAATTTGAACTTTCCAGCTAACAGAAGCAGCTTCAGGCAAATTCTCGCATTAAATAAATTCAGTTTATAACGTTTCAAAATCATGCCTGTACTCCGGAGGGTTCGACAGTAGCTTTGAGTTTACTTTGGGCTGGACTGAGATGAGGAACGCTTCACAGACATTCTCAGGATTAAGATGAAGGTAAACTTCAGGTGATTGTTGTTGTTGTTGTACAGTCTATAAGAAGTTAACAGCCTGTAGCATCAGAATGTAATCTAATAATCTAAATGACTTGGAGCTGACAAGTCTTCAATGATGACGGTGATAATTATTCTCATTGTTATTTCTTTACTTCTGCACAGAAAGTATTTTCAAAGTATTTCAGAACGCTGGAGACACTATTAAATATATACCGAACTGATTCTATGCTGGCAGAAAACTTGTGATCGGCGAGACAAACGGAGCACAAAGCAGCGCTGCTCGTAGTTTACCACTCATTCCTTTTTGAATTTCTGGAGAGCTCTCATTATCCAGAATGTCGGCGGAACTTTTCTTAACAAGCCTCGGTTCCGCTTTGTTGACGGAGGAGTAACTTCGGCCCGGACACGCCGAGCAAACAACATCAAGGCTGTTTGTGATAACGCGCCGCCGTCCGCTCTTATTCCCTTAAATCATTTAAAGTTACTCGCTGTTAATTGAGAGCTTCGGCGTCGTTTGTTTCCCCTCCGTCCTCAGCGAACGTCTTCATGACTCAGATCTGCGCTTACCTCGCCAGAGCCCGCTGCCAGCTCGTTATGCACATCCCTTGCACTCATTTGCGTGAAATCAGAAGATGAGAGGAATTAGTTCCTGTCTCTTTTTACCCCTCCACCCCTTCATCCTCCTCTCCATCTTTCCTGTAGTAGTGCAGATGTGGTGGGTCCTTTGAGGGCCCATCTGTTGTGCTGTCGTAGCTTTTGGCCCAGCCGGCGTCTGACTGGGGGCCAGATGATTAGGCCGCCGTCCAAGGAAATCCACCCAGGTAAGCCACGGCTCCATCGCCCTGACCGGCCCTATCAAGGAGAGACAGGAGACGGATGTTAGACGCAAACACATCATGCAAAGCCCCCCGAGTGGAGCTCAAACCAGAAGAGGTTTTTACACGGATATATACAAGCCGATGACGTGAAAAAAAACCCCTGGAGGTGAAGCGTCTCAGGAGCGTCGGAGAACAATGAGTTTCTCCTGCAAAGAAGATGTCTTAACAGTGGCGAGGAGAGAAAACACGGGGAGGAAAACAAAGCCACCGCGGCCTGAGGGGACGCACGCTGCACTTTTTTGATCCGTGGCAGCGATCCGGGAACGACTTCTGAAGCTTTTTCCACAGCTGAGAGGGAAAAAAAACTCTCCAGCCGACAAAAAAAACAAACGAAATGAAAACCTAAAACGATATTAATGCCCTCTTTCACTGCGTTGCTTCCAGCTGTGACTAAACAGAAACATTAGTAACCAAAAAAACCCATTATTCATCATCAGAAGTGCTAAATAGCCCGATGACAGCCTGTTTAGAATAATAAATGAAGGGGCTGCACGGAGGATTACGGAGCTCAAGTAACCTTGTTGTGTTGCGGGAGATGATTCTCTGCGGGACTGCGGTCTGATTTCATCTAGAAGGACCCGATCTTTAATCGTCCGTCCATCCTGCAGGACGTTTCACAGTTTTAATCTCCATATCTGCTAATTATCCTATTTTAAAAACTTTACTAGGAACGCAGAACAAATCATCAAGTCGGGGGAGATGGGATAAGAAAATCATGAAGCATTTAAACAGTTATGGAGGAAGTATTCCTATTCTTTGCTTCAGTAAAACTGCTGTTACAAGTCACACCATTGTAAACATTACTTTAACTTGAAGTATGTAAGTATAATCAGGATATTGTATATAATATAAACAGTCCAAATGTAATTAAAAAAAAGTAATAGCCGCATTTACAGGCGTCTTGTTTTGTCCGACCAACAGTCCAAACCCCAAAAATGACACACAAAACAGAAATGTTCTTTATATTTTTGCCTGAAATTGACTAAAATTATTAATTAATGATCAAATAGCTATAATAAATAGCTGTGAACCTTGAAACCTCAAAAATAGAGGATTTTGTAACCACAGAGGAGTTCTGCAGGTCCAGGATTGTGTTTCCTGTATTCTGGATTTTGCTTTTAATTCTCAGACAAAGACGCAGAAAATCTGAGGCATGAAAAGATTTTCAAACACGGGTTGTTTCAAAAGTAGGAACTCTGAAATCTGTTTGATGTGCTTTGGAAAATGTTGAGCTGTAATTTAAAGTATTATCCAGATCTTCTACGTGAGTAAAAGTACTAATACAAGTGATGCTAGAGGGTTATCATGACCGACTGTATTTATTTTTGCTCACAAGCTGCAAGTTTATTGTGTTTTGTGTCTATTTTGGTAAAAACCCTAAAAGAATATGAGTGCATGGAAGAGGAGAAACACTCAGCAACCAGAACAGCAAAACAAAAAAGCTTACAAACAAAGAAAATACTCAATTACTAGAAAAGTACTGGAGTACAATAAAAACTTTTATTCGTTCGTCCGTGTCGGCTCTGATGCCGGCTGGAGACGTTCCTGCTCTTTGCCTTCGTGTCTCCGCCGTGTCAGACGAGCTCAGATGGCCGCCGTCCAAACTCAGCGGTTCACCGGTGGCGCCCAATCCTCCTCCTCCTCACGCTGCTCTCGACGTGCAGCAGCTTCAGTCTGAGGTGCTTCCAGATCACTGCGCTCCCCACGGGAGTCGTGGCGAGCGAGAGGCCGGCGTCCCCCGCGGAGACAAAAACCTCAGTCCAAATCGATTGTGTCCTCGAATCCCATTGGGAGCTGGTGACCATCAGGGAGGGTCGGGATGACAACAGACTGCTAAAACACCGACTTCAGAGAACAGAAGCATCAGATACGAGAGACCAGGGATTCATCTCATGAGGAGCTGGTGACTAAAACACAGCGAGAGTTCAGTTAAACCCGTCTGATTTAGAAAAATCCTGTCTTCCAGGATTCCAGGGATAAAATACGTGATATCAAACAATTTTACAACAAGTCTTAAATGCCTAAACTGGTTATAGACAACTTATTTGCTTTGGCGTATCCCTCTGAAGTTAATAGAGAGCTGGAAGAGAGCGAGTAAGCTATTAGCCGTTAGCTAAACACTCTGCTGCCTACCAGCTGCTAACGAAACTAGTAGCTTAGTTTTAAACAATGAGCTGCTGTTTAATGTGACAACACAACAAGAACAAAAAACAAAAAGCCTTTTTAAAAGCTGCATCAAGGAGTTGTGATATGTTGTTGATTTTGGAGGCGCCTGTGGATGAAAGTCTGAGTGTTTCTACCATTAAAATGACAAAATATAATGTGAAAAATAAAATAATGTAAAGAAAATAGAGCCAATCACACCCGTATCCAACCTGACCGCCACATCAGCAGACGGTTCATGGAAAAGAGCAACTAGAAACACGCGTCATCTTCTCCTGCGGTCTTTAAATAACCTACTAAGTGTTGTCTGGTATCGATACGTCATTGATTCTACGTCATTGATTTGGCTTTCTTCTGTTGAACCTACGAATGGCTTTCTCATAAAGTACTCACTGCCATGTTCTCTTCATCAATATCTGGGAAATGTTCCCAAAAAAAAAAAAAAAAGAAATAGCCTCCCTGACATTCAGTGGAGGTCAGATATAAAGACAGAAGTTTGCTTTTAACAGAGTCTTTTATTTAATCCAGTCTGGACTCACACTGAAGTCAGACAGAGAGCAAATTTGATGGGGAATAATTTGTCAGCGTTGGAGGACTGAAGAAGCTCCTGAATCGAGGATGTTTTCACTTTTATTTCAAGACATTTTTGGAGGTTTAATGGATGAAGTTCATAGGTTGTTTTCTGTTCCTGTGACCTGCTAACATTTTCAAAGATTAAACCACTTCTGGTTTGTCTTTTTCTTGGCGGCGTGGTGTTTGACATCCTTTGAGCCTTTGAGGCTAACGTTAGCTAGCATACAGCTGTTGACAGAAACTTAAAATCTCTGAAGAATGAAGAAAACCTGCGTTGATGAGTCTCCTCGCTCATCTGGGCGCATTTTAAATCAGCTGATTTTGTTTCTGTTCCTGCTGCTTCTTCACGGTTATTTATTTCTCCCCGTCACACATCGAATCTCCTGTGCGTCCAATTTCCTGGACTTAAATGTCTCTAAAACCGAGAAATTGATCATTTTTGGACGTGACAGACATCAACGACAGCATCATTCACAATGAAACCATCAGTCCTGTCGTCGTCTATCAATCTTTTACTGAGAGACTCATCTGCTGGTTTTGAACAGCCTCACACTGACAGACACAAACAGTCGGTCAGCGTTGTTAAAATCATCACAGGAGTGACACAAACTTCTTCCTGCTTGTAAAACTTACCGCTCCTCGTCATCCTTTATTCCCTCTGCGATTCGTCTTTGAGTGACATTATGTTTTCTTTAATTGATGATCAAAGTCTTATTTTATTTATCGCTCATCTATTTTTTTAGTCTACATGTGACTGTATGTTTTATTATGTCTGCAAGGCCAGCAGCTCCTGGTGGGACTAATTAAGTTGTGTGAATCCACAGGTTCATATATTATACATACACTGTTCTTTCTGTATATGTATTTCATCTATATTCACATGTACGCTTTACAGTTAATTTTTTAAATTAAAAGTCAAGAGTGAAAGCACTCTTCATACTGTCTGCGTCACCAACAAACATTTTAATCAAAAATAATGAATTTTTCATGGTTTTATCCCAGACTCCCTTAGAAAAAGAGGGATTTTAAGAGTTTCTGCATCGTGAGGAGAAACGTCATCAAATTTGTCAAACGGCTGTGGTGAATTCTGACTCATTGGAGGATTCTTGTAAATTCGGCATTAAGTACAGTACACTGTGGTGTTTTTTAGTCATTTTGCATCGCTGTAAAAGCCTGTTACTTCTTTGGAGAGAGAAGAAAGTGGTGAAAGTCGCCAGACCTCCTTACAAAAAGAAGGATTTTAAGAGTTGCTGCGTCGTGAGGAGAAACTTCACCGACTTTCAGTAACAGCTACATCAAATTCTGACTCACTGGAGCCTTCTTGTAAATTCGGCATTAAGAACAGCACATTGCAATGTTTCTTTTAGAGGTAACAGGAAGTGTCTGTGGTGAAAACGGGTTCTTCTTCCCCTCACAGCACTACAAACGTCCCAGAACTGTTACAAGATATCAAAACGTGACTGTTTACCTTCCGACCGGCAGCGCTTGATTCTGTTTGAGCGAAGATTCAAAGCGGCGTGAATGCATTATGTGCTAATACCCTGAAATATGCTATTCTCCGTGCTCTTCCTTTCGACGAGGGTGCAGGCACAGATTACCCGTGAATCAGAGATTGCCACCTTCGTCATCGAGCACATATTCACCGTCAGATAATGCAACATAAACATCTCGGTTTACAGTGATTTCTGAAGCATTATATCCTCTCTTATCTGAATACCGAGGGGGTGGAATATGTTTTTGAGGCTTTTGTCTGAGCTCGCCGTGTGTGGAGATCGTTTTCCAGTATTCCCAGTGAATGCACCGTCTCTCCTCTGTGACCTGATTTGGCACCACCCCGGTCGATTAAGGCCCCGAACACAAAGGAGGTGAACGCTGCTGCTGCTGCTGCTGCTGCATGTGGAGGGGTCTTTTTGTTCAGCCGGTGGGAGTTTGATTTGCCTCAGGGAGGGAAAAAAAGGAAGCACGGCTCGAGGAACGCGGCCCTGTTTTGACTGCCCTTATTGCAAAGCATAATCTGCACACAGAGCCGTGGGGGAATTGAGGAGGTCAGGCAGCCTGATCAATACGCACATCTTCACACTAAACATGCTGAATATGTATGAGAGCGTTCTTCCATGCGCCGTCTATTTCCCCCTCGTTATTTTCCTCGTTGAATGACACGTTTGATGCAGTGCCCTGGCACCGCTCCCGTTATCCTATCGTAAATGACTCGATTTGGAAGTGAGATACGTGCGCTACAGTGAGCGGAGCTGAAAATCCGAACACCCACGTCACCGCCACGTCCGTCTCCGGATCGTATCGATTGAGGCTCCTGCGAGGAAACGACGTCACGGAGGCAGTCGGGTGGGATGTTTCCTCTCATTCGCGAGACACTCCCAACGTTCACACCAGTGTTTGTTTATAAAGAGGTGGATGAACAATGTTTAAAGTGTCCACAGAGGTTTAACAGCTGCAGATTAACCCACCAGGAGGCAAAGGTAAGACCTGGATCCCCTCTGAGCCCCCTTGAACACACAATCCCCCCAAGTTACAATTATTTACAGCCATTTATTTGTATTCCTTTAAAGCCAAAATCTTCACTGTGCTGACGGAAGTGGGTGCACGAGCTCAACGCGAGCGTCAACAGCACGTTTTCATAACAATCCTGTGAACGAATGTTGCACCACAACATTTGTTTTCACTGCCACATTTGTGCATTTGTGCAGCAAAAGCTCTGAGAAGACAAATCGTATTGCTTATATCACTTAATCCGGCTAGACTGAGGAGCTTTAATGCTCACAGGGAACATCTGACACCTGTGCAGTACATGAAATCTACGTATAAACCTGGAGAGGCTTGTGAAAGACAAGAAAAACAGTCGTTTCTGCTCTGAAAAAAAAAACTGTCAAATTCACGAACGACTCATCAGCTCCAAAACCGTAATCTTCAGTTTCAGGAAACACTGGCGCTCGTCGATCAAGGCCCGACCGCACGCTCGTGTAATTATGAATTCAAAGTGGAAACTCTTCCTCGGCTGCGTGCCTCCCCTGAGACGACTTCTCTCCTGGCATTTAAAAAAAAACAATCAACCTGTGGGAAACTTTCAAAATATCACCGGATTTAAAAAGACAAAACAGCCCGGAGCGGCAGCAGCAGCAGCAGCAGCGGCGCCGTGTGTGCTGCACAGCTCCTCGTTCTGCGTGTCGTCTTTGTCATTTTCATATCCTTTCGAGTGCGCCGCGGGCTTTTTAATAATTGAATTAATTATATTGACATTGTTGAGTATCCTCCTCTAATTGTAATAAGGGATGGCGGCGACGATAAGAGTGTCTGTCAGCCGGCGAGTCGCAGCCGCTCACCTAGAACCCATCTGCTCTCTCTCCGGACACACGGACGAGTGCAGCAGTGTCACACGAAGCCCAGTTAAAATATAAAATACAATATGTGCATGTTTTTGTATGCAGTGTGTATACAAAAAACACATTATCCTGCTTATTATTCCTATATTGAGTGGTTGTAGGAAGCTCCACCATCTGCTGCGTAACCTCACGCTGCGACGAGAAAGACAACGAACAAAAGAAAAAACGGTTGAACAATCTGTCTCAGCGAGATGACCTTCCAACTGTTCTCCACTCTCATCACACGTCTCACGTCTATGCAACACAGTTTATTTCAGTTTTTTAAACTCCACAAAGAGAAAATAAAGAGCGTAGGCTGTGATTAAAACAAGAACTTTAATCACCCACAATGCAAAATGCAAGACGGATGAGTTACAGCTGTTGAATTCATCGTTTTGATATTTTGATTTGTTGAATGTGAATCTTTTCTGCCTTCTTTCCTCCTCTGTGACAGTAAACTGAATATCAAGAGATTTGCGGACGTCGTCTTGGACTTTGTTCTGACATTTTACGGACAAGTAATCAATTGACTGAGGAAATGACAGATTATAAAAATTAACCGACTATGAAAGTGATCATTAGTTGACGCTCTAGTTATCAAACTGCTTCTCTGGTGTCCAAAACTGAACGTCTGCTGTGTTTTTGAAACGTTTCAAGGTCAAAATCATATATTTAATGCATGTGATTGATGACAATGAGCCAATAAATGGATCTCTCTCCTTTCTGTGGTTAATGTAGCTAACGTTGCTAACACTAGCTAGCTAACATCAAGGCAGTAATTATGTATCCTCCACATTCTCACTCAGTACAACCACAGTTGGATCTGTTGGCCCTCAGGGTTAAGGGCCTTGCTTAACGGCACCTCATCGGTGGTAATGAGGACGGAGCAAGCGCTGCCTTTCACTTTCCCACCCAGATTTATATCCTGCCAGTCCGGGGGTTTGAACCAACGACCCTCCGGTCACAAGCTTGACTTTTTCCCAGTGTTTTTTTTGTAGGTTAGGGTCAGAAGTTCAAATAATAAAGCACCAAAAATAAAGTTTACAGAGTTCAACAAAAGATATAAATTCAGTTGGTTATAAAGTTTGGTTTCTAAAACCCGTCCAGAGTGAACCTTCCACCAAAACAAATCAATAAAGGATCTCTGAAAAGGAAAATAAACCCAACATAAATATCTGATTTCAGATTTTTATGCCTGTTTAAGACTCAAAGCACGAGACCCAACGAATGTATGAACATTTAACCAGAACCACGATCTTTCTGCAGCTTTGACTTCTGACGCAACATCTGTTGCGTAAACTGAACCACAGTTTGGACTCGGTGGAGAATAGAACTTTCCTCCGACCTCCATTACAGGTGAGTCTGAACTTCAAAACAAAAGTTTCACCAGCTCTTCTATTGGACAGAGTTTTGATCACCCGTCATCCCCACCAGGTTGGGGATTTAGTCAGCAGGGGGTCGCCGAGAGCAATCGGATTAATCCCACCGCTCTGAACTTTGTTAAGTCTGATGGATTTATCTGCTCTGTTTGCCACAACACCCAAACTTTGTTGGTCGGTGAACGAGTTGATCGTCTCCAGAATCTCCTCATCTGCAAATCTGCTGCCATGAACAAGTCCTCATTAATCAACATCACACCGTAACTCCAACACGTGGTCATAGATGTAATTCAAGTCCTTTAAAAGTGAAAGTTAGAGCAGAATTCCTCGGATGAGAGTCAGTTCTAAGAAGAAGGGGGTTTTAAAGATGATTGTCAGGCCAGTTTCCACCAAAGCCCTTCAGAGCTGGGACAGGAAATGTGCTCTCACCTTTCAGGTGTCAGGTCTCACCTCCTTATACCCATAATACCTTGCATTCTTGGATTGTCTTATGTTCTTACAGGGCGAATGAAGACTTTCTGAGGTTTTGCGGTTGAAAATGAAAAGGTTCTTGAAAAAGGCCTTCGGGCGGATCAAAAGGGCCACTTTGGGATCTGGGGGCGAATGAAAAGGCCTTTTGTGCTACTAGTTGCATCTTTTAGTGCTGCATTTGGGGAGAAATTATCAAATAAAGGTTCCCTGAAGGGCACAAACAATCATTTGAATAGCAGCATAACAATGTCAGTGTATTTAACCACAAATTATGTTTATTCGGTTGTGTTTTTTCTGCCATTCAGAGATGATTCATTTGAGTAAACATAGCAAAATGACCCCTGTGAGTGTTACATCATGTTACTAGATTATTATTACTATTAATATCCGTTTACTGTTGACGCTTCTTGATGTGAAGCTGATCTTAATACTATTGTACAGTTAAATATGTTGATGGGCAACATATCAATTTTAAATGCGTCCTTAAATATATGAACATTTAATCACAATGTTTTAATGTTGTGTGTGTTGCAAATAGCATATAGCATAGCATTGTTGCAAATAGCATATAGCATAGCATTGCTATAAAGAATATCCTGTGAAACAAACCATGAATAAATAGATAATACTAGCAAACAAATCAGTATGTAAGAGTAAGAGCAGAGTTTTTAAATTGTAGATTTACGTTTTAAGAAAAGGTAGCTCCAAAACGACAGGCTAGCTAGCCGTTAGCAAATAGCTCTGTTAGCCGTGGAGCTAAGTGGACCTGTTAGCTAACAGGAGGCTCCCGGTGAACAGGGCTGGACACTGGACGGGGACTGAACACAGCTTCCAGAGACCGATAGAGGTCAGTTTGGAAGACGGGGATAAAGGATGGAGGCGATTTACAGCGGCTGTGATCCAGACTATGACTAAGTGGACAGGAGAGGACATTTTTTCTTTATTTTTCTGTTTAATAATAAAAAAAGATGCAAAAATATTTCCTTTCTTGATGTTGTGAGTTTATTTTGTTTGACTAAGCAGCAAAACTCGCCACTTTTATATCCCCCAGCTGAAACTACAGGGGCTGTCGTACTATCGCCTTTTTGTGGTACAACATGATTGTTAGCGCGGCAACTTCAGTAGACATCGCTGTGCATAGACGTTTTTTTACACAACACTGTTGTTTAAACTAAAATTCTGGTCATATCTTAGAAACTGCACAAAGAAAACATTGTGGCATGAACATAAAAAAACAACGCAGACTCACTGGTCGTCTGCTCCGAGTTGAGATTTCTCCACACGTTCTGATCCGGACGCCAAAGAAAGAAGCTCAAAGTAATTTGTATAAAGTAAATGGGCCAGAACATGCAAAAAGGTTTCTGGTTTAACACGTCGCCTTGCGCACCATAAACATTCCCACAGTTCACTTGAAAGACGATTTGCATTTTCAGATGTCTAGTGAGATTATTTTAGTGCAACGTTTACTCCGATGGACAATCTCTGTTCCGTAAAGGAATAGCACAGCTCGGAACATGCTGGGTGTGAAAGCATGCTGACATTCATTTGTCTAAAAACAGACCTCGTCCAGAGGTTAACGCCTCCGATGTTCAGCCGCAGGGCAGCTGCTTGTTTGTGGGAGACAAAGTGTCAGAGTGCATCATGTCCAAGGTCCTGGGGAGAGGAGATACATCAGACACCCAACTGTAATGGGCTGTAATTAGAGAGCTGATTAGTAGAACTAATGACCCAATAAATGATCCCTCTCCCATATCTCAATGTCTTTGGAACGAGGCTGGAGTGGGAGATAGGGGACGGGCGGCGTGGCTGGACGACGACGAGGACGGGCCTCGTCTCTCGTTAACCTAATTATCATCCGTGCAGGTGAGTAAGTGATGATGGAAGATGATGAGGCGATCCGGAGGTGTTTCGCGAGATTCCAGGTGACAGCTGCGTGGCTCCCGTTGTCATATTTAATGTTAAATCTTTGCTCTCATGACGCAGACAACAAACACATCTTTCTTTCTCGTCAAGTGAGGATTTTTTATTTATTTATTTATTTATTTTTGCCAGAGAGCTCCCCCCCTCTCTGTATTCATCAGAGAGTGCTGCAGGCCACGGGGTAATAGGTGGCTTGGGGCACATCAGATGGGGAATAACAGTGGTGATTATCTTCTCTACCTCCTTGAAGTAATAGATGAAAGCCTCGCCATCATGTAATAGGCTACTTAAGTCTGTCAAGGCGGGAGAAAATTTTTACCCTGTCCTTATTTGCCTGGATCCTCTCTCCCCTCTTTTGTGGTTAAATACGCTTTGTCTGCATGCCCCTGATGAATAGCACGGGGGCCTTTCTTCCTCCCTCTTCCCTGACATGATAATAAAAAACCGCACGGGCGATGTGCTTTTAGTCCCCTTCAGGCTAAATCCCTGCAATCAAGAGTCATTTAAGATATGACACATCCAGGCGCTAAAGTGCAGTCTGGCCCGGGCAGGAATAATCACACTGTTATCCATACTTTGACATCATTAATGAGGCAGAAGAGGGGGACGAACCCCGAGGTGAGGGGGAGTAGAAACGAGGCAGATAAATGGGCTTGTTTTTCCAGGAGGGGATCGTATAGCTGATGTTTTTGCATGATCATATCACTTAGCCCTCTGCGGCTGCCTCAGCGGGAGCCGTTGTTTGGCTGTTTTTGAAGCGACCCGGTTCGTTGTTGTTAGCGGCGAGCAATGACACCTTAGTTATCTTAGCAGCATTGATCTGAGAGAGCGTGTTATCTTGTTAAAAGCTCACCTCTAATGGCCGCCGATGGCTCTTTAAGTTTCACTGAGCAGCATACACCTGTTTGATAAACCCTACAGCACCTGCGTTATATCTTTTGCATAATCCTTGCATAAAAATCCTTGATATGTAGAAACGTCCTTTAATGTTCCTATTGGGGGGAGACAACCCGAACGTGTCGGAATCAACTTCGCAGAGCAGATAAAACTATCTAAATGCAAATAAACAGCATAATCGTGTCACAATCGATTCAGAGTTTATCATGCCGCCGCTCCTGCAGGGCACATTGTTTTTAAATCAGAAATCCTCCCTCGCTCGCTCATATGATCAAAATCCTGCCCTTCAATCGCTGCTTGGTCAGACGTTGCTTGTTATCCCTTTATCGTCTGGGGGGCAAATTTTAAAACCCCAGGAAAAATGTTCCAAATCTCTAAATGTAGCTGTCTTCTCTTCTTAAATGCACATTTAAACTGACGGTCTGCAGCTCCTCGTTTTTTTCTCTGTCTGAGCTCAACACTAAAAAACACATTTTTGGGCAGAGAAGGTGTTTCTTTTTTAGTTTTTTGGCTGTGCTCCTCCAACTGCCTCAGTAAAACTAACATAGTAAAATGTGATAGTGGGTTTAAGTTTGACACATATTAGATTGGGTGAGACATATTTGCCCTCATTTCAGTAACAGTTTCACTCTGAAAACAATAAAAACAGAGTAGAAGTGTTATTAGATTACTTACTGTGGGATGTGACAATAATGTGTTTGTTGAAGGCTTTTTACAACTTAGTCTATTATCTCTGTGGTTTATGACTCATGATGACAGATTAACTATTTAACATGATAACGCTTCACTTGGTTTGCTCACTTTTATTAACTGCTCCATTATCAGATTCTAGGACCCTGGGAACACGGTACGCTGGTTTCTGGGGACCCTATAAACATAACTTGTTAATTTAGGATGGTTTCTCTGGACCCTGGTTATTTAGGACCATGCGATCATAAGACCTTGGGAAATAGGACCATTGTAACTTAGGATCTTGAGAAGATGGGTACCTAGACACATGGGGCCCTGGTTACTAAGGACCATCCAAAAATAGGACCCTGGTTACTTAGGACCATGCAAACACTAGACCCTAGAACTTAGGACTCTGTTACCACAGACCATGGGAACAGAGTACCCTGGTTTCTCCAGACTCTGGGATAATAGGACCCTGCCAACATAGGACCTTGGGAAAATAGGACCATTGTAACTTAGAACCTTGAGAAGATAGGTACCTAGACACATGGGGCCCTGGTTACTAAGGACCATCCAAAAATAGGACCCTGGTTACTTGACCCTGCCAACATAGGACCTTGGGAAAATAGGACCTTTGTAACTTAGGATCTTGAGAAGATAGGTACCGAGGATAATAGGACATTTGTTACTTAGGACCCTGGAAAGACGCTGGGAAATTAAACTATGGTTTATCTTGACCCTGGTTGCTTAGGACCATGTGAACAAAGGACCTTAGTAAAATAGGACCATTGTAACTTAGGACCTTGAGAAGATAGGTACCTAGGCACATGGGGACCTGGTTTCTTATGACCATGCGAACATGGTACCCTGGTTTCTCCGGAACCTTGTAGCATAGCACCTTGAGAAGATACGTACCTATGAAAATATGACTTTGTTACTTAGGACCCTGGTTACTTAAGACCATAGGGACAGAGTACCCTGGTTTCTCCGGACCCTGGGAGCACAAGACCAGGCAAACATAGGACCCTTGGAACTTAAGAAGACAGGTACTGAGGAACATGGAGCCCTGGTAACTCCAGAACCTGGGAACATAGGACCTGGAGAACTTCTGTTCCTGGGAACATAGGTCCATTTAACCATTGGACCCTGTGAGCTTAGGAACAAGGTAATGTAGGACCATGGGGGACATAATACCCAGGTCTTCAAGGACCCTGGGAACTTGGGATCCTAAGAACATACAGTAAGGAGCTGGGAACATGGGATCCAAGGACTTTGGATATAAATATGCTCTCCCTGGAGCCGTATAACATTGACAGCCACCCAGAAATACATAATCAGTCTGACACAATCGAAACAAAGCCACAGTGTAGGATAATAATCCAGGTCAGGCCTTAATGGAAGTCATTGTGTTGGCTTCAGGTCCAGTGTTCATCGTGTTTTGAAGGGTATTATTCAGAGGTTTCAGCTAATGTGCGTAATGTGTCACTGCTACATCGATGTCAAACAAAAGCTAAAGCCCTTTTTCTGGCTATTTACCCGAAATTTTGCAGTCTTGCAGCAGTGGAAACAATACATCCTGCTGTCTTCTTTCAGGATCAGGTCAGATACTCAGATGCATCCTCTGATCCGGTCTTGTAACTCATCTAATGACAGTTTTTTTCCCCCAGTGTGGTGTTGGCTTTATATAGCTCAGCTGGTGCTCATTTGATAAACAATATGCGCAGAATATTTATTTATTTATTCTCCGAGGGGAGGAAAGGTTTAAAAAAAAACAAAAAAAACACATTTGAGCGCTGCACATTCAGACAGCGGGAAGAGAAAATAAAAAGGGGGAACAGAACCTGAAACCGGAGAGAAACTAATGTAACTGGCAGCGTGTTTTGTTTTTGTGCACAGAGAGCTTTCCCTCACAATGGCCTCCCGCATGTGACCGAGGGAGCTCATCAGCAGAAAGTGAAAGCATTAATTACCTGAATAAAGGCAGCTGGCATGGCAACTTCTTAAAAATTCACCTCTCTTTCAACCGACGCGTGAGAGAAGAGAAGCGATTTCAAAGCTTGCAGAGGAGGGAGCAATTTTATGTAGCCTATAAAAACCATTATTCTCTACATAGTTGACAGCATTGCAAGATCATATGATTGAAAGGAGGTAATGGTGCCTCTTTCAACAATAACAGTTCCCAGTTTATTTCGACTAAATTACCTTTTAGCAACGCAACACAGAAAATTTCCCTTGTTGCACTGCCGAGGGGCAATTTTCAGTAGTTGCGCATCATATTCATGCATCCTGACTTCATCTCGTGTTCATAAGGGTTTATGATTGCTGCTGCTTGCTTCCTCCTGGTTATGACTTCCAGTTAAATTGGTTTTGCAGTGTTGCATAAAGTTTGTTTTTCAAAAAAGGAATATCAAAGCTTTCATCCCGTAATGATGAAGAAATAAAACAAGGGTTATCTTCCCTTAATCCAGGATTTTATCAATAGAATCTGGTTGGAAAAGTACTGTTGTAAGTAACTGTTTGTCGCTGCTTCGCATGCTGGACCAATTAACAAAAGCTCGTCACGTTCTCCAAATTAGAACAAAGGGAACGATAGTGACAACCTCCCACTACAATTCCCAAATTGTGCTGCGTGTTGCTGTGTGAAACAAAAGGCTGATCCTGGAGCTGCCACGCTGCTCCGGTCCCACTGGGTTGTGTAACCAATCATTACACGGCCTGTGTTCCAACAGGCACCTGTAGACGGATCACGCTGCTGCAGGTATACGAGCTGCAGCAGGGAGAAAGTCAGAGGCTTGTAGAGGCGACAAATCTCAGAGAACATTGCTGCTGCT
>CAEMYA010000069.1:655945-667546 GCA_903131615.1 Diplodus sargus | reverse complement strand
CGCATCGTTTTTACAGGTGTATTCCCATCGTTTTCACAGGTTTATTCCCATCGTTTTCACAGGTGTATTCGCATCGTTTTTACAGGTGTATTCCCATCGTTTTCACAGGTGTATTCGCATCGTTTTTACAAGTGTATTCCCATCTTTTTCACAGGTGTATTCGCATCGTTTTTACAGGTGTATTCGCATCGTTTTTACAGGTGTATTCGCATCGTTTTCACAGGTGTATTCCCATCGTTTTCACAGGTTTATTCCCATCGTTTTCACAGGTGTATTCGCATCGTTTTTACAGGTGTATTCGCATCGTTTTTACAGGTGTATTCGCATCGTTTTCACAGGTGTATTCCCATCGTATTTACAGGTTTATTCCCATCATTTTTACAGGTGTATTGCTGTTGTTTTTTACAGGTGTATTGCCGCCGTTTTCACGTGTATTGCCGTCTTTTTCACACGTGTATTCCCGTTATTTTTTATATGTATATTCCCGTCATTTTTACAGATCTATTCCCGTCGTTTTCACCTGTGTATACCTGTAGTTTCTTTACAGATGTATTCCCGCACGTGTATTCCTATTGTTTTCACACGTGTATTCTCGTCTTTTTCACATGTATACTGCCATAGTTCTCATGGTAATCTCGTCATTTTCACGTTTAATCCCGTCGTTTTCATTCATGTAATCCTTTTGTTTTCACATGTGTAATCCAGACGAATTTTCCCATTTATAATCCCATTGTGTGAAACATACATCTTTCACCACCTCTAAAGTCCCCAATGAAATATTATTTGGGGATAAACTGAAGGTGTGTAGACGAGCTTGTTTATCAAGTTAAGACACACAAAAGAAACCCGCAGGAACCAGTTTATAAACACAAATAAGCCACGACTCCCTCAACTAGGAAGAACAAGGACAGCAAATAAATCTCAATAGGATCGTCCAAACAGATCAGAGTCTTTGGCTGACAGTGGGACAGACTCAGACTGATGTGGGTACCATTCCTTCCTCTCTAGAGCCTTCAGAGAAACAACCTGATTGGCTGGGAGGGGAACGCCTCGAGCTGCTTTCACTCATTAATTAGCAGCCAGTCTCCACAACCTGCACACAGCTGATCTGAATCCACTGCAATCAACCCAGAAGGACCTTAAAACTCAGCTAAAAACAAAAACTGTAACTTGACAAACTGGGGGCTAGTTTGAGGCGAGGCGAGATTTAAATGCTTCTTAAACAATTCCACCTTTAAGCACTTTAATTCTGCATGCTGCTGAATTATCTCCCAGATTATTTCACGGGTCTGCGTCTCCGAGAGCAACCGACAGCAAACCTATTAGCCATCTCCTTCAGAGCTCATTAATCATCGGGGATGGGAAGAGATGTTCATTAAACGAGCATACAGGAAGCTGCTTTTATAAAAGACACATGGCCCTCTTGTCATTTATCCCTTTCATGTGGAAGATATGCCGTAATCAACAGGCACTGGACTGAAAAAAAAAACAGAACGCTGAGAGCATAAATCAGCCCGATGTACTATCACGACGTGACAGGGCTCATATTAAAGCCTTGTTAGCATCTATGGCCGAGCCCATTAAGCTACATTATTCTATAGGTGCAATTAGGAGGCATTAAAATCACCTCAAAGTCTTAGAGATCACACACATACACACATACGCCTTTTGTAAGCTCATAGAAGTGTTGATTCTGCTGCTGCACAGAAGATAAATAATGATGTTAGGTTGGCAGATATCAATAAAGCTGTTGAGGCTGCGAGGATGAAATGAAACAGAAGGAGCAGTGGAGCGTGGTGACGGTGGATAACCGGTGAGCAGGTGACTGCAGCGAAGGTGACGATGACGACGGGTGAGTTAAAAACAGATTACTGCGACCGCCCGCTGAGGATACAGACCAGATATACAGCTTCGAGGAGGAAGAGCGGGGAGAAAAGCAGCAAAAATATCAAGTTTAATACGTTAAATTCTCAAATAAAGGCTGATATTTAACTAAAAGTGCATCTTACAGGTGAAACCGAAGGCTGGGTGGAAAAAGATGGAGGGTTGGAGGTGATGTCACAGCTCACAAGGTAAATTAAGTGATGTATATTTTCCGCGACGCTACTTTCATCAGTCACACACTCAGCAATCTGAAATCAGGAAAATGCTAATCTCACACTCCACTTGGCCTCCACTTCATTCGTCTTGTCTGGTTGAGCTACTTAATTAAACCAAACGAGTCCCGGAGATGTTTAGCATTTAAAGGTTAAGTGAACAATTGAAAATTAGGCTGCGTTCATCAAAAACAACATGTCACTCCGTCTACATTAGCCTCCTTTGTAATTGTATTAATATTAAACTGGAAGATGTCGTTCATAAATATGATGAAAACATTCATAAAAGTGGGTGAATTTGAGATCAAAGCCTCTTCAGCTGCAGTCAGTAAAAGCCTCCGTCTTTAACGTTGACTTCTGACTCACAACAATCTCAGAAAATGCAGTCAAACAACTCCAGTGTCACAAGAAGTCCGACTGAATGAAAACAAGGAGTGAATCTTTTGCCGGTAAAAGTTCCTCCGCAGACTCTCCGGCTGCACAGCGAAACAGCCGACAGTCAAATGAGCATTCAGTCAGCGGAGGTTAAAAGTCTGACTTCGGCCCTCCAGTGAGTTGGAGGCACAAATCAGGCTTTCAGTGGCAGCCTGTGTCCTCCCAATTCCAGTAATCAAAGCTCTGTGAATTACAAAAGGCTCGGGAGATAAACTGTTTCGAAAACCTCGCCACGGATGAAATGGGCAATCTCGATTCAAGCCAGCTACAAAATTAGCCAGCCGGTTTGCACTTTGTTTTCTTTTCTTTGTTCCCCTTTTGTTCTCCTTCCAGGGAGAATCCCAATTCAATTTCACCCCACGTGTGTGTGTGTGTGCTCCGATTTTTTTATTTATTTTTTTTGCTCAGACAGTGCGATCAATTGATAATAAGAATATGGGACGAGTAGGGCAGAAGTTTCATTAATTTAATTCCTTTATAGCAAGCCCCTCCAGCGAGGAGTCACATGAATTTATTTGTGGCCAGATGAGAGGATTAGGATATTGATTACAAACATGATTAAATGTAACAAGGCTTATAATGAGAGCTTCTGGGAATTATGGGCGGGAAGAAAAGAAAAGAAAAAAAAGATGAATGTGAAACATGCTCCGTGACGTCACATGAATCTGTAGTACTGCTTCTGAAAATGTAATTGTCGGGGCTTTTGTTTCCCCCGTGATGCCTTTGTTCTTTACTTTCTCACTTTTATTGCCGTATGAGGCCAATAAACACGGAAACGTGGCTCTTACATACAGTCGACTATGCTAACGATAACAAAGCTGCAGTAGGTATTTCATTATCTGAGGAGGAACTCTGTAATTTAAAAGAAAAAAAAAATGGTTTAAAGTTCTGGTGAGCTGCATTATTCCCTTCTGTTGCTTCCAAATCTGATCAATGATGTGATGAACAGCGAGAGAGAAAACAACCCGGCGGACTGAGACCAGTTTCCCCTCGTTGATGTCTGGAATGAAAAAGTTAACACAGGCCAAAGATTGCATCAGAGAAAATACAGTTCTGCTGCACTTACATCGGCTTGTAAGTGGATATTAGCATCATGGTTAGCGTAAGGTCAACGTGTCTCAGCGCTGCGCGTCGTTCTGAAAGCAGAAGATTCAGAAAAACTCACCCATTATCTCCTCGTCCTCCGTGCTGATGGACCTTAATACCCAAAACAAACAATCAATGTAAATTTAAAACGGCTCCATATGGATGATCGTCGGGCAGGATGCGAGATAATCCTGTTATCTTGGCAGCTACAAGATTTTCAGCTGTAAAAAGAGGGTGGAAACAAAAACTCTCAAATCAATTTCAGATCTCTGGGGTTCCAGATATTTGGTTGTTTCATAGTAAACATTTCTGGATCTTAGCATCAAAAAAAGTACTGCAGCATTCTCCTACAACAGCTGAAGTAGCTGGAGACTTGATTTAAAACGTGACAAACAACCAAAGAAAACATAAATACAGCTTATCCCGAGTCACAGGAACCCCCAAGATCCCACATAGCTAATTCTAGCTATTGAACTGTTTCTTTAAAACCATCTTATATCCGTGCTATCAGCTGCACCGGCTTGTTCGTCGGCACGGAGGAATTTCAACATGCTGGTGTCAGGTTTGCAGAATGATGAGAACCTGAAAGCAGACAAACAGGCAACAAGGTTGACCCGACAAACAGCAGCTTTAATGATCCGTCATCCTAAAATACCAAAGTGCAAAAAGAAGCAAGGAACAAAATAAACAAATAAAAAAAAAGAGAGAGAAAATCAAAAACCAACGATCAAACCAGAAGCTCAGAGGAGACATGGGACTTGCATGTGGAAACATAACCAACAAAGCGGGAACAACGCAGGCTTAAATACAAAATGAACTAACGAGGGGAACGAGGTGCAGCTGGAGAGACAGGAGAGAAACTGGGTACACTGGGAACACTGGTGAGAAGGAAGCAGAACGAAACAACAAGACACAAGAGGATGAAACTACAAAATCAAACACAACGTCAACAAACCAAAGAACCCAAATGTGATAATGATTACCATGTTCTCCTTTTAGCATGTTAGCATGCTAACAAGTGTGACATACCTGTGTTTGTTCAGGTATTTAGTTATGAAACAACCTTTTTGGACAAATGTGATTTCCAGCAAATGAGAAGGAAGAAAGTATTTGTAGATTTTACAGTAATCCATCCAAGCTGCTCAACTTCCTGGTTCATGGGATTCACCCAAAATCAGGATTCATCCTCTGGGGACCTTGAATTTAATGAAATAACATCTGATACTTGTCTGGACTAAAAAACAACAGTCTGACATTACAACACGGCAAAAAAATCTCAAGTGATCTCCACGTTCAGCTGCTGCAGTGAAGCCTACAATCTCACATCGAGACATCCTCAGGCAGATCACTTTTTTTGTGCTTTCGAAAAGATAATGTGAATTCATTCTTAAACAGCACAATGTTTTTATATGTTAATATTTGTAATGTTTGTGCAAAAACACAGCAACTAATCAGTTCGCTGTAGAGCCCCTCGAGCCTGCTGGTGAGTCAGTCTAACCTCCTGACCGTGTTTTTAGGGATAAAATGCTCTCACGCGGAAAAAGTTAAGATTCACCTTCAGGCTAAATGAAGAAACAGCAGGAAGATGCTGGAGGTTGCTGGAGGTCTGAGGTGGGAGCTGTTTTCTACCTCTCTCTACCTCCGTATGACCACATTTTAAGAAATCCAAAATCAACATGACCCGTAACTCGTTCTCAGTGGTCTTGACCGGTCAGTACAGCACCGGCTGTCTGGACCCACTCATAAATCTTTAGCTGTTGGATCCACATGTTGATTCCGAGCTCGAAGAAGTGAACTAAAACAGCAACTTTCCTCCGTTCTGCACTCGGCATGAATGTTAAGCGAAGCAAATCCGTTTGAAGTCTGCAGCTGTGACAAAATAATGATATTTACTGTTCGACTGTTCACCTGTGTTTACCTTTAATGGGTAAATTGAGACTCAGGCGCGCCGACGCTCCGACAATCAAACTGACAGCAGAGGTACGAACGCTGCAGGTGAGCGCCGTATTGGTTTTTATTTTAAATGAGCGTCTTTTTCCACTTGATGTGCCGCGAGTAACGGTATTTATCATCTGCAGACGTGATGTTTGATGCACCTGCGACTGTCGCAAATACTTTAAGTTATAATAAACTAAATCAACAACTTACATAAACATATTTGTCTATACGTTTCTGTGTATGAGGACCTGAAACTGCAAAATTAAATGACTCAGCTACTCAATAAATAAATGAACATGTTGTTAATTGCACACACAAAAATGATATTAAATATGAAATGTAGGCATTAATTAATTTATCAAACGTGACGTCAATTGATATCAGTTTTAATTTGCTTCTGTATTTATTAACCTTTGGAGTAATTCCCTCTTTTTTTTCAAATTAGCTTTTTCCATTTAATTCTCCATTTAAACTGCTAATTTATTCATGTTTAAAGTAATTAATTGATTTGTTATTCATGTCAGTGAAGACACTTTCTCAGGCGGACACTGGTGTGGGAGCAATAATGGATCCAATGAGCACAAATATATGAAGAAACTAAGTAAATAAGTACGTCTGGTGGAAATTCTGCATAAATTAAAGGAAATAAAATGAATAAAATGGAAAGTAAATAAATAGAACATCAAAAATACCAATTTAGTCAAATTTTCTAAGTTAATATTCGCCTTCTTTTACTTTCACGTTTATTTTTACACCATTTAATGTACTATTTATGTGTTTATTGACTCATTTGCTTATTTATTTATTCATTTAATGATATTGGCAGCTCTGATCCTCCATCGCAGAGCTCCTGTAGCTTAAAAAAGCCAGATTAAAAAAACTAAATGTGACATTTACCTCCCAGAAATCAGCTGCCAACGTTATAGGTATTTGTAATCATGTGAGACCGTCTCTATCTTATGGAGTTAAATACTCATATTTCTACTCAAGTACCTTTCCTGGCCACCCTCCAGTGTACTTGAAGGTCGTGAAGTTATTTTCATATTCCCACGAAGAGTCTGCAAAAAGCAGTTTTAGTGGTGTTATTAATATTCATCTGAGACGCTTCAACCTGAGCATTAAATCTAAAGTCCCTCAGACAAAAATAGAGCAACGGCAAATTAATCTTTCAACGAACTCACTCAAATTCATCCTCGTGTTTCTGTGTTATTACTATTAGCGGTAACACTTAATTTTTTTTTTTTTGCAATTATCAGCCGAGCACTTTATGATACTCATTCAGGCAATCGTCAAGCCTCCAACCGTTCTGTCTTTCAATAACACAAAAATGAAGAACACACATAATTTGTTTTAAGTCCGCTGAAATTACTCTCACTTAGCGAAATGACTTTGTCACCCAATTTCACCCCGCTGGGAAAATAGCCAGGGAACAACACTGACGGGGGAATTAGTGGATGAAAAAGCATTAAAAGAAAGACAGTTGTCATTTTCTGACAAATGTCACAATGAATAAATTTGTCTCGTGGACGGCGGAGGATTTCAGAAGGCCAGATGTACCGAAGGACAAAATGTCTGAGAGTCCAAAATATATACAATTTAATCGCTTACAGCTTCTTTTTTTTCTCTTCAGAGCGTCCAGGCACTCAATTCAAACTGTCATGTCAGAAACCAGGTTGCTCTGCTTTCCATAAAATTGCAATGAATTGCCCTGAAAATCACAGCCTATCTGATATCAAGTGCAGTTTGTCTTACAGGAAAATGAGACTCAATCTTTGCATCCAAACTGTATTCTCACTGTCAGAGCTGCAGGGCGCGGCGACAGGATGCAACGTGCTCTCGGACGCTCACGGTAACCGGTTTGGTATTGATTTCAGCGTCGCATCACACTGCAACATGGAAAATATGCTTTTAAACTGACATGTGATTAACAGAGTGTACAGAAGCACGAGCTCTTAACTGAGTTAGCGGTGGAGTCGTGCTCAATTGAGTTCTGGAAGGAAGTTCGGGGAAGGATGCCGTCGCTTCAGGGCTGCCTGACATCATACATGAGATCATGTTTGTATCCTACAGTTAATCACACGAGAAACACGATCAGCTTACAGACATGATGTATTCTTGCTGTGTGGCTCAGTGGACGGCTGGTTGTTTGTTTGTTGGTTATTTCACCAGTTTGTTCCAAACTGAAACACCTCAACAACCATTCGAGGGATTGTCAGTAAATAAACGTTCAAACCCCCAGAGGATCAATCCCAAAACACCTGCTCTGTGTTTGACCTGACGAAAGACAAGTTTCTTTTCTTTAATGTATCGTTAAGAGGTAAATGTTGATTGCATTACATCACCAATCAAACCGCCATCTTGGTGTCAGTTAGATAAAGATAAGCCTGACTTTTGTCTGCCCCTGGGCACGAAAGCTCCTGGGAAAGTGATGACTGAGGAGGAGGTCTAATCATGCACCTACAATACAGTACTGAGTTCTCAGCTTAACAACCATTCACACCTGGGCTCAACTAGCTTTCGCAGCCCACATGAAGGCTGGTTGGACCAACAAACCACAAGTGGCCTTAACGACTCACATGTGTTCGTAACGACTCTGTAAGGACACTCCCACACAGACTTTAAAAGCCTACGACTCTCTTCCAGTTAGTTAGAACTGAAGAAGCCTCTTGGATGAGAGGTGAGACGTCTTCAAGAGCCCAAAACAAGCCCAGTTGCAAACGATACAGCATCTAGATTTACCCTGACCTGGGTGACTGGTGATCCAGTCAGGCTGGCAGCCTGGCATCATTTCTATCTGCTTTTACATCTCCATTACTAAAATAATTGAACAATACCTGTTATTCTGTCCAGTGTTGTTGGTATTTTCCATTCTGATGAAAAAGGAAAACAGTCCAGTTGTTGTTTAAGAAAACAAAATCTCCCAGGACAATGACGATAGGCTGGCAGCCTGGCACCATTTCTGTCTGCTTTTACATCTCTATTACAGACTTAATCGATAAATGAACTCATTGTTTGTCATGTGTTGTTGGTAGCTGCTTTTGCGTCCTATGACAGCCGTCACTTGTCCCGGGAAAATGAAGGCTGACTATCAACCAGTTAGGCTGGCAGCCTGGCACCATCTGTATCTGCTTTAACATCTCTCTTATTAATTGATAAACCCTCGTCTTTTCCTGTGTTGTTGATAGTTGCTACTCTGCGGAAAATTTAAGCAATCCAGGTTGTTTCTGCACAAAAAATACCACCACCAACCCAACCTGAATGACCTCTAAGCTTACTTCTGTAGTTACCCCTATAATGTCAATTCTTTAAGCGCAGTTATGTTATGGAGCGTTGACAAACACCTATCCATATTTAGGGAATAATCTCTTCGAAAACCAACAGCTTTATGCGAGCGCTGGACTCTTTGAGAGCTCGAACAAGAAAGTAGAGAGTAAAACTGTCCAGATCTTCTTAAGTACTTTCCAACAGTGCGGTGACACCGTGTGACCCTCTCAACTCCAATTACATGCAGAGCCCCTCTCTGACAATCACACCCAGCTCACCTAAGATGCTCTGCTTCACTTTCATTGGTTATGCAAGAGGCGTTCGTCCCCAGAGAGCCTCCACCATCTTTGTTAATTACCCCTTGTCTTGCTTTTACATTCGAGACGGCTCCCTTCTCCTCAAGCCAAGACGAGGAGGGAAAAGTGCGCACCTTGAAGTGGGCAATTATTCCTCACATTGTTCAGGTTTCAACTCAGGGAGAAAAGAGTGAACTTGTACTGACTACAGTTCGCTTGTTTGTTTTAACTCTGTTGGTTTTTGGACTCAACTGAACACTAAGGGGTTGGTGAGAAATCCCTGTTCAACTGTTTATTTCATGGCAACAAACTGAAAACAGACATCACGTAAGCCCCCACCAACAGTCGATTCAATGATTTTTATGTCAAAAGATGACTTGACGTCGATGTTTACACTGAGATACACTTGGTTAAAGGATTGCAAGACATCTAAGTCGTGTACAGTGAAGGTCACATTTTAGTGTAAACCAAAATAAAGTTACGCTTTGCTGCCCATCACCTCTCATGTTTGACAGTTGTATGCATTTTCTGCAGCAACTTCGGAAATCCATTTTCCTTTAGTAAAACTCTTAGGGGCGACCATTTTGACCCCTGTCGTAGGTCTTCAATGGGATTTCATTTGTATGAATTCTCACTATTCCTTGTAAATGCAGTGCTCTTACAATTTAAAGAGGACGATGAGTACCATTCTGCTGTGTGAAGTTGTGTGGCTGTGAGGACAACACCAAGAAAATGTTGTGAGGCTCAGTGAAACTTGACACAGCTTTCATCATGTAGTACTAACAGAGCTACCTTGACCTTAAATAAGTCCTTTGAGACTGATAAGAGGTAAACAGTGGAACGATCAATACTCTGACGTCTGCATGATACATATTTAGCTAGCAGGTCTCTGAGTGTACCTAAGAGTCGTCTTTACACTTGTTTGGTTTTTGTGAGCATTTAAGATTTGATGTGTACAATTTCTGGTTCAAAACATTAAATAAAATAGCAGAGAGTTTGACGAAACAACTGTTTTGATGTTATGACAATGTACTGTGTTGTAGAGGTACCTACCGAAGTTAGCATGCTAACCAGCTAGCCCTGACACATCCTGTTTTGTACAGTTTTGTACCAGTCATATCGCATCAGGTGTGCCATCAGTCCAACGACATCAAGGTGGTTTTCCAACCGGGTTTAGCTCCTGGAGCCTTGAGGTTGAGTCCTGGTCAAAGCCCTTTAGTTTGGCTGCTCACCTGGCTCCAGTTCTGGCGCCCACAGAAATATGTTTAAAAGTTGAAAATACAGAAAAGTCTTGGAGATAAAAAAAAGAAAAGAAAAAGAAATTAGTTTTTGTGTTTTTCCAAAACTCTGCAATACTTAGAATTATCACACTTCAGGCGTCATCATCTTCTCCCACAGATTCTAACTCTACCCACATATTTTTATCATAATGTGTACCGCCTGAGCTGGTTGACCTTTCCAGTGCATTTGGCTTTTATAAACCTCTAATTAAGACTCCCAAAATGAGCTGACACCTCACCAGCGAGTGCGCCCCGAAACACAAAGAGTCTGGTTTTTGTTGAAACACTCTCGGCAGTTGTCATATGAGGCAAATGTCAGCTGGAAACACAGAAAAAGCAGAACAAGAACAAAAGAAGAGAGAAGAAATCAGCAAAGACTTTCCACTTCCTGGTTGTTGTTGATGTTGTTATTTTTTTTTTTGCTCAATATAGTCAATATACCACGTTCACATGGCAACCATCTGTATCAACATAGGTAATCTGAGAAATTCTTCTACTGATTGATTAGCAACTGAAAGGATGATGTGTAGTTTAATCCAGAGGGACACCAGATCATAATTGAAGGTAAAACAACAGGTTTGACTTGATTTTTAAATAGGGACACATTCAAGATAACGTCACAGATCATACAAATCATCATCATTTATTTTTTTGTTAAATTTCAAGTAATTGACTCATCGAAAGTACCAACAAAAATCAAAGGTAAACATGACAACCGATGATAGATAATAGATTTTATTAACAGGTGACCACTTTCCTCCGTCACACCTCAGGGTGGGAAGCCTAAGTAATGTGATGCTGCTGATTTTCAGGTTGCAAGTCGTATAAATGTCATTTCACAGCATCCCGAATGATCACCAGCTGATAAAAATGAGGGAAAGTGAACATTTAGGGCCATACTTTAAGGTGAAACAACCTATTTGATTCCTGTTAGCATTTATCCACTTTTAAGCTAACGTTACTGTTTGATAGTAATACATAATATAATTAAGAAAGGCTTAAACATATTCAGAAATAACTCATCTTGAATACATTTGTCTAAACCGGACCGAACAGGACGCTGAATGTAATCACACAATACTTTAGCTAAGAAGTTGTTGAATGCTAACGTTAGCTAACGGGAATCAAATATTCTGTTTTACCTTGAAATATGGCCCAATGTCCCTCCAGATTTTCACTATACATCTATACATTGTCTTTCTCAGC
>CAEMYA010000069.1:630032-640616 GCA_903131615.1 Diplodus sargus | reverse complement strand
ATCACACAAACTCCGTCCTGCTGATGAGATACTCACCGGAGCATCAGATGTGTTCGAGAGAAACAGATTTTCAGTGTTAGGATGTGAAAATGAAAACTAGTCAACTTGCAGGCAAATGTCTGTTGCATCAACGACAGATCCAATATTTTCTGTAAGCCAGCGTTTCTGTCTCGTATCGAGTGATGTTTGTCTCACCAAACTCTGATCGAACTGTCTAAACTAGTGCTGAGAATCTGTTGCTACGCTGCCGATTTCCTGCCTCAAATGATTTCAGAGAAATAGTTCAGCTGCAGAAGAGAAAGATGGCTGACATACCGTTTCTGTATTGTGAAAGCTGAGGCTGAACAGTTGCATTCCTGTCTGAAACCTTGCAGAGTTCGTCCTGTATGTAGAGATTCTCCTGCAGCTGTCAACATGGTCAGAGCTTTTGTGATTTTCACCTTTTCATGAGGTCGTTGGTGACGTATATTGAGAAAAATAAACTGTTTTACACAAAACTAAATGGTTTTTAAAGTAAAACTCTCGCCAAAATGCAACCAAGGCTTTTTTTGTGAATGTTTATGAGTCAAACCTTTGTGTAAAAGCATAATTACGACGAAAGAGGCACTTTTAAGATTTATCGTATTTTCGTGCTACGGGCACTTTTACGCTAGCATCAAAATCTGGATTTTTAAAACACTAAGAAGGCTCGACACAACATGAAACTTTGCTGGTATTATCACCAGGGTCTCTACACATGAACACGAGCATTGAGAACATTGTTTGTGTACACAGAGTTACTAAAAAGAAGGTTTTTGAACGACTCACGTTAGCAGTAGCTTGTTCCCTGCCGCCGTCCTGCCAGTGGAGAAGTGTCGGCTTTGGTTTTAGTGTTGTTTCTTATATGAGGCTCCTTTTTCAACTTCAAGGTTAATATACTTTTTTGCTAACGACAAAACAACTAATTATCCTGCGTTTATATGGAACTGAGCTTTAGGAGCGTTCCACCTTAACTGTCCTCCAGGTTACGTCACATTCTGAGATCGACACTTCTCCACTGGCAGGACGGCGGCGAGCGGAACAAGCTACTGCTAATGTGAGCTGTTCAAAAACCATCTTTTTAGTAACTCTGTGTACACAAACAATGTTCTCAGTGCTCGTGTTCATGTGTAGAGACCCTGGTGATACTACGAGCAAAGTTTCATGTTGTGTCGAGACTTCTTAGTGTTTTAAAAACAGAGATTTTGATGCTATCGCTAATTTGCCCGAAGCACTCCCATTGAAAATGAATTTGACCCGAAAACGAAAATACGGTAAATCTTAAAAGTTCCTCTTTCGTCGTAATTATGCTTTTACACGAAGGTTTGACCTGTATACATTCACAGAAAAAAGCCTTGGTTGTATTTTGACGAGATTTTCGCTTTACGTATATTACGACCTTGACGCTATATGTCATGACATCAGCGGGGGGTTTTTATTGGTTCAGTACGGCGCTTTGTATTCTGGTTGATGTAAGTTTCTACCTTTTTGAGCAGAATGGAACACAGGAGACGTTTTTTTCTCTGTTTTCTGAGGTCACATTGCACCGATTTGATAAACATTAGCGTCTTTTTCCACTGCAGAGACAGCCGAGATCCATTCAAGGGGTCAAATGAAATTCTGTATTTGTGAGGTGTTGATAAAAGATTCTTGTTGGCTGCGACAGTGTTGTTGGTCTGGCTTTGGGAATTCTTGACAGTAACAAAAAAGAAAGAAAATGTCGAATAAAAGACAGCTTTTCAAACTCTTTCAGACACTTCGGTCCTCTGTGTGGATCTGTCAAGGCGCAGAAGCCGGAGAGACGTCGTCCTCACTTGAACCCAACAAAACAAAGATTTTCTAAATTAACTTTTTTAATTTTACTCAAGACAAATCCTTCCACCTTCTCATCAACACCTCGTTTCCTAAATAGCTGTTTTCGTTGTTTTGTTTTTTAACAGGAGAGGCTTTTCAACACTTCTTGTTTTCTCACTGGAAATCAAGCTGAAATCCAGCTGCCTGTTACAAAGAAAAGACACAATGTTGTGACACATCTCTTGCCTTTTCTTTATTGTCTCACTCTTTTCCTTCGTTGCTTAATTTCTTTCTTTCTTTTTTTAATTCACACACCTCTACCTCCACCGCCGCTGTCGCTATCCTCTCCCTCGATTTTCCTTTTGTCTTCCGAGCAACGCCGCCTCTGGCGTTGTGATCACGGCTTCAAGGTCCCCGACGCCTGAGCTTAAGCTCCAATTAGGGTTTTTTTTTTCTTTCCTTCCTCTCATAATTTTCTCTTTAAATCACACAAAAAGAATCACATTGTCTTAAAGTAAAGAGAGGAAATAAAGGGGACATCATCTGCGCTCAAACATCTGCGAGCTCCTGCAGGTACTGGAGGTGATTTGACATGAGTTTGACAATTTCCTCTCACTCTATAGGCATTAAAATGACAAACACTGGCACGCCGCGAGCTGCTCTCTGTTGGCATTAATTCTCCCCTTTTCTATTAGTTGTGATTTGTAATTTAGCAGCCGACTGTTTAGCAGAGGGGGGGGTTTATCTGCAGGGGATTCCCAAACTGAACCAAATTACAGTAAAGCACTGATAATTTCAAGTTTTTAAATACAGACTGCAGGAGAAAAAAAAAGAAATGTTTGGCAGGATTTCATCCCTGAACTGGCCTCAGCCCAACTCTTAACATCACACAACACACACTGCTGCGAGTCTGCTGCCATAAATCTGCGATGTGAGATGGAAGGTAGCGATGGGACGGATTCACCGTGTTTACAACGACTTGAGGCAGTTCTGTGATTTTCAGGACTGTTTGTAGGAGGATTAAACACACTGTGCGCTGGCAACACGGAACCGCAGCCATAAAAAATGTGGACTTAATTACCCTGAGCACTTCCTGCTGGATGCAGGACGTTCATTTTGTTGTTTTTTTTAAGCCTCGAGTTGAGAATGTCAACTTGTTCTCGTCAAAAAAATACTGCAGCTCGGTCAGTGGCCTTGAGTCTCAAGCTATGAATGTGCTGCCTAAACCTCTGGTGTCATGTAATGTGTTCCAGGTAGCCTGTCAAATAAAGTTCTAGGCTGATTGTCGGGTTCTGCTCGAGGTTTCTGCCTATTAAAAGGCAGGTTCTAATCGCCAACGTCGCCAAGTGGTTGTTTTGAAAGTGTCATAACAAAGATTGATTGATTGACATATTATGACTTTCCGGACTGTTATCAACATTGTAGAACCGTCGCAGTTTGGTTGGGTTCAGGAAAAGATCATACTTCAGGTTACGATTACGACATCCAGTCACGTAATTTAAATGTAACTTAAGTTTACGAACCAGCCCAACCGCCCGCGTGACTCGGAAGTTGATGTGAATCGTATTTTCAAGATAAAAGATGCCAATAAAGTTCTAGTTAGATTGTCGGGTTCTGCTCGAGGTTTCTGCCTGTGAAAAGGCAGGTTCTTCTCGCCACCATTGCCAAGTTCTTGCTCATCAGTAAATTGTTGGATCTCTGTAACTAAACTGATCAAGAACTATAGTTCTAAATCTGCTCAGTTTTAAAAGCGTCATAATAAAGATTGATTGATTGGCATATTATGACTTTCCGGACTGTTACTAACATTGTAGAACCGTCACAGTTTGGTTGGGTGCAGGAAAAGATCGTACTTTGGGTTACGATTACTACATCTAGTCACGTAACTTACGTTACGTAAGTTTATCTGATCTTTCTACTCCAAGACTTGACCACAGAGTAAGTAAGAAAGTAAAAGTGGGCTGAAATTGTTTAGTTTAGTTTGTACCGATCTGTGTTTTTGGAGCATCCGACTCTGCAGTTACCGTCTTCTCTTTGGAGCATTTTTAGCATCTTTCAGCTGATTGTTTTGGTCGTACAGCCAGCAGCTTTACTGTTTTGCTTCAGTAGAAAGCTCTGAAAAAACCAACTTGTCCAGCACCGTACATCAGAAAAAGTTAACGACAGGGTTTGTTTGTTTTTTCAGGAGTTGGTGGAGCCCAAATCAGAGGTAAAATATACGTGATTTAGTGATTACGAGCTTGTTCTGCTGCCCCCAAGTAATCAGAAAATTAGCTACCATCTTCTCTACCCCAGGAGGAGAGTTTTCACTTTACAACATCAGTACAGTCTGAAATATTATTTAGGAAGCACCTGGTTGCCAATAGAGGAACTGAATCTGAGGGCATCTGAGAAAAGATTCACATATTTGTTTCTTAACTGCTCATTAAAACTTAAAGTACTCATTCACACACACTACGATGATCCCCCTCTTACACATTACAGATTGCACTCATTCTGCATTTTCACGTCCTCGCGGAGGTAAACCATCTTCCTCTTCTTTTTCCACCCAGCACAGCACTTCACCACAACAAACTTCCTCCCCTCCATCGTCTCATCTCTCATCTCTTATGATGCTCGGTGAGGAGGGGGAGAAAGGTAACAGGCTGGAAAAGTCAAAGCCAATCAGCGTTACTCGGCTCCTGCCTGGATGTTCAGTACAAGGTAGAGCCCGGAAAGCTGACATAGCCGATCATCGCTGAAAGGCCGTACGTACCCCCTGAACCTCCCACCCGGACACCTCGTCATGTCACGTTAACCTCCTCCCACGTGGTGAAAGACATGCGTGCATCCCACCAACCTGGAGTCATCGTGCATTTAGCTTCATGCGAGGAGAGCTTTCATCGGCAGGATCATCACGTTGCAGCTCCTCAGCCCTCGAGGCAAACACTGTATCTCCTCTGAATTACTTTGTTAGACCCGCAAACCGCTTCAAAAATAGGTAATGTCACTCCAGGGATCTGCTCACAACTCTTTCATCTTACCACTTTATTTGCTTCTTTGAAATAAACTGAATTTCTTGCCCAGAAATGTGTTTTCTTTTCTACATAAATTTGCACGTTACTCCCCACTAAATGCATTATAATATTTACATTTTGATTTATTGTGAATTTAACAGCCGTGCAATGAGATTTTTTTTCTTTTTTTTTTCCCTCTCGTGAAGAGAGTGGAAAAGCTGCTTTCGAAATAACAGTGAGGGTTTATTGATCTTCTCGGGCAGATTAGGTTTGTGTAACAGCATGAGTAGGAGCTTTTCCTCTGCAGAGAGGAGCGAAGTGTTCAGACTGATGTTAGCCCTGCATGAGAAAACACAGCTGGGTCATTCATTTAAATGAGACCACTACTCACTACCATGAAACCAAATTAGACCCTGGAGAGCCCGCTACACCCTCGCAAGGCAGGGGTTAACAGTTTCGCTGCTCCCCGAAGAGATTTTTATCCAGCGCCAAAGGAAAAATCTTCAGATGCGAAATAATAATAATGAAATAGAAATCAAAACGGTGATTAAGAATGTGTTTAAGAGCAATTAATCAAACAGCTGTTTGAATAAAGGTCCGTGCCGACTGTCTGGCTCGGACACGAATGAAGGTAAAAGTATGAAGTCACATGTGTCAGCAGGTTTTACACGAATTTGTGGAGTCCATGCCGGCTCGACTGCATGCTCTCATTAAAGAAAAAGGGAGACATGATAGTTCGGAAGAAATCTAAATTCTGAAATTATAGTCCAAAAAGCTCTTTGAATCACTGTCAAATTACGTTACAACTTGTGGAGTCCATACCAACTTGAATGAATGCTTGTCATTAAAGTCAAACGGACCGGAAGATATTCTGAAGTCCAAGTTCGAAAAGCTCTTTGAATCACTGTCAAAACACGTTGGGATAAAACGATTCATCGGGTTTTACACAAGCTTGTGGAGTCCATGCCAGCTTGAATGAATGCTGCCATTAAAGCAAAAAGGAGACATACCGAATATAAAGATATTCTGAGGTTCAAGTTCGAAAAGCTGTTTGACTCGCTGTCAAATCACACTGGGATAACACAAGGTCATCAGGTTCAACACCAACTTGTGGAGTCCGATTCCGCTCAATTGCATGATCCTTTAAAGCAAAATGGGGACATGAAACCTAAAATTATGAAATTATAGTCCAAAAAGCTCTTTGAATCACTGTCAAATTACGCTGCGATAACATGAGTCAATATATTTTAAACAAACTTGTGGAGTCCGTACCAACTTGAATGAATGCTTGTCATTAAAGTCAAACGGACCGGAAGATATTCTGAAGTCCAAGTTCGAAAAGCTCTTTGAATCACTGTCAAAACACGTTGGGATAAAACGATTCATCGGGTTTTACACAAGCTTGTGGAGTCCATGCCAGCTCGATTGATTGCTGCCATTAAAGCAAAAAGGAGACATACCAAATATAAAGATATTGTGAGGTTCAAGTTCGAAAAGCTGTTTGACTCGCTGTAAAATCACGCTGGGATTAACGTGTGTCAGCAGGTTTTTAACACACTTGTGGAGTCGATGCCCGCTCGATTGCATGCTGTCATTAAAGCAAAATGGGACATAATAATTACAAGAAATTAGTGTACAAAAAGCTGTTTGAATTGCTGTCTTACACAAACTTGTGGAGTCCATGCCAGCTTTTTTTTTTTCACGTTGTCATTTAAGCAAACAACGAATTTGACTTGAACTTGTACTTTTCCAGAGATTCACGTCCTGAGCTAACCCGCTAGCATGCTAACTGGCTGCTGAGAAGCTTTTCGGTTTTGACATTCTACTTAAATAACACCGAACTGTGGCCTCTTCACAATGTGATGAAGTAGTTATAGTAAACATTTCTTACCTTTAGAAACTCCAATAGTAGTCGTACTTTTTGTAGAGAGTTGGATATTTGTACTGACTTTTCAAGGACAGATTGTTATACACTTCTTTATCTGTTGCCTACAACAATACAAGTAAACACCTACATCCTCCATCTGTTCTGACCTTCGACCTGCAGGTTGGAGGATCCATAGAGATTTCAGATGCAGAGTTTTTCACAAGGTCTTCCAGAAAAACACTGAGCGAGAATTCATCTTCTGCAAAGTCCCGCAAACAATGCACGGCTGCAGAATGAACAGGAAGTGATCACATGTATCCCCTTAAAACAATTTATGTCCCCTCTCAGCAAACTTTGCGTAAAACATGTTTGTTCTGTGATACAGTTTCTTCCTGCATTCTCTTTATTTCCATCAGTTTTGTAATTCTTTCCTGAAAGAAGACGTGTTTCTCAGACAAAAGTTTCCTTTTCAAGGAGTCTCTTTGAAATGTATTTCCCTTCCACTCAAGTCAAAAGGTTGTTTTTCTTCTGAATCTATGGTTTCCACGGCGGTTCTTCACTTCAAAAGGAACCAAAAACTATGTTTTATGTCTAAAGTTTCAGCTCCTCTTCTACTTCTACCTTTGTGAGGTTTTTGCCAGACCTTGAGCCGTAGGAGGTTTTGACCAGTTCAAACTTCATCAAGCGTTACATTCATTTTGTATGAATGTTGTGGTCTTCCCAAATTACAAAGACGTCACAGACTCCTAAATTCTTCCTGCTCTAAATGGTTCTTTAGGCCAGTTAAAAGCAAACGTTACATTTATCACCTGCTTCTCATGTTAATGGCAACATTTATGAAGCTCTTCTTGGTTTTTTTTTCTTGCAAACTTGTGAGTTCACCGAGTTCTGCCGTTAAAACAAAATGGAGACCTAACAAATATTGACCTATTCTGAAAATAAAGTACAAAAAGCTCTCTGGATGACTGTCAAATCAACCTGGCATAACATGAGTCATCAGGTTTTACACAAACTTGTGGAGTCCGTGTCATCTTGTCATTAAAGCAAAATGCAGTGCATTAAGTAAAAGGAGTGCAAACCAAATATGAAGATATTCTGGAATTCACCTACCTACTCACCTTCACCTGCTCTTTAAATCACTGTCGAATCATTCTGGAATCATATGAGTCATTAGGTTTTCCATAAACTTGTGGAGTCCATGCCAGGTCATGTGCATGTTCTCATCTCAACAAAAGTTGGACAATGCACACACTAAAATATTCTGAAACTCTGAATCGTTGTCATTTAATTCTGGGATAAAAATAAGAGTCATCAGGTTGTACACAAACTTGTGGAGTCCATGCCATCTTGTCATTAAAGCAAAAAGAGAAAAAAACAAATACTACGATGTCCTGAAATTCAATCACAAAAAGCTTTTTGAATCACCGTCACATTATGCTGGGATAACATGAGGTTTTACACAAACTTGTGGAGTCCATACCAGGTCGAGTGCTGCATGTTGCCATTACAACAAAAGGTTGGACACGCAACAGACTAAGATATTCTGAAATTCAGTAGAAAAAGCTTTGGATCCCAGTAAAATCATGCTGGAATAACATGACTCTGCAGGTTTTACATAAACTTGTGGAGTCCATGCCCGCTTAAGTGTAGGCTGTTCGTGAATCTTTTTCAGAGGTTGAACTTTCCTCAAAATGTAAAGCTGATCTGTATCATTCGTAATTAAGAAAAAATAGTTTTACAATCCGAACAAAAGTGAAATAAAAGCATCTTGGTTCGTGGTCTCAGACTTTTGGATTCCCTACATCTGATCATCTTCGTTTCTGCTGCACTGCATCTTATTTTCCTCGTCATGTTTTCTTCAGTGGCAAAACTCTTCTTCCTCTCACTTATTGCGTTTCACAAACACAAGGCGACGGGGCTTCAAAAATAAGTGTTTTATCTGGCTCTGCAAACAGCGACAAAACAAAGACATGTTTGTTATATTTTCCTCTTTTCTGGGGAGACTTGAAGTTTGTGTTAATAAGTACGACAAGCGACGGGGTAACAGGAGCCGCCTCTGTTTCTTCTTCTGTTTGTTTTAGGGAAAACATTGTTATTACGATGTCTCTACAGTGAACGTTCAAAGTCTGCCACAGACAGGTCACAGCTCCTCGTATTTGCACATTAAAAAGCCTCACAGTTCCCTCCTGATTATTATTCTCTCTCTCTCTCTCTACAACAGCGTAAAAAGGTCCCCGCAGATGTTCCCCTGGCTTTCATGTCAAAAGCTATCTGACTGATACGAGCAAATGTCAGCCGAATCCAAACGTATAAAAAAGGAAGAAAAAAAAACATGCTGATTATTCCTTTTTCCCGTGAAAGGTCACCTGTGACACGGTATCTCGAAATTTGCAAGATAAATTTGTACATTAGGTGTACTGAGCCGTACCGACTTGTACCCGGTATCGCTCGCATGCGCTGGCGTAAAAAAAGAAAGAAAAAAAAAAGAAGCAATTGTTTGTAGACACGCTCAGCTTCTTTCATTTGTTTATAAAAATCTACAGCTCTGCGATAAGCTCCGAGTCAGCAGAGGACTCGAGCTGAGATATGACGTCTCCATCGGGCCGATTGTGCACGTGCAGCCATTTTGTTTCTTGCCACAGGTGAGCGCCTCGTTCACTCACACAGGTAATGGAAGATGTGAGGAGATTGCTTTTTACGGTCCGCAGGCTGAACAGCCGGGAGCGATGCTTTTCTCCAGAAAACAGTGGGCGATGGAGGAGCTATGCACAGAGTTTCAGAATATCTTAGTATTTAGTGTTTGTTTCATGGAGTCTACAAACTCATGCAAAACCTGCTGACTTACGTTATTTCAGCATGAATACACAGTGACTCAAAGAGCTTTTTGTACTTGAATTTCAGAATATCTTCTTATTTGGTGATTCCCCCATTTGTTTTACTCACAGTGTGAACACAAGCTGACATTGACTCCACAAGATTGTGTAAAACCTGCTGTCTCATGTTATCCTAGCATGATTTGACACAGATTCAAAAAGCTTTTTCATACACGTATTTCAGAAAATCTTAGTATTTGGTGTGTCCTTTTGCTTTGGACTCCAAAAGTTTGGTTGAAACCTGGCCACATTTGTCATCCCAGCATGATCCGGCACTGATTCAAGGAGTTTTTCTTGTGTCCCCCATTTGCCTGAATGACAGTATGGACTCAAACTGGCATGGACTCCAAAAGTTTGTGTAAAACCTGCACACTCATGTTACCCCAGCATGACTTGAAGGTGATTCAACATACTTGAATTTCAGGATATCTTGTTATTTTACAAGTCCCCCATTTGCTTTACTGACAGCATGGACTCCACAAGTTTGTGTAAAAACCTACCGACTCATGTTATCAAGGCCTGATTTGACTCTGATTCAGAGACGTTCTTGTACTTGAATTTCAGAATTTCTTTCTATTTGCTTTGTGCCTTAATGACAGAACACACTCGAGCTGGCATGGACTCCACGAGTTTCTGTAGAACCTGCTGACTCTGGTTATCCCAGCATGATCTGAAGGTGATTCAAAGAGCTTTTCGCACTTGAATTTTTTAATGTTTTATCATTTGGTGAGTCTCAATTTTGTTTTACTGACAGAACGCTGGCATGGACTCCACGAGTTTGTGTAAAAACCTACTGACGCATGTTATCCAGGCATGATTTGACACTGATTCAAAGAAGTTTTTGTACTTGAATTTCAGAATGTCTTTTGTGCCTTAATGTCAGAATTCACTTGAGCTGGCATGGACTCCACGAGTTTGTGTAAAACCCACTGAATCATTGTATCCCTGCATGAAATGTACAGTGATTGTACTTTCAGAATGTCTCTCTATTTGGTGTTTACACTTTTGTGCCTTAATGTCAGAATTCACTTGAGCT
>CAEMYA010000069.1:594392-628742 GCA_903131615.1 Diplodus sargus | reverse complement strand
AACACAGCGCGTGATGGAGGTGCTTCGCATTGTGCAGCAGTGCAGCGCCTCGTGAAAAGGTTCGCCTCGCAATTTCAAGTTGCACCTCACATCCATCTTTGCGGGAAAATTGCAACACAAAAGGTGATGTTGTTCTGCACGTTCTGTTGGTGATTTACTGTTGCATTGAAGGTAAATCGGCAGCCATTGTCGGACCAGAGCGGACGGACGGGAACAAAACATACACTGGTGGTGTTTCATGTGGCTCCCCGCTGAGGATGGCACAATTTCCACTGGAGCACTGACAGTGAACGCAGCACAGCATGCCTTTTCCTCTTGAATAACGATGCAAATTATTAAAATGATTTTCTCTCTCCACAACCTGTTTCATGCGTTTCCTTCCAGAAATAATTGAGGAATCTTTTTATGTTTTCAATTAGCCGCTTTTTTCCCTTTTTCTTTTTCTTCTTCCTCCCCGGTTGACATTCGTGCTAATTGCTGAAAGAGATTCAGGCTTTGCTCGGAAAATGTTGCGGGGCATCACAATAACAGACGCTTTTATTTTTTTTTCTGTCAATCTTCCACAATGGGAAGCAGAAGTGAGCGGATGCTGGGGGGATGGGGGGGTTTATACCAATAATTACAGGAAGAAAAACATAAATTTTGTTCTGGCCTCAGAAAAAAATACACAAATATTCCTCTCAGGGAGTAATTACAGTCCAAACTGATGCAGAACAACTGCACATTTCTTCTTGTTTTCATGAAATGCGCAGCACTCGCAGCTGATGCTCATACATCTCTGATTCCTGCACGCATTTCATCTTATATTCCATCGTTCATACGACAGTGTTGCTTTCATTTGAGTGTTTCAGGGGCATTTTTGTCTTCCAAGCGCTGCATGCTTGAAAGGTGCTTATAAAGAGTTTTTTGTCCTTGTGGTCTGTGAATTCAGTAACAGCAGACTGTGACTCTGATATATTATCCAGCTGCCACTTCAGCAGAAATCGACATATACGTTGGTGAGAAGTCGAGACTTGATGAATTTCTAGTTATATTATTATAATCAATGAAAGAACAAGAACCACTGTTATCATAATTACATGCTGAATTTGTTTCCAAGTACAGGTTTGTTTGCAGGTGGTACGCCGATGCTTCCGATTAACCTTTGTGGAGAGCAGATCCATAATCAGGAGACATTTTGTCTTTAGGGATGACAAAAACAAACGTGCAACGGTCGCAGTTTGGTTCAGTTTAGTTGACTAAACGACTGCTTAGGTTGAGAAAGACTCCATCCTTCCTCCGGCTCATCAACACAACACCGACCCGCCCTCCTACATGGACGTTTCTCAGTATATAAAACACATCAGGGGCGAGTCAACAAATGATGCTTGAAAGGTAACTACAGCTCCAAACCTAAAAGCATCATCAGGCTGATACATATTTGATGCACTGGGACGGAGAACAGGCCGATCAGGGCGCAACATTTTGTGAAATTATGATGTGATATCACTGATAATAAACACCGTAAAATCTGTACGCCGTGATGTTTTCCGCCTAAAGTGTAAAGTTAAGTGTTATTTGGACTAAAACACACACATATGGCGTCTGACGAGCGAACGCAATATTTAAATTGAACCCCAGAGGAATGAATCACCTCTGAACAGGGTTTATTTAATGCAGATCCTCTGCAGCTCCAGTTGATGAGAATAAACTCCTCCAGTGTCCTGATGGAGGTGAAAACTAGGCTAACCTTCCTGGCGGTTTCCCGTGGGAGGAAGTGGCAGATGTACAGAACCATACTCGCCACACACACACACACACACACACACACACACACACACACACACACACTAAACCCGAAAGCTCTCCAGGGTTCTGTCTCAAGCGGAGCCAAAAACCCAAGCTGGGGTAATCCTCCGGGGAGCTCAACTCTACCAGCGGCTCTCCCTTCAAATCCTATTGGGTCAGAAAATCCAGAGAGCGCCTGCTCCACCTCTGGAAGAAGAACGGGGGGAAGGGGGCGCTTGTTTTGCTCACAGGCGCACTACACGGTGCTGCCGTCCCAGTGGAGGACGAGCAGCTCGGACACGCGGGGCATTTTCGTGACTCTGCGAGGCCCAGCTGTGTGCAAACACGCTAATACAGTATACCAACACTCAGTCAGCGGTCTCCTGGGGTTCGGCAGCTCATACGTCCACACACGAGATTCATCAGCCGTGATTATGTCACATAAGAGAGGTGGAAACAAACTCATCAGGGAGCTGTTTGCCTTCATCACTCGCAGCGCTCTGGAAGCACAACAATCAATTTTCAGAGTAATCCGACAGCGGTCAACTAATCGAGAGCGAGGCCGCGAGGTGCGCCTTGAATCATGGCACGGCGGCGTCACGCCAGATGTCTGCTGCTGCCGTGGAAAATCAGAGAAAACACACAGTAAAGAGCCCAAAACGTGCCGAGGAAGAGGATGTTTAACGAGCCGGGAATGGAAAAAATACATGGACTGAGCTGTGGAGTAACGGGCGGATACTGGGAGAAGTTGTCAGTCGACAGGAAGACAACATGTCTGACATTTTACCTCCTGTCTGTAGGCAATAAATAAATAGCCGAGCAATTAATTAGCGTAAAGGATAAATTGACTCAAAAATGACAGAAATGGCTCCATGCAGATCATCCAACGTAATCCAAAGTCTCTGGACTGGTCCAAAATCTCCAAAACGTCAGTTTTCACCGTAGCTGCTGAGCCAAAAGCGTCAGTGCGCTCTCCGTCTTGTAGTCGCTGTGGAAGCTCGATCGTGTGCTTAAACTTGGATTACACCGGACGAGCTGCATGGAGCCATTTTATGTTTGTAAAATCTTGAATCTTAAAACATTCCCCAGCTACTTCAGTTGTTTAAGAAACTGGCTTTTGAAATGTTTTGTGGAAACTTTCCATCGGCATGATGGTGAAGAGATAACGATGTTGCTGTTGTCTCAGATCTGCCGTAACCTTCGAGTAATGTTTAAACTTCAGAAAACTTAGCGTCAGTTTGCTAATTATGACTTTTTCATGGCGTCCAAAAAAAAAAGGAAAAGTTCTGCCGTGTGGCTGTTAACCAGGACCGACAGGAGCGAGCGGCGCTGGTCCAGTTTCCTGGCTTCCTGTCAGACACACTTGGCGGGTCTGTTGATCTCATTTGTTCAGAAGAAACTTTTAAAACTTCACTTTAAACTTTAACGAGCTGCTGAAACTCCTGTTTGCACTTCGCTTGGTGCTGCGGCGCTTCTAATAAAATTTTATATTTAACTTGATATTCTATGTTTGCTTTTTATTACTCTAGTTGCTTTTCATTTCCAAAATAAGAGCCCATATTTAGCATTATATTTACTCTATTTTCATTTGTATGTCTTCACCTTTTTGTCTGTTTGTTGCTTGTTTTGTTGGTTCGTCAGCTGGATGGAGAACGGGTCACAGCCCAGAACAGAGTTTTGGTGCGGATCCAAAAACTTTTACCCGCCTTATTTAACATCGTGAGATAAGATGTCTTGGGAGATGTTTGTAACATTATCGGAAGATAATACACGTAACACATTACAATCCTCGTTACCGACCGAAGTGAAGCGTTTATTATTTGTTTTGTTAAGAATCCATACGCACCAACACGTCCATATTAATATGGACCGCGTGTGTTTGATACAGCCGAGCCTGGAAGTTCTTTGTTCGGTCTGTGTGTGACTGAAATGAGCTCGATGATGAAGGCTGATCCTCCGAGCGCACTTTAATTTACATTCTTCAATCATTACGTGTGTCCACGAGAGGTTTTGCTCTCGTCGGGTCATTATAGGCTGCGTAATAGAGGGTACAGGTCTATTGTGTTACATATAACTGAGCCTACAATAAAAACATGTATTCCAATCTCATAATATATCAGACTGATCCTTCGTTAGCCTGCTCATCCCTGAGTTCAGGGCCATTCCTTTATTCAACAAGATCTACGCTGTTTTGAAATGTTCTATAGAGGTTATTTTGGCATATATATAAGTAATGTATCAGTACTATATTGCTCCACGCAGACAGAACATGTATTATATTGCATTTCTTACCCAACACTGGATCTGGATCTTGTGGATTTAAACATTTTATTTGTTACTGGATGAGGCTTGATTGAGTAAAATCCGAGTGTGAATAAAATGATAATTTAAAGTAATTAAAAGCCTTCTATGCCTGTTTTTTAATGTTCAATTTGTCTAATGAAATACGTTCTTTATTATTATTTTCATTATGACATTAAAGTTTATTTTTAATTAGTTTTCTAGCACATATCCAAAATGTCCAGATAGGATGAATAACACCTTTCATGGATGTGTTTCATTTGTACACAAGAAAATAAAAATAAATTAATTATTGATTAAAATTAACCCCTGCAGGTAAAAAAAACAAAAAAAAATACAGCATTAAATTACCTCCCGCCATCAAAATATGCAGGAATCCATCAACCTTCGGGGGTTTTCACACTCACCGACATGATTTACAGTCATGAAATATTTACACCTAATAACCACATACAATCTGTGAACCGTTGGGTGGCCTAATAACGCCTCATTTCCTCATCCCCCTGTGCAAAGCAACCAAAGGTCAACATCTGCTCTCGCCAGTTTTGAGCACACTAGGAGGCAGAAGGTGACGGAGAGGAGGAGGAGGAGGAGGAGGAGGAGGAGGTGTCATTAATTGGCAATCAGTCTCTGAATCGCTTTATTTGCTCTGTGCGGTAAAAAGGACGGATATTTGACTCAGTCGGTAACGATGCAGGTTGGATATACGAGCTGATATACGAGTCGTGGAGGCACATACAGCGATGAAGAGGCCTTTTAATGCTGCGTCGAAGGAGGAAATCATTGTAGTGGATCCTGTAAAAAAAATTTTGCCACTCATCTCTTCATGTTTTGCTCGAGTAAAGAAAGAAAGAATCGATATCTGTTCCTGAGCTTTTCTGCGGTGGAGAGAAATCCATGAAAGCCTCTCGAACATCTTGAGGAAGTGCAGGCGAATCCATTTCTGCGCCGTCCGTATCAACGCTCAGCATCTTCTGGCCTATTTTTATTATATTTAAAAGGAAAGACTGAATGATGGTACCTGCAACAGGAAGCTGCTACTTTTAATAAGAGGCCATGATGCTTTTTATTCCTTTCCTTCTTTGTTTGTGCCTGTAAACAGATCATGAAAGTTTAGTCCGCACCTACAGAAGATCCTCTGAAACGCCTCGTCAGTAGCCCCGCCTTTAAATCTGTGACCTTGTGACATCACACGACATCACCATGTCACACATTTGCATAATCGTAGCTAGTTTGGCGCCTTAAAACTGATTTAGAGATGACTTTTTAACTTGTGGGATTAAAAAGGTGGTTTATCTTCACTCCTGTTGATCAGCCTGGCTGCAGCAGTGATCCGGAGCCGACCTCCATTGAACGTAACGTTACAGAGAGGAGACAGAGAACCAGAACCAGAACCAGAGTCTCTGCTGAGTGCTGAGTGAAGTCAGAGGTTGACCTTAAAGAACATTAGTTAACGTCTGGCTGAACAACACACAGTTAAACAACCACACCTGCTGATTAAAACTCTATCCAATTAGACTCTCGTTATCGCTAATAACTATAAAGCTAGCTGTCCCTGAACGCACCACAGAGACAGTCAAATAGACACATGTTGGGTTGGTAAAGCGTCCCGAGCAGCAACAAAGAGAGAAAATCAGAAACTTTCTGCAGATACGAGACACTAACACGCCGTTTCTCCACATTCCAGTCTCCCTCTCTGTCTGTTTACGTCTTCTTACGACTTTGTTTCGTCTCGCTGCGTTTGCCGTAAATAAAATAATCCATAATTCCCCTCAAATGCATCAAACTAAAGTAACAAGGCTGTTTTGAAAACATGAGGAGGAGAAAGTTCAGATACTTGTGTTCAGGCGTCGGGAGGAGAAGATACCTGAAACATCTACGCAAGTACATAAATAAAGTCTTGTGTACTTTGTTACTTCACCTCTGAGAGCTTTTAAGATTCCATTCTGGCAAAATGTGGATCGAGTTGTGTTTCGTCAAGTTCTACGAGACCTTTCTGCTCCGTGAAAACTTTTAAATTCTCTCCGTTTAGCTTGTGATCGGACCTGATCTCTGTACAGACGTCGACGCTGATGGCTTACGATAATTGCACGTTCGGTTGAAGAGGTTAATACGAGAGAGACGATCACTCCATGCAGAAACACTGATGAAGCTGCAGTGGACATATTTGCATATCTGGCCCTTTATTGACAACATTAAGTGATTGTCTCCAGTGGCTTTGAGCTCTTCACTGCCCAGATGTCCTTAAAACCAGCCAACCTGCTCGCTCTGTCAAGCCTTAAATCAACAGAAATCCACACAGACAAGAAGAGGAAAGATTTGCATTTATGTCTTTTTGCAGCAGACAAATAAAACGACATATAGTTTTTATTTCTCCCATCTGCTGCCGTCAGTGCGTCTGATCTGCCGAGCCACTGATGAAACGTTAATATATTGGATTTGATTTGCGCACAGCATGTATGGATCACGCTCGCTGCCGAAGGAGAGAGACGGTCCCCGCGGTGCGACACAGCGGCGTTCTGCCAGAGGTCCGCCTCATGAACAAATACACAGAACACACCGCGGCACAGACGCGCGCTCGCTCAGTCATGCTGCGACGCTCGGCGCCGACTGACAGAATATTCAACTGAGGAGAAGAAGAAAAGCAGTCCAGGTTTATTTGCTTGTTGACTGGCAGGTTATTGCACATCAGCTCTGTTTGCCAGACGGACTGTAGAATCGGTTCAGGATCAAACTTGCAGCTGGCGTCACATCGAGTTTTTTTTTCGTCTTTGAGTCGTCCAAAACCGTCACCTCCACAACTCCTCCTCCTCCAACGCAGCGAACATTTCTCTCCTTCCCAAATTATTCATCGGGTCGGCGCTCGACGACGAGCTGGAACATGAAAACTGAGAGAATGCTAACTAACTGTCAGGACAGAAATCGGTCGAGCCCTCCTTCAGGTTCAATGTGGTGAGGAGGAGGAAAGACTCATGAATCTTGCATGTTGTTGACAGATACTGGACACCTTTTCCTGCTGAGCTGCTGTCTGTCATTTGAATAATTTGTGCCTTTGTTTGTTTCGCCGGCCGGACCGTATCAACATTTTACAGCAGCTGTGCGGGTTTCCTGCCGCCGCGTCCTGTTTGGTCTTTTTCAAACTATGACAAACTTTATGTGACAGTTGTGTTTGCAGCGCGCTCGCTGATTCAATATGGAGACGCGCCGGGTTGGACAAAACCCGATTTGCCATTTTGCGGTTTCCCCCAGTGGCTCGCGTGTTTCTCCGCCATGATCCTCTAATTTTAAATTCCCCCCAGATGTGTAACACAAGCAGTCAGAGGAGAGGAGTGTTTTTAACCTGCCGCTGAACTTTGCACTGATCTTGTGCAACCGTCGCTCTCGCTATAATCCGTTCTGGTCTCTGACTGCCGTTTACTGTGATTACTTTTCATAAATATGCATTTTAAATGGTAAAAATGTAAATCATTAGAAAATGAGGAGAGGGTATAGAGGGTGTTAGGATGTCCTCAGAGAAATTTAAAAACAAATCTGAACCGACTAACTTGCAGATTTCCTTGGAGAACGTGTAAAACGCTCTAAAATAATTAATATAAAAACTAAGAACGATAATTAAAAGTAAAACAGAAGCAGCAACGTTTACAAGATTGACTGTCTCTTTGGAGAAAATCAGCAAGAATGATTCAGAGAACGGGTTCTGAAACATCGAGCCTCCAGGAAGAGCGCCAGTTTTCATAGTGGAGAAACGGTGTAATTACATCGTCACGTGACAAGAAAGTCTAGAAGAGCCGCAAGATTAAATCATTTTGTCTGCAACACGTTTTGAATAAACAGCGACTACAGCGGGGGCGGGGCTTCAGCTCTCAGGCTCCATACATGATCTCATGAATCATGGGGAAGCAGACGTAAACAAACTGGTGGTGCAACAACTCGTTGTAGTTACACGTTGCAGTGTGTTAAAAACCAAAAGCAGAGGGTGAAACAAATCAAGGATGCTCTATCAAACGTGGACACAGTATTGATCATATTGGATGCTAACTTCCAGGTTTAGCACCCAGCTAACTTGAATGGGGATTAAATAATGTAACGCTTTAATTCTTCTGGACTTTCCAAATTTTAGTGGACCTAATGGCTCTAGACAGATAGTCAAACAAGTCATTTTTGGGGGGTTTGTGCCACTAAAAATCTTTATCCCCAACTTTACAGATCTTTCTTTTACATTGTAAGCGTATAGGGAAATGTCTTTTTGGGCTGCAGTGAATCACGTGACGATGTACTTACGCGGTTTGAATACACTACGAAAAACTGGCATCAAGGCCTGGCGCTCTTCCTGATGGCTTGGATGATGTTTAGTTTAGTTTAGTTTTCTTTCGCGGAATCTGGAGGCGGGATTTTAAGTTTCCATCAACAGTAGCATGCTAGCTAATGTTAGCTTTAAAGCAAAACTCTCGCCAAAATACAACCTAGGCATTTTTTGTAAATGTACCCAAATCAAACCTTCGTGTAAAAGCATAATTACGATGAAGGAGGCATTTTTAAGATTTACCGTATTTTCATTTTCAATGGGAGTGCTACGGGCGCTTTTACGTTAGCATCAAAATCTGTATTTTTAAAACACTAAGAAGTCTCGACACAACATGAAACTTTGCTCGTAGTATCACCAGGGTCTCTACACATGAACACGAGCATTGAGAACATTGTTTGTGTACACAGAGTTACTAAAAAGAAGGTTTTTGAACAACTCATGTTAGCATTAGCTTGTTCCACTCGCCGCCGTCATGGCAGTCGAGTAGCTTCGATCTTGCACTGGGTTTTGAATGGATACTGAACTAGTCTTGATATAGGCCTTGATTTTTGTTTTTGTTCTCTAGAAGCAGAATCATCCTCAGAGCTCAGTCTGACAGGTCCGGTCCGTAGATGCTTCTTATGGTAACAAGGAGCTGAAGCATGAATCAGACATCCAGGAGCAGCATCCTCAGCACATGTCCATCACAGCACACATGGCACTTTGCATGACTGCAGCTCCAAAAAAGCCGCCGTCAAAGCGCCAGCTCGTCGCCAAACAGACATCTGTCACCGGGACGAGACAGAGCCGACAATTAGGAAGCTGTCGCCGTCATTCACACATGAAATTGACCAGCGGATGGACTTCATCTCATATGTTTCTAATGTTCTTTGCCTCGCTGTTTTCTCTCATTATCTCCTGTTGGCGCTTCACAGAGATTTTTTTTCTTTCACCCAGCTGTCAGTTCTCACAAGCGGTTTGGCCGTCAAACGCGCAACACGCAGAGGGAAATCTGGCGCGTCTGGAGTTCTGCCTTCGTTTGACCGCTGAGTCAAAAACTAGACGAGCGTGTTGAGGTGTCGTTAGATCAACTGCTGCTGTTTTCACATCCAGATTAACTCAAAAAGGACGAAACGACAACTCATGATCTGTTTAACTGAGCAGGTTTGTTGGTGAGGTCACCAGAGACAAAACTACAACATCAGGGTTCAACATCGTCAGTCCGTCTTCCACTTTTACATTAACGCAGCGTGTTCAGATTCGCTGTATCCGAACATCTTTATCAATCGACTGACGACTTCTTCCACCATTAAAACTCAGACAGCTCTCCATTGGCGTGCGTCTCTTCCAATTCAGAGGACGGCTGTCAGAAAACTCCAGACGCTAGACGGTTTTGAATCACTGAAATATATATATATATATATGGTGATGTGATTCAGAGATCTGGAGCCGTGATAAGACCAGACAGGTGTAAAGAAGTCTTATCTTGCGAGGTAAGTAGATTCACAAGATCAGAAATCCATCTCGTCAGGCGTCAAGTCAGGCAATTCCAGACAACCCGACATGTTCTTACTCCAAACTCGTCAAATATGGCAACGTCTCTCGAGGCAGTTTGCACCGACATGCTTTTTACGCACACAAAAATGAAATAACCTCACGTGTAACGTATGCCGAATTCACAAAAAGGCCCAGATAATTAAGAATTTGTTGTAGACGTGATTTCCCAAAGATTACAAAGTTCCTCCTGAATCAATAACATGCTAAACTGAGCGTTTTTTCTAAGGGAGTCTGGGGAATTGGTGTTCAAATTAGCATTTTTTGAGCGCAAAACGTTCTCAGACTGTTATAGATTGTTGTTAAAAGCTATCAGACGTAAGTCATCCTGTTTTTTTCAGATTATAGGAGGCTGATGGACTCCTCGGGTCAATAGAAGTGGGTCAGGGTTACCAACAAAAACAATGTCGGCAGTGGAGAGAAGATATATGTGAGAAACAGAACCTGCTCTGCCCTAAATTTAATGATTCTCCCCCCGACACCTTCAGCTCCTGCACCTGACAGTTCACACCACCACCCTTCATTTTTCTATCGTCTTTCTATCTAGGTCTTACTTTTTTTTGTTTCATCTCTCTCTGTGTGTCTGTGCAGGTTTACCGTACTCCCTCTCTAATTGTTTTCTCACATCGCTCTCCGGGGATGTGTAGGCACGGCCTTATTATCCCGGCTGATCGATGTGATTTATAGGTTTTAGGGAGCGAGACATGCAAACTTTCTCATCTCCTGGGGTTAAACCGAACAAATCAATCACACTCGCTTTCTCGCTCTCTCTCTTTGTGTGTGTGTGTGTGTGGGGCAATCTAGACCTGAAAACTAGTTTTCTCCAAAGACCATCATGGAAGCGGTGCTAGCGATCTTCAAATCGAGCTTCTTGTGTCTAAGTCGTTCTTTCTTTTATCCCCCAAATACTCAATTTGAATCTTTAAAACCAGTGCCAGTGCTAAAAATACTCACATATCTTCATGTTAGTCAGCTGAAACACCTGGAAACCCTTTTTTTTTTTTTTTTTAAAAAGAAAGGATTTCTTTACACGACAGTCACGCTTGATTCGTTTGTTCATGCCGTTGCAACATAATCACGTCGGCCCCTCGTCAGGACAGCAGGAAACCACATAGCTGTGGAGATGATTCCCGCCAAGATTTGATGGTAATTGCTGTCACTTTTCCTTTTTTTTCCCCTCAAAGATTCATCCTTTCTTAAAAATAAAATAATATTCAGCTTCATTAGAGAAGAAACCCAGCGAGAAGTATCCCACTTGATTCAGCAGCAGACTCGACTGTAGACTCTCAGCTTGTGTTTTTATTGATCTTACACATGACTCACGCCGCGCTGATAAAAGGATTAAAAGGACAACAAAAGCATTTCAAAGACAGTATTGGATTATGTGATTTTTAATTTTTATTCTGTTTTTTTTTTTTTGAAGACCTCCCTGTGTTATCATTGATGATGAATCACATTGTGCACCTGCTCAGACAGGTGCGTGACGTCAAATCAACACACAGCACGCTGTGTTAGCGCAGCGTGACCTCCGCGGGATCAATACCGCACGGTTTAGCATTCTGAATAAGCCTTTGGGCTAAACAGAAGAAGTCTGACGTGTAAAGCATTTGAAAGGAGACAGGAAATCATGTCCATACAGCTCAGCACAGCTCTGAGAGCGTTCTTTAGCTTCCCTTTAGCGTTAGCTTTCAAGCTAGCGTCACTGACAACTGGTGTGTTGTGAGACAGGTTACAGCTGTTGTGTTTCTGATTTGATTTAAGTCCGTAAACAGAATCATTATTATCTACTCAGCCAGGAAGCCTCAAGATCCCAAGTTAACTTTTCACACTTAGCTTTATACATGCTAATGCTAATTTTCACTCCTTTCTGTATATAATTTGATCATTTTAATATTCACCCCAGGGTCTTAGATAACCATTAGCAACAGTAGCTAGTTATTCAGTTAAAGCAAAAGGTTGCTATTGCTGTTTTTCACACTTAGGGCTTGAAATAGCTGCCAAAACCAAAAAGTGACCGACTTACAACGTTAGCGACATTAGCAAGATGCTTCTGTAAGCTAATGTTAGGACTCTTAAATACACTCTGTGCTTAAAAAAAGTTGCAAAACAGTGTACAGTGTCTCAAAAAAAAAATCGGTAAAGCTCCTACCACATTAGCAACATTAGCCGGTAACTCAGCTGAGCTAACATTAGGTCGCTACAGCTGCCAAAACCTAAAAGTGACCGACTTACGTTGGCGACATTAGCAAGAAACTCAGGTAAGCTAACGTTAGGTCGCCCTGACTCTTAAATACACTCGGTTTTTGAAAGAGCTGCCAAAAATCTAAGTTACTGATGTACACCGTCTCAAAAAAGCAATCAGTAAAGCTCCTTCCACATTGGCGACATTAGCCGGTAGCTAGGCCGAGCTAACACTGGGTCGCTATCACTCTTTTTCATAGTCTTTGCATGGAAGAGCATCCAAACACTAAAGTGACTGCCGTACAGCGTTAGGGACATTAGCGATAAACTCAGGTAAGCTAGCATTAGGTCGTTATGACTCTTCAATACACTTGGTGCTTCAAGAGAGTTGCAAAAAATCAGATAACTGTTGGCAACATTAGCTAGTAACTTATCAATGCTAACGTTAGGTTGCTATGGTTGTTTTTCACACTTGGGGCTTGAAGGAGCTTCCAAAACCTAAAGTGACCAACTTACAACGTTAGCAACATTAGCAAGGAGCTAATGTTAGGTCGCTTTCGCTCTTAAATACACTCGGATTAGACTCTTTTTGTTAAACTACGTTTTAAAAAGTACACGTCTGTTTCTGTCAACAACAAACGTGACAACGGTGGAAGTTGTGGTAAGCGTGGTCGCTTATCCGTATACGTAGCTAACATTGAGCACATATAAGCCTTTAGCTAACATGGCAGGAAATATTCCATCTAATTCAAAAATATTTGTTTTTTGTTGCCAATGACACGCTGGAAATAGTCCTGACATCTCGTTAAAAATATCCAGAAGTTTCTCGCTTTACAAATGCTGAAACACATCTTGAACTGTGGTCTCTGGCTTCACATCTCGAGGACAATAGCAAAGTAAAAGCAGAATATGATACGATGAGTTTGTGTCATTAAATCCTCTTTTTGAGTTATACTGGAGTATTGAGAGCTACCGACAGCCACATTCCCTTGTTTGTGTCAACAAACTGTCCACTGAGTCTGATTTTAATCCTGTTTTTATAGACAGGAATGTATAATTGGCAGTAATTAATGTGAAATCACAATCAGAGAGCGCTGACATGTAATTTAAGTCTTTAAACTGCACTTTTTTTCTACCTCGCAGACTTTGATTCGAGGACACGGAAACACTCCTCAGCTCGCTGTCGTCTGTTTCCCAATGACTCAATATCTTCAATTACCTCCAATTAGACGCATTTAAGTACAATTAACCAGTGATTAACCAGAGGGAGCAACGGTGGAAAATATTTACTCACTCATCATACATATTTCTTGTTTATTTGCGCATGATTATTTCATGAGCTAATTTCCCTCATAATGTGCAGCGTTTCTAATCCGGCCGGCGTCCCTTGATGATCGCACATTCGTCGAGATAATCCTTCATCCCTCTCTTCAGACGGTGAGTGTGGATAAAAAGAGAAATAAACCCAAGTGGAGAGCCAGGAGCCACAAAAGTTAATAGACTATCACTCCCCCCTTTAAGAAAGAACTGATTGTAGTATTCAGGAGGGTCGCGTACACAGCGAGACGGGTCACGGCACACACACACAAAAAAAAACAGTGGAAAAGTGAGTGTGTTTTTTGAGTCCCCGCGGGTTAATTCGGTGCCTTTTTCAGCCCACGATTGCCGTGTCTAAGCATTCATGAGCTGTGGAGGGATGGATGGAGAAGAGAGGGAGGAGGGAGGGAGGAGAAACGAGAGGGTATGGACGGAGCAACAGCACAGCGCTCAGACACAAGAGGGAGAGCTGCTGCGAGGGCTCGTCCACAACGCTGTCAGCAGGTAGAGCCGAGAGAGAGAGAGAGAGAGGAGGAGGAGGAAGAGGAGGAGGAGGAGGAGGGAGGAAGTCTGTCTTTTCACCTGAAGATTACTTTGCCTCACACTCATCCCTCTCTCAGTCCTGAGCGCCGGGAGGAGAAACAGCAGCAGCAGCAGAGAGGAAGGAAGGAGTTGATCGGGAGGTCTGTCGCTCTCGGTTTCTGTCTTTTTTTATTATTTTTTTTTTAAAGCTGGACTTCTCTGCAAGAACAAAAACCCCCCTGGTGATCATCCTCCACTGGAAAAAAACAAAAAGACTGAGAGATAGAAACCGGCATGTCAAGGAGAGAGTAAAAAGAAAAGAAAAGTGAGAGGAGAGGAGAAGTTCCAGTTGAAAGGTAGGATTCTTTGGGAATTTATCTGTTTATCCATTTAGAAAAAAAAACATCCCCATCATGTTATCGATTTGTTGCACATAATGAGCAGCTTGGAGGTAAGTCTCTGAACAAGACAAATGTAATTCATTGGCTTTTTTTGTTTGTTTTTGTTTTGTTTTGCCTGCTTTATTTCCACATGTGGTGGGGAAAAAAAAACAATGTTGAGGTGACGAGAAAGAGGAAAGAGAGAGTTTGTGTCGAGAGAAATCGGAGCCAGTGGGGAGTGAAGCGAGGGGAGGTGGACGGAGAAAAATAGAGTAAAAAGAGGAATAGGTGGAGGGAGGGATGGAGGGATGGAGTGGCGAGAGGGCTCGCTGGCAGCCAACTCAGTAACCAAGGCAGCTGACATGAGGGAGAGCCAACAGGGGACAGTGGGATTTCTATTTTTCACCCTTGCCGAGATACGCCGGGGCTTTTGCCAAGTCCCCTGCCTCATCCCCCTACGGATAAAGATTTCATTGTGCGGCGCTGCGACCGAATTCATTAAGCATCAACATGTACTCTCCCTCCCGGCCGCACTTTACTCTATCTCCTCTCCGGCTGACGCTCGCTCCTCCTCCTCCTCCTCTTCCTCCTCCTGCTGCTGCTGCTCCCCTTCTCGCTTTCATTACGGTCTCGGTTCACCCGCCCGATAATCAGCTCAGCTCAACAGTTGTGTTTCCGTAAAGCTCTGCGGTTAATAATAAAAGCACATATGCTGCGATTCTTCAGGGAGGATTTATAATAACAACAAACAACAAAAAAAAGGAGCAACTCAAAAGTTTGGCAGCCTTGGAGTTATGAGGTCTACGGAGGTTTAATAGATGGCGACTTGGTAGTAAAAGGTTGTGAAATCTGGCTGACTTTTAGAAAGACGTGGCAACGTTTAGACCCGGACACGCCAACGTCAGACGGCACACGTTACGTTAGAATTGGCGGGTCGTAGTGCACGACTCGCCGCCGACCTCTGGAAACTAACGATATAAGAGAAAGTTTCCAAACGCGGTGCCGTGTTGGCCGGTTTGAAATCCATCCAATCGGGTGCAGTCAGGTTGTCATGGGTGTTGTAAAGCGTTGGTGCCGCCATTTGCATCTTTGCATTGGACAACTCTCGATTAAAAAGCTGCAAATTCGGCTTTACCGTGACAACATTTTGCGTGTCTCCAGTCCCTTTTCGATTGAGGAGGAATACAGGCTACTGCCACCTGGTGGTGTGGAGAGCTACTTCCTCTTACACAGGCGCTGAACTGCGAAATAGCTGGACATTGGTTGCAGGTTGCGGTCTTTGCGGTGTGTTCAAGTGCAGCTCTTTGGCCAAAATAACAGTAGATCACACGACAAAATGTGTCAGAAAAAAGGTTGTCTGCATTGACGAACTCACAGAGAATTATCGCTCGACTCCAAGAGCTTTCTAGCGTCTTTCAGCTTATTGTTTTGGTTTTATTACAGTATCCAACTTTACTGTTTACTGTGCTTTGCAACTATCCTTGTCTGTCTTTTAGTTTACACTTCCTGCCTTTATCTTTTTCCTGTTCATCTGCATTTAGCACGTTAATAAGCTCCTCGTATTTTCTGTGATGCTGGTCGTGTTCCCCAAACTTCATCCTGGTTTGTAGTTTAGTTCTTAAATTTGTTTTCAGTTTGTTCAGCTTTTGTTGTTTGTGATTTTGGCATTTACGTTGTTAAACCTCGACTTTTGTGTCCCTCGAGAGTTAGCACAGTGTTGAGACTAAATCAGAGCTAAAAGTTGAGCGACACTGCAGTTAAACTATCAAGGAAGGTGAACTAGGACTCTAAGTGAATGTGAATGAAGTTTGTTAGTAAGTACATTTAACGATCAGATCTGGTAATTGGTAATCGTGACCCAATAAGTTCCCACTGGTCCCCAGAAGCCCCTTTCCATGTCGTCCATGAGTATCAGCTACATTACTGGCCAAGCTCAAGCCATGTGTATTGTCCTCTACTTGGTTGTTGAGGTAGGCAAAGCTGTGGACCTGGACATCAGCGGAAACAAAGGACTTCAACGCTCAAACGTACTATATAATTCCTGGAAACCGTTCGAATACAAAAAATCTGTGTTTAGGTCCAACTTTTACACCCTTAAGGGGACGTATTTAAAAAGAAAATGGGGTGAACCCCTGAAGTTTTTGGATCCAGCCACTAATTTCACTAAACTTTCTGGATTTTTTTCATTAATCCCAAAAGAAAAATCCTTTAACTTTTTTTGAAACATGATCTGAGTGGATCCACATGAATGCCTACAGTTGAATACTTCCTCACAGTTGTCTTACAATAATCACAGCTTATTATCGAGGTCATACCAAACACAAAAAAAGCAGCCATTAAATTAACGAGGGGAACGAGTGAAGGACGAGGAAGCCGTATTGAAACGCTTCTCATTTATATCACACATTAGTCCTCTCAGGCCTTTCTTTCTCCACGCTGAGAAAAACCAGAGTCATTAACCCTTTTAGCTAAAAGGCTGGTAAAAGGCTCCTTATTGTTTCCAAGATGTGAGACACTTCAGCTTGTGGTGAAATCAATAGCCCAGTAAATTCTTAATTGAATGACTGCAGGGCCCGCAGCCTGATGGTGCTTTATGGGCGACCAGACGGAGCCGCGGAGAGCTCGCGGAATAACAAGGACCCTGACGGCATTGTTTGCGGTCTGGGAAACAAACGTCACGTCAATCAGGCGGGCCCTGGCGAGGCGACAGCGGCGGTGGGAGTGTGTTGGCGCTCTTTACACCTGCTGTGTTACGCTCGAGCAGAGGCTGGCGTCACATTACCTCCAATTAGCTTTTGTTCCTTTGAAACACTTTTTTCCTTTTGGTTCATTTGATCATTACGCCGCCTGTTTTCTTTTTTTTCTCTCTTCAGCGTTATCCGACACCCGGTGAGTAATAACGTAGATGTCGCGGAGCTGATGGAAGACGGAGAAAACACTCTCAGGGTTTTATGAAACATAGTTGTTGGGGTGGGGGGGGGAATGTCACAACATGATGTATGTTTTCTGTACACAAAACGCCCTGACAGGATTTTGTAGCAGAGAGCGAAGCCTTTTGTTGGAGCGGTAGCTTATCTGTCGGAGCTCATGATGGATCGACTGACCTTGGGGCTTCTTGCTTCCATTTCAACAAGAAGTAAAGACTGCGGTGCATACTTTTGTTGAGTGTCATGCTTGTTTCACGCTCACCATTGACATTTTTTTACAACAATGAAAAACGTAAAGACGGCGTGAAGTAGAAATCGTATACTGGATTCATAATCCCTGCAGCTGAAATGAGGGGAAGGCTTGATAATTGTGTGGATCTGAGAGTTAAACTAAACTGAATGAAGCCAGTTTTTCTGTCCTTTTCCTTCCTTGTTTCAGTCGATTGGAGAACTTTAATACATGTGCACTCGGAATAGTCTGAAATTGGTGTAATTATCTTTCATATATTAGCCACCCATGTAATGTTCTCCACATTCCTACTTCCATTCGGTGTTCACGTCAGTATCTCTGGTTAAGTAGAATAGATTGAGATTCTGGACAAGAACACTTCAGCCATGGAAAAGTCAGGTGAAGTTTCACCATCCACAAAACATTTCTGGAGCTTCACAGTAACACAGCGTTGCAGCATAAACAACTCAAGTAGCTGGAAAACACTCAAAAACAAACAAACCTGGCTCCTTCCAGCTCATGATACAAGTCTCTGGAAGCCCTGAGATCTAAAATTGATTTGAAAAGGTGTTACTTGCTTCCTTTTTTAAGCCAAAATCAGCTTTCTTCAGTTGATGTTTCCCTGCTCCAACGCACCTGACCCACGTTTATCATCAAGCTCTGCTGAAGCCTGAAGTTAATGACCTGATCATGTGAATCAGGTGTGTTGAAGCACAGAAACACTGAGGTCCACGATCGAAGGATGTAAACAATCTGGCTGCTCTTGAATTATTCGGCTTGCAGTGGCAGTAAAGCACATTAACTCTGGTAAAAAAAGAAGAAATAGATCTGATAACTAGCGCGTGGCTACTACTGTTTACTACAACAATATTGTTAATGTGAATTATCTTATCGATAGAAAAATCTGATATTGTGACAACTCTACTTTAGCTGCTAAGCTAAAAGTATTAGCACAAAGGTGTCTTCTTAAATCAGTTTGGAATCTCAAAGCTTCCAGGGGCTGAAATATGCTGCGCCAGTTGTTTAGGAGAAAGCTATAATACTGTTTTGCTGTGAAGCTCCAGAAATGTTTATTGATCTGTACCTTCTGATTATCTGGTCTCCAGTCAAGCTAGCACACATTTTAAAGGACGCCTATTAGTCTCTTTTCTTGCAGTGTGCTTTGTGTTCTTGTGGATGTTAAAGTTAAAGGAAAAAAAAGCAAAACAAAAGCTCAAACACTGCTTCTGAAACACCTCGTTTGTAGCCCCGCCTTTAATTCTGTGACTCTGTGACATCACACTGCGTCACCGTGTCACACATTTGCATAATTTATGCCTAGTGGTTAGTTTGGTTTAGAAAAGCTCACTTTGCTGGCTCAGGCGTGTGTGTGCTGACCAATCAGGGCAGACTGGGTGTTTAAGAGGGCGGGGCCTTAAAGAGACAGTAGCGTTTTAGACTGAGAAAACAGACGTTTTATTTTATGAACCTGAAAATAAGCATTTATCGCTCTCATTTAACTGATTTTCCCCCAAAGAAATAGGATGAAGAAAACACAAAATTTCCGTTTCCATCCACAGTTCTTATGCAAATATTAGAGGTTGTGTCTGTGTCATAAGTAAATCAGCATCAGTAAGAGCTCAAACGATGTGGAATATGTGATGAAAATATGACACTTCCATTTGTTTCATGTCTTCATGTGGGGAACAGTCTCGTCAATGCGCCGAACAGATCTGAAGTTTTTTGTCTAGCACCATTTTTCATCTCTCAGGCTTCAGTGGAATCGATCATTCACTTGCTTCACAGTTGCTTATGATTTATCTGATATCTGTTTCCACTGCTCTTGCTCACATTTTGCTTTTAACCAATACACCACCTACTTTATCCACCTCCAGTCAAGAGTAAAACCTCTGTTGTCAGCTAAAAATTCCAGGTGTTATGCGGCAGGAAATTCAAAATATAAGTCTGACAATTTCAGCAAAAAAAAAACAGTCTTCTTTAACAAAAAGAGTCACGACCAGCACTTTTCCCGGAGACATCTGCTCAGAGCTACAAGTTAAAGTCAAGGCACACGGTAAACAAATGGACCGAGGCAGCTAAAAATACTGAGTGTAATTTAAACTGTCAGTGCCGACGCTGCTAATACATCCTCACGACCTTAAAGAACACCTACACCAAGTAATAACTTCATTCCCGTGGCATCCTGTGTGTTTAAACGCAGGCAACACTCCCCCTTTTTCTTCCCCCCGCAGTGTATAGACAGTACAATGATGTACACCTGTGTGTGCACGATGGCCATTGTTTGCGTGTCGGTCGGAACGAATTCCTCGACGCCCGAGCTTGATCACGCACCAGAAGATGCCAGGTTTTCATTTCATTAAGCTGCTCCTGCAACTCCCTCTAAGCTCAGACAGTGAATTATTCCATCCTCCTCTCGGGCTGAAGAAAGCAATCATGTTTTCACTTCATTTCTTTTTTTTTTTCTCTTCCCGGACTGACTCTCAGGCACTGGATCTATTGAAAAGTGAGAGTTGCTTAAAGTAATAGACAGAAACACCTCATCTCTGAAATTAATTTGAATTGATTCTCCCCAGTCCTTTTCCCCCCCCCGCCAACGCCGCTGACGAGGTTTAGAGAGGGAAATTTCAAAACGTTCAAGGCCGAGTGTGAAAATCAATCGCTAAATGAAGCTCATCGGAAAGATGAGCCGTCTCTTCTCAGTCGTCCTCAATTTGGACTGGAGAGCAAACCAGAGCTGATGATTTCTTCTTTGTCTGTGTTTATTCATCTGAGCGATTGTTATGTATGTACACACAGAGCTCTTTGTATATAAAACCTCAGTTTGCAGTTTGATACCATCTGGTTCGCTTTGAGTCTTTTGAGCTGTGCGTCGGCGCTGACACGTCATCGCTCGGTGACAAACAATAGCATCAGCGCAGCTGCAGTTTTTCTTTTTTGACAAGAAACAGGTGAGGACTGTGTACATGTAAGTACAAACAACTGAACCACAAACGTCAGCTGTGATTAAAAGCTGCTATCAAACTGGAATTTGAAACGTTTAGCTCCTGGCAACCCAGAGCACAGTCAGCTAACAGGACCGCTAATGTTAGCTGCATATGTAATCGTCTAATAGTAGCTAAACTCTGCTTACCACCGCGACACCTGACCACAGCTGTGTTCACCTGCAGGATGTGAAGATTGTATTTAAATTGCATGTATGTTGCAGAAATGCTCTGCTACCGAAGACTTGAGGTGCCGGGGTGGACCAGCAACGGACCAGGCACGGCCTGGTAGCTTTTAGGGTTTAGCCGCCGTTAGCGACTACTTTAGCACAAGAATTTCATATCATAGGGATCACGTGATGCCAAAACACCTATTGAGATAGAAGATGAAAGAGCAATGTCTGATTTGTCGTTTTACAGCTGCTGTTTTCGTGCACGGAGAAACTCTGCAGTTCTTACCGCGTACGGTACGGCGACGTCACCACACATCACCTGTGGTCCCTCAGAGCCTTCGCGAGCGCCGAAAGTAAACAAGTACGACGTCAAACTGTTTAACATCTGCCAACAGAGGCGACCGAGTAGTCGAGGAGGACGTCCACACACACTGAAATGTCACCCGCTTAATTCATGCAACAGCAAATGTGCTCACTGTCAACCTGTTCAAACATCCTACCTACTCAGTTATCACGCTCTGGATTAGAGCACCGCGGAGAAAACACCTAAAATATAAGTGCAAACTGTGATCCGTAATTACTTCAAAACCAAACATCCCCCTGTTTAATTTTTTAACAATCCATCTCCGGGGCATCGGCGGAAAAATAAACAGGTAATCGACCTTCAGTGAAGGCCTAAATAATCATCGCACCGCAGAAGGAATACAGTTTGACCTTCGTCCTGACAGACAGCGATTACGTTTTATTGGCCCGCCAAAAAAGGAAAAGAGTCCAATGCTCACCAAAGTACTCCGGCTGAATAAAATGGAGCACAGTGGGGAATGAGTTATCGTCTCCGGAGTCTGTGAGCTCCAGTCAACTTTTCCTATTGCAATGTAGAGGATGAGCCGCCATAAATCTGAGCCACAGATCCATTAGGGTTCTGTTCTCTGCAGCACACAGTGAGTGTGAGGCTACTCTCTCTTCTTCCTCACTCCGTCCGCTGCTCTTTGCACCAACGCCGTCAGAAACGTAATCAACGTTAATTAACGTTCTCCAGGACTTCATGCAGGATCTGTCGACGTGTTTGTTTTCTTTTACGTTAATTACGAGAGTAGAAAATCGCTGAAATCATTTATTCCTGTGTTTAAACTCTACGTACGTACCCCCAATCTGACAGGGATCCGAGGACAGTCAGGGCCCGGTCCAGAACAGATCACAGGATAACTAGACCCAATTAAAAATGCAGTAGGCACAAAGAAACCCGACCGCGATCGTGATACATGAACTCTTCCTACAAGTCAAGTGCAGAGCTGCTATTCAACACACGCCAGTAATTGTGACTACACTAAAGTACAAGTGGCTGTTTAGTGACCTATTAATGTAATAAAGTGTAACATCTGCCACATTTTGACAATGAAATCCACAGAACTGGAACTTAAAGTTGAGCAGCACTCGACTGAAACAAGTAAAGGAAACAAGAAATATAACTTCTTCTTATCAACAATGTACAGTTAGTTTGGAGTTTAAGCACCGCCCACTTGTTTTAAGCCACACCCACTCTGAGTACGTATACGTATAATTAAGTTGTCGCAGCAGAAATGATCCAAATAATTAAACTTTTGACTCAAAGCAACGCTCTTAAAAATGTCTCTTACTTATCTTAACGGTTATTTTGTGTTTTGTGATGAATTGCAACACATTTAAATTTACTTTAGTTGGTTTACTTGGCAAATTCATGTGCAACTTTTGATTTAACTTCTCCCAAATAACCTCTGTAGTCTCGTTTAGACACTTATTACCAATTTTTAACACACATAAGAGCTGTATAATTAAATGTTGGCACATTTAATGATGTATTTTATGTCGTAGAGCAAAGATGTTATTCAAAGATTGGTCTGGAGGTGGTTAAAAGGCTTTGGTGAAAAAATGTTTTGTGCAAGAGCGGCTGATTCATTTGTATTGATCTGAGGTTTTCAGAATAAAAGTGTTCTTTGCTGCAGGAGGTCAGCGGTGATGAGTGTGAAGTTCATTTAAAAATAGCCTCTTTGTTTAAAAAAAAAAAAAAAGGAAAGCAATCAGTTCTTGCTTGGCTCGAAGCCGCAACTTCCATTAAATTAAAAAAAGGTGTTGATATGTATTTTATTATTTCTCGTGCAGCCAGCTGCAGCTGCCTTCGTCTCCATTTCACGTCCGGGCTTGATGTGAAAGCTGCTGCTCTCGTGTGAATACATGTGTGCGTGGGCGTGTTTGCATCAGCGCAGATTGCTCATGAAATACGACCTCTGGAAAAAAAAAAAGTTTCCTGTCCGCGTCCTCCTCCTTGAACTCCAATCCATTATCTATCTCCAGGTATCAAATTCATCCCAACAGGTGTTAGTGTGTTAAACGATACGGGCCCGTGGCAGCTTGCCACAGACGCCGGGGATGAAAGTGAAGATCAGAAGAGCGCTTATACACACAAACACACATATACCTGCATCGCCGTATATACGTTTCACAGCAGCCTTTATCACCCACATCACCTGCAGCTGCGAGGGGAAGTGAGAGCGGCGCTGCGGTGGCAGTCGTCAGATGGAAGTCGGGTGAATTTCTTCTTCTTTTTTTAGGAGATGGGACTCAAGTTTTGAAGACGCGTTGCCTCCTAAAGATACAGTTTGCTCTCTGATTGGCTGGAAGGCTTTTTTTTTTATCTTTAGCTTTCCCTCAAACACCCCATTTTTATTTTCTTTCTTTCCATATCCTGAAGCATCCGATCGATAGAGCGAGAGTCATGTAGACAAAGAAAAGACAAAGTCAGATAAGGAACGTCTCGCATCTGTTTCTCCTCCCCGCTGTTTGCTGAGACAGCCGAGGATTGTCAAGTCGTTTGAGGTGGAAAAAAAAAATCTCTTTCGGCTACATTTTCTGCCTTTTACAGTTCTAGAAATGAAAAAGTTTGGACTCGCCCACTCCTGCCAAACGCTCCCGCACCAACCATCCAATAATCACAGCCGCCTTCGGACAACAGATTCTGTAGCGTTGCAGAATTCGTCCACATGTTAAAGTTAATTCTGGACTTTTAAAGCGTCTGCAATCAATATGTATACATTAAACGATGACAAGGTGTGATGTGGAACGCTGGTGGCTGCTAGCGATGAAACGCACAGATGTCTCGTTTCAAAGGTTACGCTAACCGCTCGTCTTCCTACGTTTACATAAATAACTCAGCTGTAACTGACATAGTGGCCTAATTAGCCTGGAATTAACGATAAAAGGTTGATTAACACGAGTAGGTGTGACATAGAAAACAACGGGAGGAACTGAAAAGCAACTTTAAGCGGTACAATTTGAGGTTATAACTCAATTAAACCACACGAGACTCGTTAATGAGAAAGAAGCTTCTCACAAATTAAATTAGTCTCGTTTATGGTGTTTTGGGTCGGCAGTGTAATGGAGGGTTTGTAAAGCGGTGTATCATCAGCGTAAAGGAGAATGTAATTAGTTCCGAGCAAGATTTTAATTGTTGATTGCAATAGATAGATAACAGTTTATTATGACACATTCAATCCACGCTGAGTTTGTGGCGTCAGATTTTAGGGTCTCAGCAGACTTTCAACCTGATTTTAAGAAAGAATAAGCTCTGAAAAAAAATCGTATTAAAGATGGAAGTTTTTTTCCCTGCGCTTGAATGATGCACGCTGTTGGAAGAGCCGAGCTCCCTCGTGTTGTTCATGCTGTTTGATGAGGCCGACATCACCGGCGCCGTGTTGCGGTGATGGGTGGGAGTGGTGGTGGGGCGGGGCGCCGACCGCCCTCCACCTTCCCTCTGCACAAACACAGATGAGCCGTTTGATCTCGCCCTACCTCGCTTCAAAAGAGATCTACGCCTCAACCCGCAGTCATAAACCACCCTCCCCTCCCCCCCGCCTGAAAACACACACTTCAACCCTCCTTTCTTTTTGAAATCACATTACCTGTGTCCTCTTTTTTTTCCAGCGGAGGGGTGTACAGCAGCAGATGAGACAGAATGGAAGATGTAGAGGAGGAGCGAAGCGAGGAAACAACCGCGGTAGAGTTTCGGTGTCAGCTGTCGGCAGGAATCCCCCGGTTTTTCGATGGGAGGATCAGTTCCTCTTCCTATCGTTCGGCGCGTCCCCCCGAGGAAATCTGAGCGTCTCATGTGGCGGCCGTGAAATCAAACTCGTGGCAAAACGGGAAGCAGAAGCTCTTAACGCTCGCCAGTGAGAATAGTTTGATCGTGTAGGTCAGAAAACGTCTCAAATTTGAGAATAAAATTGAATTTTAGACTGCTTCCATTTTGTTTGAGGTTTGATGGTTTGTGCACAGTCAGAACTTTTTTTTGCGTTCTGCCCCAGTAACCTAATTTGAACTTACATGCTTTTTGACCTGTGTTTACTACTTTTACGTTTCATACCCAAGAGAGCAGCGCCACCCAAAAAACAATGAATACATCATCAGTTGTTCCGGTACACGAGCGCGACGGTCTCGGCTTTTCTTCAACGTCGGCGGCGAGCTCTCGTGGCCGTATGTCTGAGTAAGTGCTTGTCTTGTACGACAACCCGCCCAGCCTTGTCGAGCGGGCCTCGGGATCCGTGTTTGCAGTCACTTCAATTCTTAAGTCCTACCTTTAAATATTTGAAGAGTCGGGCTCGAATTAAGAACGAGGAGAAGGAGAATAGGAGTGCATTCATAATGAATGCGCCGCAGATTCCTCTCTTGATTTATTTCAAGGCGAGCGAGCGAGAGGAAAATTAACTCGGGGACGCCGATTGTTTCTCTCCCGAGTTTGGAACGTATTCGCATCTGATGGTTATTTAAAGGAAGCTTCCACTGTTTTCTTGACGTGTTCCCAGGTGTGACATTCAGTGGTTTAGTCCAGATGTAACATCACTCCCTCCTGGCTTTTGTACGTCAGCTTCTGTTTGACATTTCTGACATTTCCCTTCGATTTTTTTTATTTTGAAGAGCGCCAGAGAACATGCTGTACACAGCTGTGGGTTACATGTGAGCAACAGTCAAGAAGAAATGGGAGTCGTGTAGCGCGGCCGTGTCCTGTAGCTGTGTGGCTGTATGCTCCACTGAACCTGCTGCTGTTTCTGAGAAATTGGTCTCCGTCTCACAATGGATTTTTAATTTTTTTTCTCCGTATGATGCTTCAGAAAAAAAGGGCTGGAAATGTTGTCTTCGCCGTCAGGCGCCGGTACGGTCGGGTTGTTTCTGCAGATCACGACATCGAGACGCAACCGCATGAATAAAAGAAACAAGAGACGAGATTTGAGGGTGTTTTTTGTAGATGACATTTCGTTTCAGAGATTAGATGTAATCAGGGGAAGCATTCAGGTGGATTTATGGTTTTTAAAAGGGACGTGTCTTGGAGCTTATGTATCCGGCTCAGACCTGTTTTGGCGGACCAATCAGAGAAGAGTAGGTGTTCTTCTTAAAGAGACAGGAGCATCTGAGACAGAACAGTTTTAAACACATCAGTTTTCCCACTCTAGCAGTAAGTGAACCTGATAACGAGCATTATATGTCTCACTGAATCTCATCCTGTTCATTCATTCAGAAATAACTGCAAAAATACGACTGTTAACAATAATTTTCTCCTCATTTTCTTCTCATGTCTTGTAATTCAGTCAAGCCTTCGTGTTTTATGTGTGCGCTCGGCGGACACACTAATCTGTCACTTTCCGGCGTCGACAGCTTTACACATTCGGCGTCGCGGACGGATTTGTTTTTTTATTTTATGGCTGAGTGTTTATTAGAGCAGCTGAAGTAAACGACGTCTCCTGAGAGAAAACCGTGCAGTTCCTTCCCCCCCGCCTGCTCCCTACAATTACACTTCTCCTTTTTTTTTTGTTTACTACGGTTTTGAAAACCGTAATTTGCAACTTTACAGTGTCGTGTTCCGCCTGGTAAGAAAATCATGATTACTATTCAAACGCAAAAGACGAGAGAGAGAGAGAGTGAGTGTGTGTGTTTGTAGACAATCCATGAAACTGTGCCAGGCTGAGACGAGGAGAAAAAGAAGTGTCAGAACATTGATATAGCGCGAGTAAGGAAAGGAGAAAGCGAGACAGAGACAGACGTATGTAAACAAAGCAGGCAGAGAAAAAGGGGGGAAGTGGAAAGGCTGCTGAGTGTTGGACTGTGGATTTGTCTCCTCAGCTGCTGGCTAAGTCTGTCATCTGTTCAACGGTTGAATCAACATCTGGTGAAAACCCCGCATAAACACAGCTCTCTGAGCCACCGACGGAGAGGCAGCGAAGGAGAGGGAGAAGCTTATACACTCGACTGGGTGACACAGTTGTAATATACCTACAGAGAAAAACACCGAGCGGGAAGCAGGAGTGATGCAGCACTTTCTCACAGTCGGTTCTGCTGTGAGAAATTGCATTTAGCACACAGCTTCCCCTCCGCCGTAATCACATCGCTGTTTCCTGCTACGGAGTAAGTAAGAGGCATCACAGCACGTTTACTGATTCCATCAACAGGTCGGGACTCGTGTTACATGCAGAGCGTTATGAATAATTCTCGAATGTCGTACGTAAGTGTTGTTTGTGCAGCGCGATCGCAGGAAGAGGATGCGCGCGAGACGAGATCGAGGAGGACGAAGACGCCGCTAATAGCCGGAGAGCAGATTTTAGTTTTTGATTAACGTCATCTGGCAAAGCTCAACAGGCTGAAACTGAATACACCAACAGACCTTAAAGCAAAACTGTGGCCAAAATGCAACCTTGGCTTTTTTTTGGGTCAAACTCATTTTCAATGGGAGTGCTGCGGGCACTTTTACGATAGCATCTAAATCTCTATTTTAAAAACACTAAGAAGGCTCCACACAACATGAAACTTTGCTCGTAGTATCACCAGGGTCTCTACACATGAACACCAGCATTGAGAACATTGTTTGTGTACACAGAGTTACTAAAAAGAAGGTTTTTGAACAACTCACGTTAGCAGTAGCTTGTTCCACTCGCCGCGGTCCTGCCAGTGGAGAAGTGTCGATCTCTGAATGTGACGCAACCTGGAGGACAGTTAAGGTGGAACGCTCCTAAAGCTCAGTTCCATATAAATGCAGGATAATTCGTTGTTTAGCGTAAAACAATATTGACCTTGAAGTTGAAAAAGGAGCCTCATATAAGAAACAATACTAAAATAAAAAGCCGGAAAAGACACGTGAGATCTGGCGTGGACAGTTGTTGCTGGAAGACAGAAGTTCCACCTTAACTGTCCTCCAGGTTACGTCACATTCTGAGATCGACACTTCTCCACTGGCAGGACGGCGGCTAACGGAGCAAGCTACAGCTAATGTGAGTTGTTCAAAAACCTTCTTTTTAGTAACTCTGAGAACACAAACAATGTTCTCAATGCTGCAACAAATCTGTCGTGATCACTATCTGAAGTTCAGTTTGACGTCACAAACGCACCAGAAATAGTTGTAAGAGAAGCGAGACAACATCAACAACAGACTTGTTGTGAAAGAAACATCTGTACAACAGTCTGGATAAATGATTTAGAGCATCACAACCTCCGCGACGAGACTCGTTTCACTGTCATAATTTGAGCGAAACGGTCCAAAAACATTCGCAAAGTCTAGAAGAGCTTCTTGCGTTCAGATCATAGCTGAGTTAAGGTGATGCACACAAAGGCCCGATCTCAGCGGGTCACTCAGAACAAACATGGCACTCCATTTACAAAAATACTCAGCTCGGCCTCGACGCTGTTTGAGAATTAGAAATATGATCCGGGAAGGCAAATTTGAGTAATGGCTCGTTACAAATGGAGCCTTCTGTCTGCACTCTGCCTTCATTTAATCTGACCTGAGTTCAGCAATTAAATAGAAAAGCAAACAGTCCGACGTAACAAAAGCACAGAGACGATCACAGACTTCGATTCAAGATCGATGAGCGATAACGATGACATCACATCGCTTGTCCAGAATAACGCTTAGACGTCACTTCAAGCTGTCGATGACGTTCTGCGTTACAACTCATTCACAACGCAGCGATTTGATCGGTGCCGCTTTTAAAAAAAGGCTGCAGAAGGAGGAACGCTGAACTCTTTCATGAAGTGAAGCCGCTCTCTCTTTACCAGCTCCTCCGACCTTTCAGCCACCTCGCCACCGGCAGGTAATTTCCCCCCCTTTTAATCTGCAGGCAGGTCAGAGCAGCAGAGTTACTGCGTGAAGATACGGCTGATTGCTCGCCGGACCCTCATTTGTTTTTTTATTTTCCAGCGGAGGAGAGGAGTCAATTATAAACTTAAATAGCCAAACTTTAGAAAAAAAAGTCACACCACCACTTAACGTTGATTGCACGAGCCTTTCTATTGTTTTTAGAGGAGTTTCCTGCGGGTATTATAATTGCCTCTGGAATACGCAGAGCCTTTTTATCCCGCCGCCTCGTAAAAGAAAAATCCGGCCGCATTAATCATGTTGTATTGGTGTTGGTTGGTGAGCTTATATGAGATGATTGGGACAATAAGTGGTGCGTGTCTTTGAGAGATGTGACACTCAGAAACGTGTCATCCGAACCATTAAATGTTACGACACCGTACCTCCATTAAAAACCCGGGTTATTACTCATATCGGCGCCTCGGAGGGAGGAAAAAAAAAAAGACGTCTCAAACTGTTTCTTTCCTCGGTGTCAATCTCACGTCTCCGGTAATTGTCGCGCGAGGGTCATACGTGGGGAAATAAGAGCGGGAGTGTTGAGGGGGGAATAGCTTCCACAAAAAAACATGGCAGATTTAATTTGTTAGCGTGGATGAAAATTGTCCAGCGGAGAAAACAAACGGCGGTTACATGGGCCGATGGTACCAATTCGTCAGAGGGGAAGATTGAGGAGCCGGTCTGGAGATAGCTCACGTCGCCATAAATCATGTTGACAATTGACTTGAACTGCGTGAGGAGGAGGTCTCCCCATAAAGCGAGCCTGAACAGACACTGATATAGGACGCGTCCCCGCCGCGGCACAGAAATAGAACGACAGCTTGATGCATGGAGGACGGCCTGTGATGGCTGACTGAAACACTGTCTGCACACTCATTTAGAGCGCTGATCGGTGGGACGCTTTTATTCAACTTCGGCGCCATCGGTTCGGTCCGAAAACTGCGCCTGGAGGTGTTTCTACTGGGTCGGGGTCTGGTTTCAGGCAACAGGTGTACCATACATTTGTTGTAAGCTCACCTGTGGCGTCTTGTTTGTTGGTTTGTCAGCTTACACAAAAAATACTGAATGCACTTTTGCCAAACTTAGATGGAGGATCGCTCTCGGCCCAGAAAAGATCCAATAATGTTCTTTAACAATGTGAGGTGGGGCTGATTTCCACAGTTTTGTCTTCTTGACACCCACCGCCACCTGTGCGGTTTACTATCAGGCCATCACAGCAAGAAGGTCGTCAACTAGATCAGGATGAAGACAAAGAGCGACGTTGACGTCACCGGTGCGTTTTTGAAATGTTAAGAGAATGTCAACAACTGGGAACAGACGATGGCGCTCTCAGAAAAACACCAGGTCGTTCAAGTCAACAGTCAACATTTACCTTTAGGGTCGGCTGTCGATCCACGTTCGGGTACGAGGATGCTTCGGCGGGACTCTCAGAGTTTTGTGTTTTGTGTTATTGCATCAGAAGAATCCTGAAATTCAAGCGATTCCAGTTCAAATCTGTGTAAACATGAATGTTAATTAAACGCCTGATGTTAAGAACTTGACGTGTAACGTCAGCTTCGCGTGAGGTTCTTTTTTAAGATTTGGTGGTTATACTTTTAAAAGAAGTTGGAGAATTGGGAGATCGAGATGATGAAATAAGGAAATGATGATAAAAACGAGCTAAATATCCACTTTCCTGCCCGACGCCTCATTGATCTGCAAGACCAGAATCAGAGCAAACAGAATTAATGAGAAAGCACATGAGATGTTGATTGTTGTCACTTCCGAGTTGTTAGTCGCTGACCACCAGCATAAACTGTTGGGAATTAAATAACCTGTGGAGCACTGGAGGGAAAAAAGAAAGTAATCCGGCTAAAAACAGCAACGATGGTGATTCATGAGCGCTGTGAATTTCAGGAGACAGGAAGAAAAGCTTGAGGCTTTCAGGACTCTTCATCACCCTCCCCTCCCTTTTTTTTCAGTCCTCCACTTCCAACACAACACAACACACACACGAAGGCATGTGCAATCACACTCTGGAGTATCACCACACATCGAGCCAGCGGAGGGAGATGGATGGGCCGGCAGTGGTTTCTGATTTAGTCCACACAATGAGGCTGAGTGATTTTCTCTGTGGAGCATGTCTTGCCTCTCTTAACCCCGCGAGGGGGGAAACTGGCCTGCCTCAAACCAAACCCCCGCCCTCCCTTCACTTCCCTCCGTGCTGCTCAGAAGATTGCCTCCTTTTTTTCCCGGTGTGATTGGGGTGATAAGCACTAATGGATGGAGCCCAGGGCGCATTTAGCGAGAAGAAATGTTGGTGAATCTCTCTTTAGGTCCGTAATAAGCAGGAAATACAGGACAACATGTCAAGGAGGTGCCACGTGGTTTGTGTCAGGAAGGCAAGGATTCCATTGTCATTGTCTTTGATTTACTGAACAATAACGTACAAACTACAAAGTCTTCTCTCATCCCATTCATAAATATCACAATCAAAACCTCGGAGGAGATCAAAAAACAGCGATTCCTTCATATTTCTGTACAAAAAAGCCCTTTGAATGAGCCGGATGAGCAGCAGCTCACCTGCAGCAATATAATCATGAATTCATCTACGCCGGCACGCAAAAAAACAAATGTGTACAAACACTGGTGCGACTGCACAGCGTGATCTGTTTACAGGCATCTTTCAGCTCGCCTGGGGGGGTGAGCAACCCCTCATTGTCATGTTGAACAAATCTGCCGTCAACGCTGCACTTTAAAGATGGCGACGTGTCACGAGGGGGCATGTGAGGAGCCGGATCGCCTGGAGGCATCACGGACGAGCAGAAACAGACGATAGGGAGGAGGAAGTAAACACAACAGGCGGCGGCGACAATGCCTGACATTTCGCTACGAGCGCTCGTCTTAGCGGCTGCTGAATGCGTCGCCCCGAGTGGAGGAATGATAAATATCCTGCCGGGTGAGCAGGGAGAGCCGGACCTCCAGAGGGGGGAAAGAGTTTATTGGGTTTGAGGTGAAGAGCCGGAGACACGCGGGGAGTCCATTAGAGTTTTCATCCAAACAGAGACGAAATCAGATGATGGGTTTGAGCTCGGGGGCGGTCGCTCAACAGAACCTCCTCAGTAAATAAAAAACACTCGTCTGGAGGAAAAGCATGGCGAGCTCTCCTCCACGAGCATTAAAGGATCAGAGAGCTCATTATGTTCTGACAAATCTGGGTGTTTATCAGCGCTGAGAGTAACACGTGAAAATATAAAAATCCCTCCGAAGTAGCTAATAAAACAGGCGGGTACCGAGGGAACAGACTTTTAAAAGGGGTCGTGGTTGAAATCTCCCCTCGCTCAAGACGCTCAAACGCCATCAGCTGGTTTCTCAAGTCGTCAAATAAAAAGCCCACTTGCGGATGCTGCACGGGCTAACGTTAGCAACTTAGTTACTGGACTTTTAGAAACATTTCAGGCGTCGTGTGCCATCAAAGTTGACGGGACGCAACAGTGAAATATGTCAAAATGCAGGATTGGGATGCAGGAGTCAGCAATAACAAAATAACGTTACCTAGCTATTAGTTTTTCATGTATAGGTGTGTATCCCGAGGAACTGCACCAATTTAAGACTTCATTATTCAATTCCAACCTCATTTCTTAGTTTCCGAGTGAACTAATTCCCCCCAGAACGATGTTACAATGAGACGACCCTTCAAGATCCTCAGACGACGTCATTAGTTGTTGCAGTGGGACATAGTTTGTTTTAATATCAGGCGATGCAGAAAGTTGAGGACACCGTTGTGGGTGTGAGCACAGTTTGACGACTCGTATTTCAAGGATATTTCAGGAGGTGAGAACTTTAAAAGTATTGGTATTGGATGTAACAAACATCTTTGGTTGTTTTGTGAAGACAGTGTTTCTTTCTTTCCATTACAAGAAGAGTTTCTGAGCTGTAACAAAAGGATTTGTTTACTTACACTCAGGGCCGCCGCTGATACGTCTTCTCACAAGAGGACCACTTCAACGTTCGACTATGTTCAAGTACAGCAAGAGTGCACGATGCTTCTGAACTTGCGCTCAACTATTGCAATTACAAATGCATTTGTATCCATTCCACATCTCGCCGGCCACCTGGCAGCACTTTGGTTCGCACAGCTGGAGGTCGCAGTTGAAACAGTGCCACCACTTAGACTGACCTCTGCCCATTAAAGTCTGCAGTTGAGGAAAGTTTCTAGCAGAGATACGCATTTGCAAAAAGGCAAATTACCCGATAGAAAACTTTGGGAAACGTTCTCCAGATACTGTGTAGTCCTGTCAGCTTTTCTCTGAGCCTCTCTGATATCCAACGGACTTTGGAGATTGTCCACATCAGCTGAGTGTCACTGAGAAGAACCAGTCCAGATTCATACGGGGGGGGAAATTGTTTGGAGTAAAGCAGCCACCCTCCTGATAAATCCCGAGCTCCATCAGAGCTGTTTAAAAATATTTACATTTACGTCCAGGAGAGTTTTCTCTGTCCTGTCGAGTTTATAACCTACAACTTTTAAGTTTTACAGCTTGAATGCCTCGAGATATTTGCTGCAGTAACATTACCGCACACACTTCAAAACCTCCCCAATCATTAAAATATACCATTTAAGAAAAAACTCTATATAAAAGTGCTTAATTTGTGCTTCGTGTAAATTGCAAAACAGCTGTTAATTCCCTCCGTTGTTGATTTTGAGTGCTTAATACATTTATTTTGTTTAATTTTCAGTAAATTTCTATTAAAGGAGGAAGAAAACCAAACATAACTTTTGTTTTCCTTTAAAAAGACATTTAAATAACTTTCACTGATTAATATAATTAATCCATAATTACAGCAGAGAGACTTTGAGTAATTTCCTCTAATATTGGAGACGACTGCTCGACAGCGTTGATGTCGTTTGTTCTCCGGCTCGCGCGTGAAGTATTTTTTGACGTCTGTTTGCTGCACATCGCGCCGAACAGTCGAGGAAACAATTAGTCTGGCAGAGAATCACGAATCTCAGCACCCGGCAGAGAACCTGTCGCTTAATTTTAGGGTCATTTTTGTGAAATCAGAAAACGTCGAGGCAGGGACAGTTGTTCTCTCGTGCTGTGGCATCAAATATTGGAGGAAAACGATGGTGTAATCTCCCAGCAGCTGAATGTTTTGCTTGTTTTAAGAGAAGTCTGAAGACCTCGCTGCTGGATTGAACCGTTAGAAGGAGATAGGTATATATTGTCCAGGTCTCCTCCTGTTATCCTTTTCGTGAGCTCCCGTCTATTCAGCCTGTCTAACACGCCGCCTCACAGGGCTTTCATGCTCCAGTGGGTCTACATGCACCTTAGATGGAGCTTTTTAAATGGGCAGATAGGTCAAACACTAACAGAAGCAGGAGTGGAGTCGACGTCGGGCTTAAAGCCGGACGCAAGGACAGCGTGGCCAATTATTTCTTTCCCCGCGCTCCGTTCCGCGTCCTCTCCTTTTTTCGTCTTGTACAAATTCACTGATGAGTCCAAAGTTAAAGGGTTTTGCAAAAAGAAAACGTGTCGAAAGGGAGCAGGGAACGATGTGGGTGGACGGCTTTTTGTGCCTTCTTAACAGTTTCATCCTTGCT
>CAEMYA010000069.1:551535-586631 GCA_903131615.1 Diplodus sargus | reverse complement strand
GCCATTAGCGCTGCCCGGTGCCCTCACACCATCCGAGGAGACCATTAACACCCTAACCAGCCCAGCCTTTTTCCTCCATCAGGGTCAAGTAGGCTGCGATTACTCCACCACGCCACGCTCCACATCCCCCCCCTCCAATGAGAGAGCGCGAACTGAGAGATTGTGAGGGAGGAAAATTGAGTTGGCATCAGATTTTCTGGTGTGAAATATGCGCCCGGGAAAAATTAGTTTGTCTGCGAGGAGATCACGACGGCCTGAAGAAAAGATGTGGCGATCAGAGAACGTGGCGAGCGAGGCGAAGTGGCGAGGCGCGGATATTCGTTTCAGGTGGTGCAGGCGGCATATATATCCCTGAGAACTGGTGCACCGGTGAAAGCAGAATCCACTTTCCTCCCCCCCGAGGCGCTCCTCTCTCCCACAAGAGCAAGGTGTGAGGAACGAGAACAATAGCTGTTGAAGGCAGAGTCATGTTTCAGCACAATCGCCACCAGGCCGCCGCATCCCGTCTCCCGTGACAACCAAGCCTCCATCGCGCCCCGGGGACCGGCTGGTGGCTGCCGAAGGTTTCGTCCTCTCCCGTTGTTAACCTGACCACATCGGACAGTCGCCACCAGAGAAAAACAAAACCAGTAAACAAAAGCACTGAGGGAAAACAACGAGCCTCCTGTGAGCAAACGGAAAACAGCTGCAAGTCGATATACAAGTCAGTCAGGTTACTTTTAAATTTACTGTTAGATATTAGTGGATTTTAGGGGTTTTCAGGTCTTTTATATCTTTTAATCTACTTTTAAAAAGCTCCACTGATAATAATTCATACTGAGCATTGGCTGGAATGTGAGAAGGGTTGATGGACACTTATCACCAACTCTGCTCAGCTTTTTAGCCTCTTTCAACACATTTTTCAGTTCCGTCTCACACTCACTGCATTTTTTAAATCCAGTTTCAAGCAGCAGTTGCCGGCAGTCCTGCTTAAAATGTATATATCTGTTTAGTTTTAGCATCTTTGGCGCTTTACGTTGCTGTTAAACAGCCTTTTTCTTTGGCGCTACCTTCCCTCGACCGCACAATGTCCGTATTCCTACACACAAGCAGAATGTAGCGCCAAAGGAAAACAAATATATGTATTTTAAAAGATTTAGTTGCTTCCAGTTGGCCAAAACGAGCGCTACGTGATTGAGGCGTTAACTGGTCGGCTCTGCAAACCAAATAAACTGGAACTGGACATAAATTGTGGCACCAGATTTCTGTCAGCCCGGTTCTGGCTCACATCTTGGTGGAACCGCACCAAATGGACCAGGATAACAACAATTTTTGCTATCTGGACTCTCAGTGGATAAAAAAAGATGCTGAATCTCAACGACTAGCTTGTTCTTCTATCGACCAAAAAGCACGTAAGCATCTTTAGTACAAAAACATGTTTTTTTAGTATATAACATCATAATAAATCTAATACAGCCTTTGAATTCTCTTTAAGACGCTGATATTTTTACGCTCCGCTGCTCTTTGAAGCCGATGATTCGCTCTCCGTCGGTTCTACTTTGATGTCATTAACGAGCAAAACAGATAAAAAAGCACAACGTGTAAAGAAAATACTAATTTAATTGCACTTTTAGACGGATTGATTTTCTGCCACGGGTGATTAAAACTTAATTTCAGTGAACTCACATCACTGTAAACCCACTTGACATAGATTACTTTTTAACCTGACGAGCTTGTAAACTGATTTTCAGCGGCTCTTCTTCTTTTTTTCACCTGAAGGCTTAATTCCCACATCACAGTGCAACGTAGCGTAGCCCCCACGCGCAGGACAGCGCATTATAATCCCATTACAAACAAGTCGTTTAGTTTGAATCGAGCCTTGTATAATCTTGTTTTTCCTAAATCCGGGGTCAACAATATCTGGCAGCCGGGGGGCGGAAACATTACAAATACAATCATCGTTTTGTTGCTATGAGAACATCTGAGCCGTAATAAATGGACTTGAAACGGGTCAGAGGACAACGTGCGGCTAACAAATCGTTTTCAGATGGATGCTGTAGCTGAAACGCACGTTTTGTGGAAAGCATAATGGCTTCGACAGACACACAATGAGACGGAGAGAGCGAGAGGAAACACAGGGAGGGCTTCCGTCTCAACGTGGATAATTACATTTCTACCTTTCTCTGGCAGCCGCATCGCCTTAATGCTCGTAATTAATTTCATTATTTTTGGCCCTGGCTGTTGAGTGCAGATTAGTTCTCTCTGAGTTGTGGGGATAAACACACGGTAATTGCTTATTACTCTCAGAGCCCACGTTAGATTATACTAAAGCCGGCGAATTAGAAAATATCCAATCACCTTTAGCTAAAATTTGAAAAAAAAACCAACAAAAAAAAACTGCTGTTATTGTCGTCGCTTGTTTTCATTTGTCGATTTACGCCTTTAATTGTCGGACGCCGCCGCGGATACGCTCGTAACAATCCTCCCGTCTTTGTTCTGGTTTCTGTTTGAAACTTTTCATCAAACTCTTTTTTTCCTCTTCTTCTATTTCTGGGAAGGTTATTTTATTTTTCATTCGTACCCCGGAGCTGGCCGAGCAGCAACAGGCAGGGGACGCAGCGCCTTTCTCAAGGGGTCCTTCAGTCGTCGTGGTTGTTTATCTTTAGCTCCTGACTTCTGGGTATTCACCGGTTGGACTCAGAACCAGCAGCCCTCTGGGGGACGCCGGCTCAGTCATTAGCTGGTGTGTGGAGACAATCTCCACCTGAAATAAAAACACATTACTGATTCTTGATAGATAACTTCATACGCTTGGATTGCTGTTACTAATCTTACCAATTAATTCTCTCATTACAGACAGAGCTGAATATTATTCATCAATAAACCTGGACACGCTCAGAATAGCAGATGTGTAATTACGCCGATATATTTTTTTTTTTCTTTTCACCCAAAAAGAATTAATGACACTGAATCTGTAAAAAGACCGAATTAGTTTTCTTTAGACACACTTCACCACATAACGGTTGAGCAGATTGATCATCAAAGACCACAAAATAAGTTACTGGGACTTTTATTTGGAGCATTTTAAGGGTTTGACATCAGCGGTTTATTGGATGAACTATCGACGTAGAGCCTGTTTGACAACAAGCTCAACATCGATCTTGTAGCATTTGAGCTAACGTCTTGAGGAGTTGCCGTTGTTAAAACAAACGCACAACGTTGTCGGCGCTTCTCTCGCTGTTACGTTAAGGACTTTACGTTAAATCTGGACACAGCGTTGGAGGCGGTTTGAGCTCAAATAGAGACTTCCGGTTTAGCGCCCCACTAACTTGAACAGAGTTGAAATAATCATGCGAGTCATTTCTTTGGGGTTGTGAAGCTCAAAAGTATTAACCTGGCGCTTCTTTGACAACGTAAGCTTAAGGGGAAAAGTCGTAACTACACGGTTTGGCTGCTACGAAAACCGACTTCTTGGGGGCCACTAAACCACACTTGTAGCTGCCAGTGTTTGGTAAATTATCTGTATACGTCTGTGGAAAAAGCCTTAAGCATCACTCTGATTGTTTTCTTTGTTTCTGCCTCTCTTAACCCTAACCCTATATTGATAACAAAAAGCGACATTAATCTCGTGATTTTGCACCGTAGCGATCGACCGTAATTGTCATGTCCACAGGGCCACAGTAGTTTTTGGGGCGTCTTGTAGCATTTGAGCTAACGTCTTGAGGAGCTGCCATTGTTGTTACTTCTCTCGCTGCGTTGGAGGCGGTTTGAAACCAGGACAGCTCGACTAAAGCTCACCAGTGACTTCCGGTTTAGCGCCCGGCTAACTTGGAACAGAGATTAAATAATCATGCGACTCTTCATGACTTTATTTAAACGAGTAGCTCCAGTTATGACCGTCAAACCTGTCATTTCTTTGGGGTTGTGAAGCTCAAAAGAAATAACCTGACGCTTCTTTCACAATGTAAATTTACGGGGAAAAGTCGTCATTGGCCACAGGGCGCCACGTGACGATGTAATTACACGGTTTGGCTGCTACGGAAAAAAAATGTTGTATACGTCTGTGGACAAAGCCTTAAGCATCACTCTGATTTCTTTGTGTTGCTGCCTCTTTTCTCACATATATCGATAAAGAAAAGCGACATTAATCTCATGATTTTGCACCGTAGCCGTAATGGGAAAGCGGTGAACCTTTGCACGGTACAGTATCGTCGTGTCCACGGGGCCAAGGAGGCAGCCAAATGTCAGCCGCGCTCAGAAGCCTTCTTTTGACAGCGCTCGCAGCTCGAAGGAAGTCGACTTGAAGCCTGAAATATTAGCTCAAGGTTACAGTTACACTCTGTAGATGTCTGTCAGCACGCGGGGAGGAAACGGGTTTGGACGTAGACCATGTGGAAGAACCTGATAACAAGGGAAGGACGCTTTCTGACGTACCGTTTATAACCCGAGAGCAGAAAATGAGAAGTAATCTGTTACAACCTCCCGTCGTATCCTGATATCCGACTCGTGTTATGTGGTTGCTCTCCGGTATCTCTGGCTCCGGGCTTCGATATATGTTACCTCCGCTCAGAGGCAGAAAAACCCACTTATCTGTCAGCGGCACCGGCAGAGAAATCTACCTGAGAAACACATCAGAGGCTGCTGTGAACAGATCATAACTCCGGTAACAAGATCTCAACACAGACACCTCGTGTCCCGTCAGGCCAGGATATGAGCGCGAGAAGGACCGAGGGCACGACTTCTGACAACGCTGCTTTGTGTGGAGCACAATTGTCGATGTGGCTCGTTGAAAAGGGCGACGTAACGAGATCCAGCTGTCGAGACAATGACCCAACGGAAGAAAGAAAGCAAGAGGAGGATCATGTTGGCAGAAAAACATGCTTCTTATGTTCTTCTTAGTAATAACAGCCTCTGTGTTGTGTTCCTCCGGCATCCTGACACTTCGTCTGGATGTTTTGTTCCAGTCGCCTGTGAGCTAACGAAGCTAACGGTGCAATATTTAACTTTAACCTAATAACCACACAGCAAACATGAGATTTCAGCAGTATTTCTTGGACTTAATGTGCCGTATTTTGGCCCCAGCAGCAGACTTTTACCCCTCAAGTTAATCCAGAGATGGTTTCTACATTTCTTTAATGAATATACGAAGGCGGCAGCTCCTCCACCTCTCACCACACCCTCCTCTCCATGCTAAGCAGTCGGGGGGGCATTTTCCCCTCTAATCACTCGCGTAGCTAACGAGCGTAGCAGTCGGGCCACTCCGAAAAGTCTTATTATAGTCTCGTCTTCTTATTGAGGTTGACGGGCCTGACACGTCGGCTTATTAACATAACTTGACTCGACTCGCAGATGAAATCCAAACCCTCAGCCTCCTTCTCTCTCTGTCAGGTCCGCATGTACGCACTACAAACACATGCAGAGATGCAGAGCGCTTTAAAGCCTGACTGAATTTTTCTTGCGAGGAACCGGGGGAGGCCTCCTGGGACGCAGCAGCCTGGCCCTGCCACTAAAGGTAATAGGGTCAGACAGCCGCGTATTAGCTGTGGATCATCTCCTTTGACACAGCCGTTGATCTCTCCGGCGGCAGCAGTGCAGAGCCCATACCTGTACCTGCCAGGCATATCTGTACTCGCTGCAGTGAGGAGTAAGGGGGGGAGGGTTGGGTGGGTTTGTTAAAAGCAGCGGGGCGGCGAGCTTCACGCTTCGTGGACTCCTGGCTCTCTGCATGTGGAGGATGGCAGGTTTGTTTCTCGCAGGGCGCAGTGAAGCAGGCGTACACACCGGCTGCAGTCTGCACAACTCGCTCTCATATTCAACTCTTGACTCCCTCGTCCGTTGGATTTTTGTCAGAGGAGGATAAATCCTCGGAAGATGGGAGGTCAGGCCATTCATTTCCCAGGAACAAGAAACGGATCAGACTTTGAGAGCTGCCTCTCCCCGAGGCCCCCCCACCTCCTCCCCCTGACTCCTTCACTTGAACAAGACAAACACAAGGCCTGTAATTAAAGATGTAACAAAAGCTCTGTCAATTCTTTCTCCTCTCATCTCCCGCCGGCGTGTCGCCTCGCATTACGGCACAAAGCCTAGTCTGGCGTGCGCGAGGCTACGAGCTGAGGTTCGGCCTGTCCTCGCTTCCACTTTCCAACAGGCTTCGGTGTTGTGCGTTTGTTTTAAGCTCCATAATATCACCGATGGAGATAATGAAATCCTTCAAAGCTTCGGAGTGATTCATATTGCATGACTGAGCAGGCTGGGATTTGGAGCCTCGCTCAAGGACACTCTGACTGCGGCTGTTGACGGACGTCTGCTGGCTGGAGAGGGAATTGAACCTGTGAGCTGATTTGAGTTTTTTTTTTTTGTTGCTGCAAACATTTCTGAGACGGAGCTGCTCTGGAGGCGGAGATAATCTCATTGATTAAGTCAAACCTCGGCGGGCCGAGCCAAAGACTCGCAGTGTTTCAGAGCGTGCTGAGGCAACTCACAAAAGACTCACTATGGATTTTACTTCGTGAATAACTTTTCTTTTTTTCCAGTCGGTCGCAGAGCATCTAAACTTCTCGCACTTTCCCTTTTCGAGTTACCTTCTCAGGTATCGACGAGGGAAATTACAGACACAGAGATCCGTCGGATTAATAATGTCTGGCCACAGATTTGACATTTTGATGGACGTAGCTGTCGTTAAGCATCTGAGGACTAGTTTCTGATAAATCTAGAGTTAAAGTTAAACAGTTAAAAGGACACATCCGCTGTTTTTAATTGGTTCGGAAGCGTAAATCAAATGATAACAGTAAAAAGTTAATGTGAGGCTGTAAACAGACGACATCGTGGTCACATGACTGAAACGTCACCGCCACTAAGAGTCTTACTGCACAATTACTATCCAGGTTTTCTATAAACTGATCAATGTACAAGTTGTAAAGTCAGAGTTAGAACAGTGTGTAACTAAAGCGGCCTGTAAAGACGGACTTGTGAGTATATGAGTCTCTGTGTTTGCTGTGAGGACGTTTAATGTCGCATTCAGACACTCGTTAGCAACCGCTAACAGTTGCTAACACATGGAGAAGCTTTATAATTAAACTGTGGGACATTTAATGAAGAACAAAATGTGTAATCTTCAATCTGTCGTCACCACACACCTCATTTCAGGCATTTAACCGAAACCAATTCAAGAAACATGTTTAAGCCCCACCCACTTTTGGGACTACCCCACCCACTTTTGGGGGCTAAACCCTCCCATTCCGAGAACGGACAAGGATGCAGATCACGTAATAATGTACAGGAAGACTTTCCCAGCTCCACCCTCTCATACAAATATGGCCACATCTTCCTCTCACAAAATTCAAAGATGGCGACAGCAGTAATGCCAAACTGAGGCTTCAAAACAGTAAAACGTCGTTACGATTTTCTACGGTGTGTAAAATGCTTTAATTACCGATCTTAATTTTAAAGAAAGCTGTGACACTTGTCCTTTAACCCTGAAGTGTCACCAGATGAAGATGAGAATTTGATTTCTACCTGCTGCAAGTTGATTTTTACAGAATAATTTTAAAGCTTCATCGCAGAATTAAAGTGTAAATCTATTATCTGCACCATAATTGCTCCATTTGTTCTTTTTTCTGTCATGACATTCAGCGACACTGAAGCGTGAATAAGAGATTAAAACACTTACTGGGTCTCTGAACTTTAGAAATCCTCTCGTCACGAGCTCATATTCTGCTCCTAATATTTCATGTCACTCCGACTATCTGGCTGCGGTGTCTCGACTAAATGTGCAGATGTCAGTCCGGTGAATGCGGAGGTGTCACATTACCCCACTTTTTGTGCATCGGGCAATGAATTCGTATTTAATTTCCCCCCGCAGATAAAATGCCCAGATCAGTCCCAAAAGTGTCACATCTTTGAACACGTCGTTCGCGGCGGCTGTGATTAATTCCGACTTTAAGGAGCGCTGGCCTGCTTTCTTCTTCTTCTTCTTCTTCTCTCGTCAATACCAAAATGTTTCCACGTTCTTGTGGATAGTTTCTGTCAGCTCTGTAAATGAGGTATTAAAAATCCCCCCCCTTTTCTTTTTTTTTTCTGTCTATCCAGCCCGCAAACGACTCTCTTTTAGAAAATAACTGATGGCGACGTTTCTCAAGACGCCTCCGGATTTCTGCAGCCCAGAATGGCGCTTCGCTCCGCCGTCGGGTGTAGCTGAGCGCAGCGGTGGAGTCATTAAAGCAGTCAGAGAGAGATGATTTCAGATCAGCCTGTCACCGACCCCTGGGTGGAAACCCCAGCGCGGCGTTAATGGGAACATTATTAAATCAGCTAGAAGAACAGGTGCCAGATTTTACTCTGAATCAAGCAGCCTCTTGAAGCATTGTTTCATCCTGTTCTCCCGCTTCTTTCTTTTGATGCGTCTCCCCTCCAGCAGTTTAACAGCACAGTCCGCTCACGACTCGATAAGATAATAGATCAAGGGTTTAAAGTTTTAGACACGTGTTATATTCTGGGTCAAACGTGAAGGAAATGTGATTCAAAATGTCCCTTAAACTCAACATTTACACCTTCTGGCATAAGAGTCATATTTCCCACCACGCAAAGTCATGACACAAATTTGGGATGTTGTTGTTTTGTATTTGTTTTCAACGTGGACCTTCAGGTTTCTGGGACATTCGTGACACAGAACAGAAAAATCAAGATAAAAAGGGGGTTTTAGAGGGAACTCACCTAGACCCAACGACCCACATGAAGACTGGTTGGGTCTAGAACTCACAAGAGACCTTAACGACTCTGTAAAAGTTTAAAGCCTGCAACTCCCCTCCAGATAAACTGGGCATACAGTATTGACAACTGTCAATAAAGATTAGTTTGAAAGCTCAGAGGCAGGTATTAGCAACAATGCTAACACGGCAGAATCCTGTGCAATCCTGTGTGCCGAGACCTCCAGGAAAAAGAGAGGCGCCGGCAACATGTGGGCTCGAAAAAGGCTCGAAGTATGTCGTCTGTCCATCGTCGTGTTGCCATGACGCTTCTAGATGCCCTATTTGCCACTTTGTGAGAAAAAACGGTGGTGATGTTGGGGAATCGACTCGTGTTAACACAGTAACTGTAAAAAATTAAAAAATACTAAAAGTCATTTGAATATCGTTACAATAAACTTCCTGTAAGAACTATTTAAAGACTGACACTTTCGGAGGCTCATCACTGATCAGTTTTCTAAAATGTTCAGCTAATTTTGCGGTCCGCCTCTTTATCTGTCCTCCATCCTCAAGTGTTCACACAGCGATCTTCATGAGCTCACACGAGGCTGCACAGACGCCGACCACACATGAAATCAACACATGCCTCTTTTATCCAGCGGCACCTTGTGAAGTCGCCAACATGGGAGTCTTCTCCGTGAGTGCACGGAGGACAAAGTCCTGTTCTGTTGGTAAAAGGGTTCAGCGTCTGCGGTCCGAGTCTCTCTGACCCCCGAGATGGCGTGTTTATGAGAATAAAGCCGGTGGCGAAGCGAAAGGTTTTGGTGGATCTGAGACCTTCTGAGATTAGAGGGTCCTTTGATGCTTTTAGTTGCCAGGTGACAGAGAAACATAAAAAGTGTTTTTGACCGGAGACTCCGGTTCGAGGGAGGACTTCACAGCTACACTAATTGATTATTTGTTCATGCGTCAGTAGTTGACGAGGAGTTGGCAAAGATTTGGGCTTCAGGTTCCCTCAGAGATGATTGTTAATATAAGGAGAACTTTTTTTTCCGGCACGTTTCTGTTTGGAGGCGGTGGCAGCGGCGGACGGCGTTGTTTTTCTTTTAAACCCCCGCTGAACTATCTCTTCCTCTGATCACTGGATCAGTGTGGAACTACAAACACACAAACCAACAAAGAAGACGTTTATCTTGTGTGTGTGTGTGTGTTTGTTTCTGGTTGGACGTGGATGCCTGTGCACACACCCGCCGCATACCAAACGTGTAATGGAGCGCGAGCACTCCCCCCTAATTGTTATTGTATTGACTCTGGGTGGTGGTGGTGGTGGCGGTGGGGGTGGGTCGAGGTTTTAGAGTCCAACCTACTGATTTAAGACACGTGCACTCACCACCGGGACCTTTTGAACCCGACATATTGTCCCCATTAGTTCTGAAATAAACATCTTTTTAATGCCTCTGTGAGTCAAAACGCTCCGGAGCTGGATGTTCCTCATCATCTGGAGAGACGTGTTTTTTCTTTTTCGTTTCATTTGCCGCACCTAAATAATTAAGGGGGAATAACAGCAGACAGAATACATACGAGTCCATTCATAATTCAGGCGTGTCATGTTCTGCGTTTGTGTTTGCTGCTTGCGTCAGTCACAACACATGTGGTGGTGGTCGCCCCCCCCCTCCTCTTCCTCCGCCCTTAATTTATACTTCAAAAGTTACTTTCAGTCTTTCATTTGCGATTCAGCCGACAGGGTCACGGGGCGCAGCGCCGAGTCGGGGTTATGAGGGATGACAGAAGAGGGAGGGGTAGATATCAGAGCGAAGGCACTGATGCTCCTGAGGTTTTTGTGGTCCTGCTGCTCCGAGGGCCCCACGTCTCCTCCGCTCCTGTCAGCTCATCAAGGCCAAGTCCCTGCCTATCCCCGCTGGAAAACCGCATCAAACGGCCCGGGGAGCCTTTTATCCCAAACAGAAACGCCGCCTCGCTTGTCACGGCGGAGCTTCTTGCACGAGCACACGGCGAAGTTTAACACGGCGAAGTGAAAGTCAATACCCTGCCGAGGTGGCGGCGGCGGCTCGAGACGTGGGAGTCAGGGGGGGAAACGGTGAAAAGGTCACTGGGAAAAAAACGGGGATCTTAAAAAGACGCACGAGGCCGGATGACGCCAGGCAGCCAGTTAATGTCACGGTTCACTCTTTTCGACCCCTGTGCCAGTTCTGATGTCTCACAATTACAGCCAAACATCTTTCTTTCTTTCTTTTTTCTTTTCCACCAATTACTGTAAAGGTTACTGCTTCAGTTGTGACTTTGGCTTCTGTACACAAATCCTCCTTTTTCACGTGCGCATCTCACCCGTCAAGTTCCCCCCCCCTTTTGTTTTCGACCTGTTGCCACAATCAGACATGAAAAGGCTTCGACTGCTCACCCCAAAGACACAGAAGAGCTCTTTGTACTCGGGCTTGTTCTGCTCCATGCCATTTTTAATCTCGGGCAGAAAAGGAAGAGGAGCTACTCCTCTTATCTTAGATGACATGGAGGCTTTGCTCCCCCCCTCCTTACTCTCTCTGGCGCTCTGTCATCTTCGTCTTCTGAAACCTAAACCCTCTTTCATGCTTTCCCCTGGTGGTGGTTGTGGTGGCAAAGTGATACACTGGCTGGAATTTGTTTAGGTTATTCCGTCTGAAGGCTGCTGCATGATAAGCGAGGGGTAAATAAGTTCAGACGGCGAGCAGCATTTATTACCTTCCCCGGTTGTATTTTTTCATCAAGTCCGGCGCACGTAACTGCTGTCATTATTTTTAATTGGCTATTGGATGCGCTGCGTAGTTTAGAGTTTATTTAGCTTTCAATCTCGGACGAGAGGGTCAGGAGTGTGTATTCTGTGAAGTATTCCCCAGTGCAGACCTCTAAAATGTTGCCCATGTCTCCTCAGTTAGGGAACCAATCCAATCCGAGGGTTGTTCGGCGGCACTGAAGTCGGTGTTAACAAGTTGTGGAGATTGTTTTCAGTCGAGCTGTGCTCTTCAAACCATCAGGAAAGGTTTTGTGCTGCTTGTGATCCACTCAAGCTGGCAGCCCGGCACCATTTATTTCTGCAGCCTGGCACCATTTATATCTGCAGACCGGCGCCATTTTCCTTCTGCTGTCACGTCTCCTTCAGGGACCAACTAAATGAACAAAGTCATATTTTGTCCTCTGTTGTTTGTCCTTGCTCTGCTGCAGAGGACAGAAAGCGATCCAGTTGTCTTCGCAACAGTGGCGCCAAAATGGTGCCAGGCTGCAACGGATTGGATCACCGGTCATTTCGTAGCCTGTGGCGGACAACGTTGTGTAGGGAAAACACAAATCTAAAACCCTGGAGTGTTGTTATTCTAAAAGAAAAACAGCAGCTAATATTTAGAAATGGAGTCCGCCAACAGAGAGTAACAGCGGCTAACGTTAGCTTCCAGAACAGAACAGAACTTCCACAAGTGCTCCTTTAAATGTGGACCTTTTTGGGTCATCAGTTAACCGGTGTTAGTGACTCTGTTACCAGCCTCTCAGTTGTAAAAGGATCCTCAATTTTGGTGTTTTTTTATGTGACAGTAAATTAAGTAACTTTTAAGTTACGTAGAACTATTGGAATCTTTTATGGACATTTTCCACTTTTTTACATTTTATAAACAAAAAAAAGCAGCTAATATTAAAAAATGACCTTCAACTTATGTACTCAGTGTTACTCAAGTCATAAATGATTGCTTTGAGGGGCAAATGGCTAACAAGAGGATAAAGTAAGACTGATTAACGGAGTGGTAGTAAATGGTAATTGAGAGGATACTTATCCGGAGAGGATATGTAACTCTAACAAGCATGAAATCAGCTTTCCTAATGAAAGACCCGAACAAGTTGAAGCTAAAAAGGTACTCCGAGGTGACAGAACAAGTCACGGCCTTTTTTTTTTTACGAGCGTTAAGAGAAGGCGTCGTTGATCCGATGCGTGAAAAGCACCGTATCCCTACAACATCCTGCACATTATGGCCAAACTAAAGTCCGGCAACATGCAGAACATGACTGTATCCAATCTATTTCTCACGGCGGATCTGGGCCCTTTTGTGAAGGGGGACCCGGAGGGACTTGTTTTCTAAACGTCTACCACCGTAACAGACTTTTTTTTTTTTTTTTAAACCTTCCTTAAGCCCTATAGCTTCAATTTGTTCTGGCAATTATTATCCGCTGCTCTGCCACAGTGATGGAAGGTGTTGTTCAATGGGCCTGAATGCCACCGTCTCCGAGGCACCGCCCTGACAAAGAGGGAGCCCCCCTGCCTTTTTTTTTTTTCTGGGGGTCCAGTCAAGCATTCGCTGACAGATTGGCCGGGGCGCTAACCAGTCAGGTCTTCAAAGAGACAAAGACGACGGGGAGGGCAGCCGGGGAAGAAGAATGACCTGCCAAATGAGAAAGAAGACATATTGAAAGGGACAGAGTGGTGGAAGGAGGAAAAAAAAAAACATATTGAACCGATGGAGAAGTACAACCTTTTGACCATCTGGCTCGGCGGGTGACAACAGCCCTTCATCTGTATTTTTAGAGCTGTATAACACACCAAATTACTCTGTCAGGAAGATTAAGGAGAGTCAAAGGGCTGTCGAGTGGAAAAAAAAAGAGCAAAGTTATCTCGATGAATAGGACAGAAAGTTTGTTGTAGCTCGTGTCTGGACTGTCGTTTTCTTTAGACTTCAAACATTGTGACTTTACTGTATTATCAACAAAGTTGAAGTATTTTTATCTCTAATGTTCTTAGCGGAAATACTTAATGAAACTAACAAACATAAACTGATTGATGACGAAGAAAGAAGGGAAGGAAAATCTGCTCGGAACGACGCAATCTTTCATTTCTTAAGACCAACTCTCAGTCCTGCTGTGTGTTTAGCTCTATTAGCTGTTAGCTGTTAGCTGCGTTAACGAAACACACCGCAGGACTCGATCACAATGTCGCTTTAATGAGTCAGATTTTTTCGAGTAGCCTCACAGCAACTGACTCCAAAACACATTTCGTCCCCACAAGCATTTTTAGGGCTCATCACTTTATTTTTCCCGCTAATTATCATACAAAAACAGTTGAGACTGTGTAATGCTAATGCTTAACGTTTCCCAGAGCAGGAACTCTCAGTCCTGCTGTGTGCTTAGTTCAGTTAGCTGTTAGCTGCGTTAGCTAGACACACAGCAGGAAAAATGTCAGTTCTGCTGTGTATTTAGTTCAGTTAGCTAAACTAAATACACAACAGAACTGAAATTTAGTTCAGTTAGCTGTTAGGGCCATTAGCTTAACACACGGCATGAACTCTCAGTCCTGCTGTGCGTTTAGCTCAGCTAGTCGTAGTTCTGTTGTGTGTTTAGTTCAGTTAGCCATCAGCGCTGTTAGCTAAACACACAGCAGGACTGGCTAACTAGCTCTCCTCCTGTCAGACCCCCTCCGACAGCGATCACGGCGTAATCTCAGAGTTTAACGACTCATATTTTATCTTAACTTAAGACTCGAGGAACCCCTTTTGTCCCCGAGGCGTCTCTTCGTCCTCAAACACATTTCCCATCCTCCCCACGAGGGTGCCCGGAGCTCCATCGCTTCATTTTTGACCCTAAATATAATATGAAAACAGTCGAGACTTCATAATAAAATAAAAAACCCAGAGAAAAAGATCCAGAGCAGCGGCGTAGAACTCGTCTAGCTTCTGTATAATATATTCTCATTTCTGTTTAAACATGCTCGAGTACATTTCCAATATGATTTCACTTTCTCTTCCCCCCCACCACCTCGTCTCTTCACTCCTCCTGAGGAGAAATTCGCCAGAGAGAGAGAAACCTCTTTTTTTTGTGTGCTGCATTACTTCCATGATTGCTTAAATGAAACACTGCTATTTCTCTCGCTCGCTGCTAAACAGGGATCAGATCTCCGTGACCATGACTAATCTACCGCCGCGCTGCTTCTTCTTCTTCTGTGTGTGTGTGTTGGCGTGCAGCTAATTTTTCCGGGATCTTTTTTTTTTTTTTGCCAATTTGGAAAACTAATTGCTTCGACTCTGACCGGGCAAGCAGCAGGAATATAATGCAGTTTAAAGCTTCATCTTTTCATGCCCGTAAATCCCTCCGAAGATCCAGCCAGTGTACGACACCGGCTCATTAAAATGCATTAGGGCAGGTTCTCCGGAGTGAGAGAGAGAGAGAGGGAAGGTGAGGTTTTCTTTTTCCCTCCCTCCTCCTCCTCATCTTTTTTATTTTTGCATTTTCTACCTCGCTGGTCAGTGATCCGAGGACCCAAATCTCCAACACAGCGAGTTTCCTCCCCTCCACCGTGAGCTGGTCACTTTATTCACTTGCAAAATACCTTCAGATGAAAATGAGTTTGCTTTTGTCGGGCGTGCAGAAGCATTTCCCCTCCACCTTCTGCCACCTCTTTTGATTTCTAACCCCCTCCTTCCCCTCGCTGTAATTTCACCCTCTATCCTGCTGTCAATCTACCCCCCTCTTTCTCCCGTCCACTGCTCCTTGCTCCCCCTCCACCACCACCTCCTCCCGAGATGGCTGGATTACGCCGGAGGAGGCCGTCCCACTGATTGTAAAGAGACGGGGACAATTGGTCCTTTAGTCTGATTGGGTCCCAAGATAGTCAACACCAAGGGGGATGTGAGTGTGTGCAAGACAGCGGCGACAGAGCTGAAGCAGCCGAGACGAGAAGCAGATATATATAAATATATTCATGCAGAGATGGAGAGAGGGGAAACTTTACAAAGAGGACAGTGAGAGAGAGAGTGTGTGGACTCAAGGTGACTTTTAGGGAAAGCGATGCTCTGCAGGCAGCAGCTCTCACAACTTTTACAAGGAGAAATTTAGCGAGCGTGCCGGGAGAAGAAGAACAAAGTGATAAGAGAGTTTGTTTTGCTTTTTGCACAGAAGAAGAAGAAGAGGAGAGTAAAGTTGAAACGGCGTGGAAGGTAAGGAGTGGAAGTTTGTGCTTAAAATGACAAAACATGAGCGGTCATGTTTTGAAAACGCCAATGACACTTTGAGGCCGAGTTGGTGACGATTCTGAATCAATAGTTTTCTGTTTGTTAATTGATAAGGAGTGTTTACAGAAACAAATATATGTGTATATATGCTGCATGTCGGGCTGTGAGAGAAGTAGGTCACGGTGATTATTCGTGGCGCTCTGGGGTTTCGCTGGCACATTAGAAAAAAGAAACTTTTTGTGAGCGTGGCGCCGATTCTCAGCACGTCTTCGCTGTCGCTACTTCAAACAAGCCGCGTCGAAGCCGAGGAATGACTATCTGCTCTTCTACGGACCTCTGCTTGCCATTCAGACCTCATTCCTCGTGCCTGAACCGAGCTTCTACTTTCTCAAGATGAGGACAGATTCATTTTTTTTCTTTTTTTCTATAAAACCCATTAAGCTATCAGCTGTCTTGTAAACTCGGGGGCCCCAACAAAGATTGGCATGTGCGCCCCAGACTTTTTTTCACGGCGTTATCAGTGTCGGTGGGAAGGGATGCTTGTGCGCCGGCGTCCATATTAACAACACAACTTTAAAACGACAATCCTGGGACAGGAAGTGGTTGTCGATGAAACGACACTTCAAAAAAAGGGGATTACGAGCTCGATGTTAATCTGAGAGGATCTGTTTCCCCCCCGCCGAGACGCCGCGCTCGTTCAAATTTACGACGGAGTGACACTGATTGCAAACTTTTTTTTTCACCGGATGACGCTCATGCATGGTGACATCATCTCCATGCACCAGTGGGCTGGGATGAATGCCAGTTTGTGTGATTAAATTTCCCCATAAATGACGAGGCCTCCGCTGAGCGATGAGCGGAGTAAACGTGCAGCAGGAAGACGAAGAAGAAGAAGAAGAAGAAGGAGTAATAATAGAAACTTCTGAGGCAGATCGAGAGCGCAGAGAGGGACGAGTAATTAAAAACACCTTACAGTAAACGAGCCGCGGGGGGGGAGGCGCTCGTCACGGCTGCACAGACGCGAGGCCCGAGGAGCTCCCCACAATTAAAGAGATGCAGGTTCAAAGCCTCGCCCCACGCCGGCGTCTCCCTCCCGAGGGGGGACGGCGGGGGTGAGAGCAGCGAGGACGAATGGAGGGTAACACACAAACACACATGCTGCGCAAAACACACCGAGAACTCACATTCACACCAAACACAAACAACCGTGTGATCTTGAGAGAGTTTTTGGCCAGAATACACACCTCACCCTCAGCCCGGCGCCGCCTTTGAAGGCTGCCACCGCTGACTGCGAGCCGGGATGAAGAAAGAAGTGGAGTCCTTGCTGCAGGCGGTGACGCTGCAGAGACCTGGTCACTTTCATTTCATCTTCATACACTCGCACAGGGAAGCCTACCAGAGGCCACGCCGCGGGGACGAGCTGCTTATTAAAAAAGTTAGAGAGGCAGCAGCAGCAGCATAGTTTAATTACGTGTAAGTAAACATTAGCATTCAGACATTTCTTTAAAAAAAAAAAAGGATGCGGAGCTGTCACGCTCAGCTCTCGGCCCGGGAAGTGAAATTAGATCCACCATCCTTCCCACATACTTCGCAGACAGCAGCGACTAAAGAAAAAGTCAGAGTGCATCGATGCAGCTCCCCCCTCCCGGCCCGTCGTCGCCGGGGTCGGAGATATGCAGAGTCTCCACCGTGCAGAATCAATTGTGGTTAACAAATTGGCCGTGACGTTTCGCCCCCCCGCCGGGAGGGAGGATCTGTTTTTTCACGGGTCCACCCAGTTTCTTAAAGACCTTTCTCCACAGTCTGGGAGGCCTCCTTTTAGAGCCGAGGTGAGCCGACGCACAGACATGGCCACTGTGAAATTAACACTTAATAATGCTCCACATACCACTTTAAACAGGGCCGACCCATGTTAATGTACCGCACACGGAGAGCGAGAAAGGTCAGGGGAGGAACTGGAACTGATGATTATTTCACACGGTTAATCAGTCGATTTGTGACGGAAAAGTTTACCGTCACAAATCGTAAACTGCTGACAGTTTGGAAGGGCTGGCGTGAGTTTTAATGTCTGTTTGGGTGAAATATTCCTTTAAAATATAGAGCAAGAGCTCCTGATTTAAAGGTTTATTTATCTCGGGAGAGAAGTTTTGATTTCAGGAAGGATTTGTGCCAAAAAAAGTTTGATGATCGTCTAATTTTGCATTATCACGAGTAGATAACGACTGAATTTTCTTTTTTTGGGTGAACTGTCCCTTTAAAAATTGAACACATTTCAATCTTAAAAGTATTTGGGTTTGTCCGAGAGTTTGTCACTTGGACGTACTCATGTTAATGTACCACACACAGAGAGCGAAAAGGTCAAGGGAGGAACTCGAACTGATGATTGTTTTACACAGTTAATCAGTCGATTTGTAGAGTTTTAATGTCTGTTTGGGTGAACTATTCCTTTAAAATTTGGAGCGACAGTTCCTGATTTCAAGGGTTATTTATCTCGTGTGAGAAGTTTTGGTTTCAGGAAGGATTTGTGGCGAAAAACTTGTTATAAAAAGTTTGATGATCGTCTAAATTTTCAGATAAAAACTGAATTTTCTTTTTTTGGGTGAATTGTCCCTTTAAAATTGAACACATTTCAGTCTTAAAAGTGTTTTGGTTTGTCCGAGAGTTTGTTTCTCTTCATAACTTGGACATCAGCGACTCATTAATCCAATCTCGGCCCGTCTCGGCCCGGCGGCGCTCGCTCAGCCGCGCCGTATCGCTCGCTTCCTGTTTGTTTGTTGGAAGGAAACGAGTCACCTTCCTCCGTCTCGCTCGTGCGGTCGGCTTGATAAAGTCTGCTGTTGTCAGACTGCAGTTAATGGAGCAGCAGGTGGACTTTGGAGTAAAACGACACGACGACACGAAGCATCGTTTTGTTCACGCCAGCTGCTCCTCCTGACAGCCGCCACTTTTTCAAAACAAACAGTAAAATCGCCAATTTCGCCTCCTTGTTCCCTCGAAGAAGATTGTTTCCGACGGTGGGAAAATACCTCCGTCGCCTTAAGCCGTCTCATATGATCGCTCCTCCTTCATCCCCTCCGTCCCCTCCACCCGCCATTCACAGCTTGTGTGGCAGCTGCTTTCTCTTTTTAAACAAGCGTGTAAAGATTAACTCGAAGCGAGATGTGTGAGATGTTTTGCCAGCACAATCGCGGTAGCTTGTCACCTCATTAGTGACGACAAAATGGAGCAAAATGCTCCGAGGGGGTGCCGAGCTCGTGACCTTTTGGAGGGAGGAGCTGAGAGTTGGGAGGCCGCCGGAGGAACAGGGAGCTAATTTTTTACTTTATAATGGCGTGAATGAAGAGAAAGAAGTCGGGGGGGGGCAGCGAGGTCAAGTGTCAGCCATCTTTGCCAAAGCAGCAGCTCACACACACTCTCGGGGTCGGCCTCCCCGCTGACAATGCCGCCACGCCTCCCCACCCTCCGCTGCCTTTTGTGCCTCTTCAACAATGATTAACTGAGTTTGGCGATTCAAGAGAGTCTCCGGGCAGCACAATGCACTCTCTCTTACAAAACATAATGGAGTCAACCCATGAGTCAAACAGTCTGTCTTTCTTCCGCTGGTTTTATTCTCAAACCCCCCCCACAAAACTTTCCATCCTCCCTCCTCCTGCTAACAGCCTTTCTCTCTTTATCTGCACGTCTTCTTTGCCTTTTGACCGTAAACCCGCCTTGTTTCTTTCCCCCCCGCCGGGCTCGTTAATGCAGCAGAGGAAAAACAGGCAGATGCTAATACATAAAGACAAGATGCAGATGGCGCTGAAGGTGCCAACAAGCCGCACGCCAAAGAAATTAAAAAGGTATCGATTAGCTCCTGCGAGATATTTGTGCGTTTGACCTGTGATGTTCCAATCAAAAAGTAGTAACGTAGAGCAAAGAAAGTATTTAGAGGTATTTAATCCAAACGTTGGGCGCCGGAGACGCATGGCACACTTGTAATGAGCGGTGAGCAGCGCCGATGGGAGGCTCGCACAACAAGGTGTGAGTAAAAACTGAGCGGGAGTGTGAACAGAAACACCGCGGCGTCAGAACATCACACTCCCCCTCCCCCGGGGCTCCTCGTCCACAGGAGGTGTGAAGGAGCTCACCTCATCCTCGTTACAGGGAAGAGGAAGAGGAAGGAAGAAGAGGGGAGAGTGTTCGGGTGGTTGGTCCTCGGCTTCCTTTTTTGGTGATAATGTGAAAGACGAGGTGCTGAAGCTGCCGACAGCGAGGTGCACTATGTGTTCAGTTCATGACAGAGTTACACAACAGAAGGAAAATAATCAACGTTTTGGATGATATACAAATTTTTCTTCATACATTTTTATCCAGATAGCAGTTGAGGACAATAAACTAATATTGAATCCTTAGAAAATCAGTATTTTAATCACCTTCCTCGAGATATTTGGACATTCAGGACAGAGCAGCGACTTGTTTTATCCGTCAGTGAATCCGTAATGTTCGCTAACGTAACGTTAGCTCGGCAGCCAAAGGGGAGACTGAGAGCTTTTTTATAATTATTACACTCATTCAACTTCTGAATAATATTGTTTTTTTGAAGTAATATCACTGCAGTTTGTCTGGTGTTCTACATATAGCTGAACTATCAGCTCTTTCTTCCCTTTAGCTGCCAGGCTAACGTCACGTTAGTTCGGCAGCTAAAGGAGAGACTGAGAGCTGTTTTATTGCCTTTATAGGATTGTAATTATTACATTCATGTAACGTCTGAATAACATTGTTTTTAAGTAAAATCACTGCAGTTTGTCTGGTGTTCTACGTATAGTTGAACATAGCGATCAGCTCTTTCTCCCCTTTAGCTGCTGGGCTAACGTGACGTTAGCCCAGCAGCTAAAGGGGGATCTCATGCATCTTATGACACGAAAAGAAGAAAACAGCTTTGCAATTTCCCGGTAAACCACAATTTGTGAGCTAAACTGACCGCCTCGCTCATTCCGTACACCCTCCGGTGTGTCTTATTTTTATATTTCAACTCTTTCATGACATGAGTGTTTTGTTTTTCCTCCTCTCCTCCTTGAAAAAAAAACCCTGATTCAGCTGTGATAAGGCTCATTGTAACTCAACAAAAAAGGGCTGAAGCAGGAGAAAAGACTTGTTGTCTACAGGTCGCCCACGGTGCAGCTCAGACTTACAGTATCAACAAAAGCTCGATGGCGTCCAAAAGGACACAAATGTGAAACTCATTTGTCTTTTTTTTTTTATTCCTCTCTTACAGCCACCAGAAACACAACTGCACTCGTGAAGAAAGAGGGACCTGTCCTTTTACAGATCCTACCCCGGGTTTAACAATGGCAGACCGACTGCATCTTCCAGCGCTCGTTGGCACCTTGCTCCCCGTGGTCCTCGGCCTTTTGACCCTTCTGCCTCAAAGCATTCTGGGCAAACCGGCGGAGGAAGAGGCAGCGAACGCAGGTAGCTCGGCGCTGCTGCAGAGAGTGAAGCGAGGCTGGGTGTGGAACCAGTTCTTTGTCCTGGAGGAGTACACCGGACTGGAACCGCTTTATATCGGAAAGGTCAGTGCTGTGCTGTACGAACAAACACACACACACATACACGTGAAGTTATGACCTGAAGAAGCGTAACGCATGCAGGCCTTTGGGCTTGGTCGGGAAGCAGCTCTTCTATTTGACCTTTCAGTTCTGTGTTTGCACCAGCTGCACTCGAGGCAAAGTTCAAGGTATTCTCTGTGTAGGTGTTGCAAAGATATTTCAACCCCCGAACTTTCAAAACATATCCATACGTCATCGCCGAATGCAAAAGGAGACGATCACGGATGGGCAAAAACCTCAGATTAATCCCTGGATGCACTGCGTCTACACTTCTGACCACTTTGAACCAGAGCCAGACAGCCGTGATTGAGTTAATTGACTTGAACTGAGGCTTCGCTCAAGTCTGCCTCGACTCCACAGAAGTGGACGGCGTGTCTGCAGCGTCGCTCTGAAAAGATGCCGGGGAGAAGCTCACAAAAGAGCACTCTGATCGCTCAAGTCGCTAAAGTGAATTGGAACATTTGATCAATAGTCGTGAGGTCAGTCATCATCCGGGCGTTAGAGACACAACAATCTCGCAAAAAACGTAATTGCCATTACATCACCAGAAAAGTGTTGAAGCTTTCGTGGTAATGTGAACGCCGAGCCGACATAAATGACCCACTCGAAGCAGAAAATATCACATTAAATTCCTCCCCCTCTTTTGTCCAACCATAAAACCGATCTGTATGAAAAAACGCTCTCAGCAGGCGACTCTACAAACTAAACTGTTATCCGTGTCCGTCTGCTCAGTCCAAAGACGGATTTGTTATGAAAACAGATGATATAACATTTCAAACTAAAGCGAGGAATACGCGTCATAGCTGTCGGACAAAAGAGTCGTTAGCTTCGTACATTTTATCCAAACGGTAAAGACAAAAAACTGATAATGAATCCTTAACCTGAATTTTTTTGTATGTTTTTTATCACCTTAATCAAGATATTCAGACATTCAGAGTGGAGCATTAGCTTGTCGTATCAATCGGTGATACCGTCATGATAGCTAACGTCACGTTAGCTCAGCTTCAATCGTCAGACATGAAACTAGAAATGTCAGGAAACTGACCTGGTTTTTAGATTATATCAGCCTCATCGATTATAACGTTGCATTTCTGAGGTCTAATGTCATAACATGAATATTCTGTAGCGCTCAACAGGTACGAGTCTTTCAGCTAACAACGTAAATGTGTTGACAATAAGTAGTCTGATAGAAACGAGGATTGTGAGCATGTTAACACCTTATCCAGGTTTCTGAACCATCTCATGCTTCCCTGATCTTTAAAAGCAGATTCAGAACCTTTGATTGAATTTTGATATTTCCCTTTGGAAAATGATGCAAACCTGCCTAATTAGCATTCTGGAATAACTTCACAGTCACGTGTTCGTGAGAGATCGAAGAGTTTCAAGTCCTGAGAGGATGTCGACGGCGCCGTGGAGTAAAAGTTTTAGATTAAATGTTCCTTCCAGCCGCTGTAGCATATTCGCTTCCATCTTACCTCCTTCTTCTTCTTTTTCCATTTAGCGTTTCTTCCTTTCAAAGCCGCCCACCCCTAATTTTTCCTGAGCTGAGTGAAATAAGTGATTGTGACAGGCTGGGCTACTACCCAGAGAGCCACTCAGAGGCATTGTGGGATATGACAAAGCAGGAGAAAACATGTACCGGAGCCTTCCACCCTGACAGTTTTTTCCCCCCTCTCAGCTTAGTATTTTTAGTATTCAGCGCGGTAGGGATGTCGGGAGGTTTTCGGGCTTTGGGCTCGGGGCTGAGACCGAGCAGGTAATTGATAGCCTGAGTGTCAAACTCCCTTCTTTTCATAGGCTTGGGTTGAAAGGAGGGGATCAGTGCAAGGAGAAGGCGGACGAGGCCTGAGATATATCACCTGCGGGACACGAGGCTGAAGCCCACAATGGCGTGTTGATTAAAAAATATTTTCTCGGCTGCAGGTGGACACATTGTCCGAAGAGATAGGAAAACTGTATTGTGCTCGGTTTGGGGATGACAGGTAATGTAAAGATTGCTGTTGGACTATCGGCGGAACAACAACAATGAGCGCTTGTTGCTGCAAACTTTTTTTGGGTAGCTTGGCCGAATATGTGTGTGTTCGGGAGTCGGTGGTTTCCGTTGCGTCCAGCTGTGTTGTTGATTATATACGAGGCAGACGTCGATTGGGGGGGGGCATTTATTTTCCACTCTGGCAGTGTGATGGAAGTACTCATCATGCGTGGAAGTACAAAGTAAGGAGTGATTGCACATCAATGGCTGGCATTTGCACTTACGGGCCACAAAAGGCTTCTGATTGCGCCGCGGGGCCCCGTGGCAACAATTGGGCTGTAAGCTGTGATTAGATGTTCGGGGGTACACATACAACAATACACCACCCATGACAACGTAGGGGTCATTTGACAGTGGGATCAAAGATATTCATTTTATAAACGTTTAAACAGAGATTCGGACTGAGGACACTGCAGCCAAAGATTGCTTAGATTAGTTTTCTGACGGCCGCCACAGAAATCTGTGTACTTGAGCGTCAACCCCCTCGCGACATTCTCTGTTGGATTCAGAACAAGAGTTTCACACTCTTTGGCTTCACAACGATGATTCGGTCGTCTCGTCTGATGCATTGTTCTAAAATTGGCCGATGTGACCTAATTGAACGTCCTCGAAAATCGTGTCACTGCTCCACATGTTTGTTTATCTTCCTGCTGGTTTGGTTTCAACTTGTGACCTTTTGTTGTACTTTGCTGATTTAGTTTGTCTCTCCAAGCACCAAAGGGATCGTTCCTTCCTTTGTGGAATAAAACCCTCTCCTTGAACAATCCCCAGCTCCACTCAGACATGGACAAAGGTGACGGCTCAATTAAGTACATCCTGACGGGCGAGGGCGCCGGCACCACCTTCACCATCGACGACAGCACGGGCGACATCCACGCCATCCAGAGGCTGGATCGGGAGGTGAAGGCCCAGTACGCCCTCCGCGCCCAGGCACGCAACCGCCTGACCGACCGGCCTCTGGAGCCCGAGTCCGAGTTCATCGTGAAGATCCAGGACATCAACGACAACGAGCCAAAGTTTCTAGACGGACCATACCAGGCATCTGTGCCCGAAATGTCCAAAATAGGTGAGCCGGCGGTGATATGAGGGCAGATGGCAACTAAACTGTCGCCTGTGCATGTCTGAGGTGTTTTATTTTTTAAGAAAGCGGCAGTGAACAAAAACAACATGCATAAAAGCTCAGCAGAGTCATGGTTCTGGTTTGTTCTTACAGGCTCGTCTCCATCTGCTTCATTCAGTATTCATAAACCTACTTTCGTGGTGACTTTGAAGTAAATAAGCGTAGTTAATTCCTGCAGCCAGCCGCAGACGGAGCAGCTTCAGCCCAAAATTGATTCATTTGATTTATATAATGATATCACCGTAGCTGATCTTTCTTGCTCCGCCACACTTTTTGCATTTTGCTTTTTTCATCCACTCCTCCTCACCTTTTCCCCTCCATGTTTATGCAGGAACATCTGTGATCCAGCTGACCGCCACTGATGCCGACGACCCGACGTATGGCAACAGCGCTCGCGTGGTTTACAGCATCCTGGAGGGCCAGCCATACTTCTCTGTGGACGCCAAGACCGGTACAAACCCCTTCTTGTAACATGATCAATCTGTAACCAGGGAAACCAGCCTTTTTTATCCATTACATGTAGAGTCTGATGGATTTCAAATAACCCACCAGCCACTTTAACTAATTTATAAGCTTCATGTGAATGTTTCATAAGTATGAATGATGTCAGATGACCTGATAAAGTCCACAAACTTCCACTAACAGACAGGATTTACTAACACCCAGCTGACGGCTCCTGTTAATTCCCCCACCTTCGTTTCTAACACTGTACCGTGCTCTAATTGCACCGCAGGCTGATTTCAGCAGTCCACACTTTTAAGCCTCCTGTGTATACCAGCCAGCTCTGAATGTGGGAAGCTCAGCATGGTGCCTGTTGTTGCTACGAGACTACCAAACACTTCTCTTTTGTTACAACTTCCAGTGTCTCAAACTCCTTGGACTCGACTACAAAGATGTGCGAAGCTCCAAAGTGTGACTTCTCTGTTGAAAATAAGGACAGAATTATAGAGGAAGCCCCTCAAAGGGAAGTGATTACAACCCCTCAACCACAACAATGAGTTTGGATGTGCTAAACCCCTTTTTACACCAGACAAAAAAACCCACTAACTCCCGCCAAGATCTTTTTTGCACGACGCTGTGACGTCTGGACATTAACGCCGGATACTTTTCCTTTACATCATCGGTTGGATTTAACAAAAACATGTGGACAAACTTGCCTACTGGCAATGGGAAAGGAAGTAATCATAAATTTTTCTCGCGAGTCTACCTGTGTTTCAAAAACCTGCATCTGCATGCTAACATGGTAGTTTTATAGAATTTAGCAAGCAATGCTTTTGTGATGTGCATTTTCAATCTTATTTGGTTTCTTGGCGAGAGAAAGACGAGAAGATTGATATATTACTCCACCTGTGTCCTGAGCTGGAACCTGGAGGCGATTAGCTTAGCTTAGCATAAAGATGGCAGGTTTAGAAACAGTTGGCTTGCTAAAACCGGGGATGTTTTAAGAGAGGAGACAATCAAACCTGTTGAAGTTGTTATAACAAAAAAATGAGGAATGCCAGAGATGGCAGTTGTATGACACACATCCCTTCCCTTCCCTGGAGAGCCAATCACAGGCTTTCTTACAGCAGGACCCAAAAACATATCAACCAATCACGTTGTCGTATTGACGCGAGCACACAGTTGAATTCCCAATAGTTAGATTGAAGTTATTTATGTCATGATGACCATTAAGTTACGTCTCTTTCGACATTAATTTAAATGTTTCCCCCAACATTCAGTCTTTATGCTAAGCTAAGTTAATCATCTCCCAACTCTGGCTCCATAGCTGGCACATGAATGTGGTTTAAATCCTCTCTTCAGCAAGAGAGTGAGAAACTTTTACGATCATACTGAACTTTTAAAATCAGTTAGCCTGACCACATGATGATATGTTGAAAACCTTTGTGTACTTTTGGTTTGAATCTGTTTTTCCTGGTTTTGGGTTTTGGCCCCTCGCGGAGGTTCTTGTGGGCTGAATGAGAGCAAATCATGCAAATCCCTGCTGCCAGATTCAAAACATCTGGTGGAAAGACTGAGGAGGCTGTTCCAGCAGCAGATTAACATTCATAATTATCAAATTTGATGTTTAAAAACTGGATGTTTAGGTTGGTTTTTTTTTCAGGTGTCCACATACTTTTGGCCATATCGAGTAATAAATCAAAATGTTTGTAAATCCAGACAGAAGCAATAGAAAATATAGTGTATGAAACCCTTAAATATGGAGCTAAAACCCCTCGAGCAGGAGCACATGGTAACATCATTCACAACTCCAGCTCCCTCGTCCAAAAATCCATTAGTCTCCTAAAAAGCAGAGACTCGGTGGCCATTGTTTACCACAGCTGCCTCTTTTCCTTGTTTGTCAGCACAGAAATCTGTTGCCAAACCTCTCAGGCTGCGCTGCCCATCAGCAGCCACTCAGACCGCCGCTGCCGCTGTAGGTCCATCCATCACCCAAACACAAGAGGCTCTACAGCTATCAGTCAGCTCCCTGATGCCGCTATGAGCTCAGCTTTGAGGCTTTTATTGGCGGGAACACGGTGTAAAAAAAACTTTAGCACATATAGCTCAAACCCTCTCAGGGTCGGTACATTCGCTGTTTTTTTTTTCTTACTCTTCAGCACAAAACAACACTTGACCTTGTTTGGATCCTGCTGCAACTGGTGAAAATGTCCACGTGTGAAGTTACTGGCAGTAAAGCTGCTGCTGATAATAGCGTACAGATGGCATCCAGATATAAAAGCCAGAGCGAGCTGAGGGCAGACGTCCTCGAATGTCTCACCAGCTCGCAGGCACACTAACAATTGAGGCGTACATATGTAGTCCTCTGGAAGCTGCTGTACTTCATTGTTAGTCAAGAGTAACGCCTCAAGTTTACATTGTTTCTTTCATGTCGTTGCGCTTCCTGTCACGCTTACACCTTATCTCCCGTCTTCATTATGCACACGTGAAGCCCAGTTAAATCAATTACATACGTCGGTTCGAAGAAATGGCGTAAAAACTGAATAAAAACAGAATGCAGTCACTTTTACTTCATACAATACAAGAGTCGTGAGGATGTCCCTCTCATACTTAACCATGATACTATCACCTGTTACCAACCGCTCAGCCGGACAAGCTTGACAATAGAAGGCGACAGCAGGGACTACGGTACGTGATGGAAGCATGTGTGGTGTTATGTGGTTTTACAATCATGGCAAAAACAACGCCAAGTGAAGCCAAGTCGCTCCGGTCATAACAAAAACAGAAGAAACCATTGGAAACCATTGGCTAACACCAATATCCAACATTAGGCTAACATTAGCTAACGTTATACTAGGTGGGTAGATGCCATTATGCTAACATTAACTTGTACGACCAACCGGTCCAAGGAAGATGGTCCGTCGAACAATGAGTACGGTTCTGCTCGAGGTTTCTTCCTTTTTCTGATTTAGACCTGCTCAATTTGGAAAGTGTCATGACATTAATTTTGTTGGGAATCAGCACTCTACAAATATAGATTGATCAATGTGTCCATAAGGATCTTGGCATTTTTTACATCGGAGAAAATTAATCATCGTTTTTCGGAGAAAACCCAACATGGTCAGGGTGCTGAGTGACTTCTATCCATCAATAACAGGTTTATTATGCTAATTAATATTTAAAGGCCTTACTTACTACCTATTAACAAACAATTATTCAGTAGGTTTCTTTGGACAGAAGTGGCTGCAGAGTTAATCTAATAAGAAACATGATGGTCTCACAGTAAAGGGACTGGATCACTTTCCTTTTGACCCTTGTTCATGGGTAAATTATGATTCAAAGTCTACATTTGTTACATGCTGCGGGTGAATAACTACAGAATCCACACATTATGGAGTAGGTTGAGATGTTTTTCTCTCCTGCAGCTCGATAATGAAGCTGTGCTTAAAACTCCACATGACAACTTTGATTAAAAAGCACTCATGCGCGCATCTTCCATCGGGGGGCATCGACATTCCAGGACGCCATCGCTCGGACACATGACCCTAATCCGTGTCACCAGTCCTTTGACCTTTGATTCACCTCCTGTGCCCTCTTTCTCTCTCTGTCCTGTCTCTCCTCAGGCGTGGTCCGGGTGTCCCTCGCCGATATGGACCGGGAAACCAGAGAAAACTACTCCGTGGTCATCCAGGCCAAGGACATGGGCGGCCAGCTCGGAGGGCTCGCTGGTACCACAACAATCAACATCACGCTCAGCGACATCAACGACAACCCGCCCATGTTCGACCAGAGTAAGACACGTTCTCTCCTCGTACTGATTGATTATGAAAATAATTGTAGATATATTTGGTTGGTTGGTTGGTTTGTCAGCAGGATTACCCAAAAACTACTACAAAGTTTTCCACTAAACTTGGCTGGAGGATGTGTCTCGGCCCAGAATAGACCTCATTAACTTTTGGCGCCGATCTGATAAAAGGGACGGATCCCCGGAATGTCTTTTACTTTCTTTAAGATTGTGAGAACGTTTGTCGGTGGAAGACGGATGGATCTTGGTGGGGAAAAATACCACGTGTAGTTCTGTGGAACACATCACACACTGATGTCACACATTTTGTTAACGAGTCACAGTTCCTTTTGATCCCCCCAAAAAACATCAGAAGTATTCCTTTAGATTTATAATGAGCGTACAGTAAACCCTCTGCTTCGCTTTATACTGAACCTCCACCAGACATTCGCAGCTGAAATATACCACAAACATCAAGTCGAAGCCCTGAAACGACCCTGAAGTTCACTTGTGTTTTGAAAAACAACTCTGTTTTTTGGTTCCAGGCTCGCGGTCTTGACTTGTGGTCGTGTGTTTCATGCAAGCTATAAAAAAAATGGACCTGCAGCATGTGTGAAGCCATGTGTGAACGCCGTGATTCACAGTGACACCTCGAGAGTTTACGGTCGCGTACGAGTGGCTCTTCATCTCCACCTCATTTTCTCTGGAGCATGTAGCTGTTAGCCTCCCTGCCCTCCTCCCCTTTGTCCACTCACAGGCCACCAGTCCTCGGTCATTTGCCCCCTGGCCTCCCGCCTCCTCCTTCCTCCCTTGGCCACCAGTCGCCCCACGCTGTCTCTTTGATTATCCCCATTCCTGCTCCTCTCATTACCGTCCTCCCGAGGTCAGGGGTTGTCTAGCTGTCCGCGATCGACGGGTGGCTTCAATCTTAAGACAAAGAGAAACCACCCATCTCCGCCGCTGCCGCAGCCCACTTCCTCTTCCAGCACCAGTCCCCCACCAATTAGCGCCATCACTTCGATATAACTTTGATCGGTTGTGAAGAGCTTCAGGGATTCCCCTCTGTCAAGCACAATGTGCAGGCATTTCACTTCGGTCCGCAGGGAGCCGCACAAATTGGGCAGCTGTCACCTCTTCTTTGAGGTTAAACGATAGATGAAATTGAAGCCGGCCCGCGAGACAGTATATAACCCAATTGTGAGGCGTTTATGGAGCCATTTATTTTAAGCTGTCTGAGATGTGATTCTGAGAGGATGGAGGGAAGACGTCTGGCTCCATCTAGAGGACGAATGAGGGCGAAACAGATGGAGGAGGTGTGACAGGATGATGACGACTCTGTTAATGTTGTTTTTTTTTCTCAGGGCTGTATCAGATGAGTGTCCCCGAGTCGGCTCCCGTGGGGTCGGTGGTGGGTCGGATCTGGGCGAAGGACAGGGACATCGGGGTCAACGCCGAGATGAGGTACAGCATCATCGATGGAGACGGAAGGGACACGTTCGACATCAGCACCGACCCCACCAACCTTTTTGGCATCATTACAGTTAAAAAGGTACAAAGGCAAACTGATAAAGACAAACTGTTCATGTCTTTGAGGAACAGTTCACCAAAAAATGAAAATTCAGTCATTATATGCTCACCTAATTGCTGAATTTTTGCTGTAATTACCCTTTGAAAGTGTTGATTTTAGTGCTGAATTTACTGAAAACCACTAATAATCAAGAAAAATTTGCACAAAGCTCTTCATAAGTAATCTCCTGTTCGTCCCTCTTGGGAGAAAATTAAATTGCAAGATTTTTAAAGGGAGTTTTGTTATTTACTCTTAAGGTTTTGGCTTCTTGAGGATTGGATTACTTAATCATTTTTGGGGAACTGTTAATTTAGCTAATGTAACTAATGATTAAAGATACATTTCCGAACAGAAAAAGCAACAAAATGTTCTATTACATTTTTGTTTATAACCTTGATACAAACCACTGAGAGGCTCCTTCGTCGTACAGTGGCAAAACTCCCTTTCAAAATCTACCTATTTAATTTTCTCATTTTGAGGGATAAACATTAAATAATGTTCAAAGTCCTGTCTACAACATAATATTGATTCTTAGTGTTATCTGGGAAATTCAGCACTAAAATCAATACTTTAAAGGGTAACTCCACTAATTAGGTGAGCAGATTAAATGATTTCCTCTAATATTGCCTGAAAGCAGAGACATGATATCAATCTCTGGTGTGTACGTAGTTCTGCAGGAAGTTTCTCTCTATAATATAAACTGGCACAAAGTCAAGTTTGTCTTGAAGGAATTAAAGATGAGACTTCTGACACCAAAGAGAATAACTTAATTACTGAAAACTGCAGCGAAAGTTCAGCAACCATTAAAAGTTCCATCTTCACCCTACAGCCGCTGGACTTTGAGAAGAAGCCCAGCTACACTCTGAAGGTGGAGGGCGCCAACATCAACGTGGACCCGTCCTTGCGCTACCGCGGGCCCTTCAAGGACGTCACCATCGTGCACGTGAGCGTGGAGGACGTGGACGAGCCCCCGGTGTTTGACTCGCCGGTGTACTACATCGAGCTGCCAGAGGACGCCGAGATCGGGACGATGCTGAAGACGGTGTCGGCGAGGGATCCTGATGCTGCCAACAACACTGTGAGGTGAGGAGGACGACAGGTGCCGACCTTGTGTGTGTGTGTTTTTTAACTTCGCTTCAGATTTAAACCTCTTTGAACTCATCTGGCTTCACAACAAACGTATCAAGATGAGTCCTTCAAAAATAATGTGCAGGGTTTCCAGCAGAAAAGTTGTTTGGCCCGGGACAAGTAGGAGGTCAGAGAAGGGCTTTGTCTCTCAGATGAGAATAGATCCTCGTTATATGTCAGTCTGCCATAAGTGAGCCTCGATCAAAGTTGTTAACGTCTTCACTTTAATCAGTAGTTGCAAGCAAAGGCATGGCTAAACTGTACGCACACTGCATCACTACATTCAAGGTATAATGTTATTATCAACATAATCACCGTTACCCACATGCACTATTTTCTCTCTCTCTTGACTGCCTGGAAATGAATGTCATGTACCTGAACCTCATGCACTGTAATAAAACCTCATGCACCGGAATGTCACCTCACATACCGTGACGTCATTTCATGTATCATAATATAACCTCACGAACCGTAACATAATCTCAAGTACCGAAACTTCATTTCACGTGCCGTAACGTCATCTCATACCTTATGTGGCGTAACTCCACCTCATGTACAGTAACACAATTTAACGTACCGTAACATCATCTCACGTACCGTAACGTTAACTCGCGTACTGTAACGTTAACTCACGTAAGGTAACGTCTTATCTCGCGTACGGAAACGTCTTATCTCATGTATTGTAACATCAATTTACGTACCGTAACGTCACCTCATGTACCGTAATGTCACTTCACGTACTTTAAAGTTATTTCACATACCGTAATGTCATTTCATGTACCGTAATGTTACCTCACATACCGTAATGTTACCTCACGTACCGTAATGTTACCTCACGTACCGTAACGTCTTATCTCATGTATTGTAACATCAATTTACGTACCGTAACGTCATCTCACGTACTGTAAGGTTATCTCGTGTATTGTAACATCAACATGCGTACCGTGATGTCACCTCATGTACTGTTAAGTCATTTCATGTACCGTAATGCCATCTTACGTATCATAGCGTAATCTCATGAACAGCAACGTCACCCCACGTTCCCTGACATCATCTCCTGTACCGTAACATAACTTTATATAACTTTAAGTACCGTTACATACCCTCATGTACCGTCATCTCAGCTCACGTAGCCCCCCTTTGAGTGACGGCACCTCATGAATCTTAACGTAAGACCGATGTTTTTAAGATATCAAGCACTGTTAAACATGGCAATCTTTACATTCATACAGAACATTTTTCAAATCATACAGCATCTTGTTGCAGTTTAGTCTGTTTTTATTTTGGTTCTGCCTTTGAAATGAATCATGGAAACCTGCTTCATCTACGTAAAACATATGGGAACATAATGATGTGTTGATGTTTTACTCTGAATCAACAGTGCTGCGTTCAAGAGCTGCTGCAGCCATAAGTATGGAGTGAAATTAAAAAGAACTTGACATACTCTTCGACTGAAAATACAAGTGACAGTTTATAATAAGTTGTCAGACACAGTGGGGCTCCAACATGTGTCTCCTGGCTCTGCAGGTGTAATGTCACCTGGTCACCAGCAGGTGGCAGCTGCTCAACACGTCTCCTCACACGACTGCAGGTTGTATTTAACACCATGTGTGTTTGTAGTGCAGCTGATACAGACGAAGACGAGGTCGAGGAGGACGAACACTAACACTAATAACACGTCCAGCGATCAGACGAGAATCTGAGGGTGCGGTTTTGTGTCTCGGACGGACCAGATGCGATGTGTCCAGACCGAAACCTCTCATAAACTAATTAGACATAAAGCCGTTAATGAGCCCATTAATCATGAGGAGGAATCAACGACTGCGGCAGTAAAACGAGTGTTTCACAGTCTGCGTCCCGTCCCAGCTGTCCGCTTTACAACCTCCATTAGGACTTAAAGGTAGATGACGCGCTGTCTGCTTCAAGTCTGTGCGTGGGAAAGCAGTGCATTGTGGGTATTTTCAGCCAAAAAGTATTTCACATTGAATGGATGCTGTATGTTTCATTCACAAGTCACAGTATGATTATTTCTGTTAGTCCGTCCTCGTTTAGGACAACAGGTGGCGCTAAAGCACCAGCAGTGTGCCGGGAAAAGCAGAAAAGAAGAAGATACAAGATTTAAAGAACAACATATATAGAATATTTATTTAAAATCAGGAGGAGGAGGGGGGGGAAACATTTTCATTAAACTTTAAAGTCAAGGACACACAATGAGGTTTGTTCAGGAACTTGCTCGTCGGTGGAGAGAAACCGGAGCGAGAACTCGTTAGTCCGGTCGTCCACCTTCACCTGGGGATAGTGACCGGGCTAAACAATGCCTGTTTGAACCTCCATTGTTCTGGGAAGAATCGAGCTTGGTGGCAGAATGAAAAGCCGAGTGGAAGCAAGTTTTATAGAGAACTAATCCAGCCACAAAGTCAGTATTTACTTCAGAATGAGAAGAGGTTTTTTTTAACCTAAGCTGGCTTCTTCTTCAGGTTTCTTGATCAGCAGGTCGGCGTTTATTTAACAACTGGTGGTGGCTGCGTAGTAACTTTTATTTAGCTAGCATGGACAAACAAAGTGAAAAGTTGTGCATGGTTTGAGTTAGAACAGAACCAAAGAAGAGTCAAGACACAAAAACAAAGAAGACGAACGCAGACGTCAGCGAATCGATGGTGAAATCAGAGCGGCGATGCCTCTGAAGTAGCTCAAAGCTCCCGTCCGAATCCTCAGAGCCGCCGTTTGGATCACTGGAGGCGAATCGGTTAGCAGAAAAGCTGATCAGGGATCAGCTGAGTGTTGACGGTGAAGAGCCGAGGCCTCAACAAAAAAACTGCAGCAGCAACAACACAAGAGGACGGATAACAAGCTGCAGATGACCTTCAGTCGTACAGCTTCCTGTCCTCCACACACACACAGACACACAGACAGCAGCATGACTGGCAGATACATCAACACACACACACACACACACACACACACTGTTTCACCTGCTATCTCACACACACACACACACACACACACACACTTGCAGCCCCTCCTCTAACTGTGGAGGAGTGATATTAATAGAGATCCTTCAGGGAGATCCTCGCCAGGCGTCGATGTGCCAGTCACGACCCAAACACACACTGCAAACAAGCCTGCAGACATGAACACACACACACACACACACACACACACACACACACTCACAGCTGTCTCAGTGACTCGGATGTTTCAGTACCAGTACTTTAATAAAACAGCTTTATAAATGAATGAGCCCTTTAAAGTCTAACTCCCCCCCAAAAAATCCAGATTTTTGGATTTGAAAGGTGAATTTTTAGTGTTTTATGAAGCTTTTAAAGATTATTGAACAGATTTTTTGACATTTGTTGATGTCTTTATGTCACTTTGAGGCCGTAGAGATGAATGCTTAAAGGAACAGTTCACCTGAAAATGAAAAGTCAGTCATCTTCTGCTCATCTCAGCGATGAGAAGTATTGATTTTAGTGCTGAATTCACCAAAAATAAAATAAAATTAAATGTTGCTTTATAAAAGATGATATTTCGAATTAAAACATTTTAGCTTCTGGGCGCCTGAAGGATCTCTGTCACTGTGGAGCTAGTTTTCTGTAATCGGCTTCCTGTTTTGTATCAGCAAAGATAAATTAATCACAAGAAAAAGAAGAAGAAGAAGAAGAAGAAAAACAACAACAACAACAACAAGAAGGAGGACAGAGATATGCAAATGAAAAGACTCAGATCATCTGGGAACGACAGATCTGATGATTGTCCGATCGGTCGCTCGTGACTTCCTGACACTTTCACACCTTCA
>CAEMYA010000069.1:540911-551308 GCA_903131615.1 Diplodus sargus | reverse complement strand
GATTGTGGGTTTTAAACACTCCCTTCCAAAAACATGACAGTTTGTTTTTTTTTATTCAACGCCGATATATTCACACGTGTCGTTTTCTTTTGTGTGTGTGTCACCAGGTATTCCATCGAGCGGTCCAGTGACCCGGACAAGTTCTTCTACATCGAAATCACGTCCGGGTCGCTGATGACGGTGCGTGCGCTGGACCGAGAGGAGATCGGCTGGCACAACATCACCGTCCTCGCCATGGAGATGAGTACGTCTCACACCGATTCACATCTTATCGATACATTTCTGTCCCTTAATCAGTCCGAAGAGCTTTATTTTGACTTATTTTAAATTATTTATCTGGTTCTACTTCTTGTAGACAAACAGAACTAAGAGTCCTTATTTTACACGTGTTTTAGGGAAGAAAGGTTTTAAAGTACGGAGGCCTATGTAGGCCAAAATCCAACATATGTAAATAAATATTCCACTAAATGCACCAAACATAAACATCATCATTAATATATAAAATGTGACATAAAGAGATATTTCTGTTTTAATTTGCGCCTGTATTTATTTACCTTTGTATTAATTCATAGTAGTAGTTCCATCTATAAAACTAGCAATAATGTCAGTTAACGGCAGCTAAACTTCAATTTACATTTATACATTTTAAATTAAGATTATTTTTTGTTATTTTGTTCTCAAAACTCAAAACTTCCTCCAACAGTGAAGCTAAAAAGCTAAATACAGTCACAGAACTTCACATGACGGCAGCTCAAAGTGTAATTAAACCATAAATAATAACACAGATGATCAATCAGTCGTATAAAAAGTTAAATCAATCAGCTTCGTTTAGTTCCAGCTAACTCTCCATCCCCGTCCTACCTGTGCCCTCGCTCGCCCTCTCCGTCTCCGTCACATCTTATTAATTAACCACCAGGGCGAAAAAAAAGTTATTTAATTAGTCATTAATTAGATTAGCATCTCCTTTTAGGTGTGTCGACCAAACAAAAGGGACAAACAGGCAAACAGAGCAGAGGGAGGAGGAGGAGGAGGGTGATGAAGGTGACTTTCAGGGCCACCAGCTGTGTGCAGATCCGCGGGGCATCTCCTGATCTACGTTATATAACTCTGCACGACTTGTTTTCAAAATCCCTGCAATGATACAGAGAGTTCCAGATGAAAGACATTCTTACAATCAGTAAAACCAACATCAGACTGATTTATATTCCAAGAAAAAACACACAAAAATGAGACTACAAGCCAGAAAATAGCTCGCTGAAAGTTTCTTGTAGCTGCTTTGATTTTCTAGAGCACATTTCAAAACACTTAATATATGTAAAACCCAAGAAAATATCAAAATCATACATAACTTTACCGAGAAAATGATCAAGCCATCGTGAGATAATAAAAAAGTTGGGATTTTATGTTTAAAAGTAATTAAGTAGGTGATAAAAGGGTCGTTCCTGACAAACAACAACAACCCTTAGCTAACGTTAGCATTCAACCGCTTCCCAGCTAATGTTAGCATTTGATACACATTACACGATATGATAGAAAAAGATTTAAATTAACTAAAATGACAACACACATCCTGTACTGGAAGGAAAACACACTGGATGTAAACAAAACGCAACGTTAGCTAGTAAGTGGTTGAATGCTAACGTTGGCTAACCTTGTTTTTCCTCCAGATTTACGCTATGAATCATTACTTTATTGCTGATCTGCTGAAAAGTTATGAAATGATAACAATTCTTTAGATTTCCTCCTTGAACACAGCAAAATAGCGTTAGCTTAGCATTGGAGCTTCAGAGGAAAATGGCTGCCATGTGAATAAAGTCGATACCAGGACCCTGAAACTGAAGCCATCGTTCATTCTAATATCTGCACCTGTCAAAGTGTTTTATCTATAACTCTTAGTGGAAGATCATTTAGAACAAAACCCTCGTTAGTTTAAACAACTCGATCAATATTCACATCTTAATTAACTCCAATAGATCGTCACAGCGCTGATTTCAGCAACGTCTGCACGTTTCTTTACTCCAGAACCATGAGGCCGCGTGGAGCCTCGACCTCCAGAAACCAAAGTCACACTGCTGATTGATCGATCATGTGATTAAACCTGAGAAAGTAGTTGCTACGCACTAATTGGGCTTCTATTGCCCATTACACAGCTGGTTAAGATATGCAAATTGCTGATTGGTAATGGAGAATAATAGAATTGTAAATGCGGAGGAGCTCTAATGTTCTTCAGGCTCGCTGTAAACGAGGGGAAGATGGAGAATGCAGCTCAGCAGGGTCGTCGAGGAGTCGTTTATCTGAGTCCATCGATGTGTCTGACAGCTTCTGACCGGCTTGTGTGCTGTGTCTTCTTGCAGATAACCCCTCGCAGATCGCCAGCGTGTCGGTGGCGGTAAAGGTCCTGGATGTTAACGATAATCCTCCCTCGCTGACGCACTACTTGGAGGCTTATGTGTGTGAAACCGCCAAAGCAGGGCAGGTAAGGAGATGGCAAACGCCCTTAAATAGTTTGAGCTGTTATTCCCCACCAAACTCCAGAGGAAAAAAAAACACTTTTTACTCCACTACTAAATGCATTTTGTAGAAAAACAAATCTTCAAAAACAAGAATGAAGCCTCACAGCTGCTGTAAATACCAAGAAAATAAATGTAACTCACAGTATTGCGTCCGTCCGTCCTCTGGGATCTAACTGTGTCGATGTAATCCAGCTGATCCAGACGGTGACGGCGGTGGATCCAGACGAGCCCCTCGGCGGACAACACTTCTACTACAGCTTGGCTCCAGAGGCCGCCAACAACCCCAACTTCACCCTGAAAGACAACCAAGGTAGAGTGAAGCTACTCTGGGAAAACAGCCCGAACTTCAACCCATAATAATGTCCTTCTTGTGTCTCCCATATGGTCTAGCGGTTAGGATTCCTGGTTTTCACCCAGGCGGCCCGGGTTCAACTCCCGGTATGGGAACAAAGCCACTTCTTTGACTGAACATCTTTGAACACCGCTATGTAGACGCTAACAACTTTGACAGAGGCGACTGATTTACACATCAGAGATGCATGAAACCAGCAAATTTGTCTTTTTCTGTTGTCCTTTCCAGCGTTAACTTCTAAAGTTATCTAGCCAACAGCGTCAGCTACCGCAAAAACTTAATCCATCATAGTTCTGGTTTACGCTACAGTTTTTAAGATCCATATGGTCTAGCGGTTAGGATTCCTAGTTCTAAACCAAGGGGCCTGAGTTCAGTTAATGATATTTAGTCTCAAAAATCACCCACCATGTGTACATACAATAACAAGGAAATTATCTGATTTTCTGGACAAATGATTGAGAGGGCTGTTCCCATACCGGGAGTTGAACCCAGGCCGCCTGGGTGAAAACCAGGAATCCTAACCGCTAGACCATATGGGACATGTTACCAGCTCTTCAATCTGAGAAATCATAATTTCTGGCAGGAAAACCCAGATGTAGCTTATAGTTTATACATCTAAAATGCGTGTTTGATGCTTTCTTAAACCCTAGTTTACCAAAATCAGCCTGTCGGGTAGCTAACAACGACATTAGCGAGCAACACAGTAACATCATAGAGAGATACGATGTGCTGGTTTCACCTATTTCTAATGTGCAAATCAGTGGCCTATGTAACTGTTATTGAAGTTTACATGGCTGCATTCCAGATGTTCAGGCAAAGAAGACATATTGTTCCCATACCGGGAGTTGAACCCAGGCCGCCTGGGTGAAAACCAGGAATCCTAACCGCTAGACCATATGGGACATGCTAATGCCGCCTTAAAGTGAAAAATCATAACCTCTGGCAGGAAACCTCTGGTGTGTACATCTAAAATGCATGTTTGATGCTTTCTTTAATGATCGTTACTTGGCAGCTTAAGTTTGCCAAAAATGAGGCCCATTGGTGGTGAGCTGTCGCTGTTGGGCAAATAACAACGAAACTCGCTTAGCAACACAGAAACACAACATAGTGGATAGAAAAGCGTGTCTGCAGCACATATCTTTTGCCTATGTGAAGTTGTTTGCACCTAAGTAAATTGAGGTTTGCATGGCTACTCTCAGATGTTGAATCCAAGAAGTGATATTATTCCCATACCGGGAGTTGAACCTGGGCCACCTGGGTGAAAACCAGGAATCCTAACTACTAGACCATATGGGACTTGCTATCTGCTTTTAAATGGGAGAAATCATAATTTCTGGCAGGAAAACCCTGATGTGACTTATAGTTTATACATCTAAAATGCGTGTTTGATGCTTTCTTCCACAATCGTTAACGTGGTGAGAAAATAACCGTAACCCTAGTTTACCAAAAAAGAGGCCTACTAGTGGTGAGCTGTCACTGTTGGGTAGCTAACAACGATATTAGCTTAGCAACACAGAAACGTAACACAGTGGAGAGAAACAATTTGCTGGTTTCAATTGCCCATGTGAAGTTGTTAGCACCTACGTAACTGTTATTGAAGTTTACATGGCTGCACCCAGATGTCAAAGAAGTGATATTATTCCCATACCGGGAGTTGAACCCAGGCCGCCTGGGGGAAAACCAAGAATCCTAACTGCTATACCATATGGGACATGTTCACTCCACCTCAATGTGAAAAATCATAAGTTCTGTCAGGAAAACTCTGTTACTGTTACTTTAAAGCGTATACATCGAAAATGCATGTTTGATGCTTTCTTTCACGATCGTTACTTGGTGAGAAAATGGCAGCTTAAGTTTACCAAAACCGAGGCCTATTGGTGGTGAGCTGTCGCTGTTGGGTAAATAACAACGACACTAGCTTAGCAACACAGAAAGGTAACATAGTGGACAGAAACCAGTGTGGAAATCATTTGCCTATGTAACTGTTATTGAGGTTTGAATGGCTGCAATCAGATGTGGAGTCAAAGAAGTGGTTTTGTTCCCATACCGGGAGTTGAACCCGGGCCGCCTGGGTGAAAACCAGGAATCCTGACCGCTAGACCATATGGGACAGGTACAGCAGAAATGCCTGATGTGTATTTTCTGACGCCAGCACAGCAACAAAGCAAGGTTTTACCACTGCGTTACACAATATATCTTTTAATGTTAGCACTGTAGGAGAAAATGAGCCAGTCCCATATGGTCTAGAGGTTAGGATTCCTGGTTTTCACCCAGGTGGCCCGGATTCAACTCCCGGTATGGGAACAACACCACTTCTTTGACATTTGATTGCAGACTTAAATTACTGTTACGTAGGCACAACTTCCACCTATGGCAACTGATTTGCACTTCAGACATACACGAAACCAGCAAATCGTTTCTGTCAACAACATTACATTTCTGTGTTGCTAAGCTAATGTCGTTCTTAGCTAGCCAACAGCAACAGCTCACCACTAGTAGGCCTTGATTTTGGTAAACTAGGGCTATGTGTTTCACTATATATCTTTAAACATTAGCATTATAGTTGGAAATTAACTAGCTTCTTTGTTCACGAGCCAAACTTGACAGCTCTTTCACTCTGTACCTGTCCCATATGGTCTAGCGGTTAGGATTCCTGGTTTTCACCCAGGCGGCCCGGGTTCAACTCCCAGTATGGGAACAAAACCACTTCTTTGACATTTGATTGCCACCTTGCAAACTTAAATTACAGTTACGTAGGCTAACAACTTCCATGTATGGCAACTGATTTGCACTTCAGACATACACGAAACCAGCAAATCGTTTCTGTCAACAACCTTGCATTTCTGTGTTTCTATGCTAATGTCGCTGTTAGCTTGCCAACAGCAACAGCTCACCACTAGTAGGCCTTGATTTTGGTAAACTAGGGTTACGGTTATTTTCTCACCACGTTAACGATCATGAACGCATTTTAGAAGTATAGACTTTCAAGTAACACCAGGGTTTTCCTGCCAGAAATTATGATTTTTCACATTAGGTTGGGGTAAACATGTCCCATATGGTCTAGCGGTTAGGATTCCTGGTTTTCACCCAGGTGGCCCGGGTTCAACTCCCGGTATGGGAACAAAACCACTTCTTTGACGTTTGATTGCAGACTAAAATTACAGTTACGTAGGCGCTAACAACTTCCACATATGGCAACTTATTTGCACTTCAGACATACACGAAACCAGCAAATCGTTTCTGTCAACAACCTTGCATTTCTGTGTTTCTAAGCTAATGTCGTTGTTAGCTTGCCAACAGCAACAGCTCACCACTAGTAGGCCTTGATTTTGGTAAACTAGGGTTACGGTTATTTTCTCACCACGTTAATGATCATGAAAAAAAGCATCAAACACGTATTTTAGAAGTATAGACTTTAAAGTAACGTCGGGGTTTTCTTGCCAGAAATTATGATTTTTCACATTAGGGAGGCATAAACATGTCCCATATGGTCTAGCGGCTAGGATTCCTGGTTTTCACCCAGGCGGCCCGGGTTCGACTCCTGGTATGGGAACTGCCCTTTATTTGTCGAGATCATTTTCTTGTTATTGTTTGCACGTACACATGGTGAGTGATTTTTTTAGACTTAATATCGTGTGCTAAAGTTGGGAGTTGAACTCAGGCCACTTGGGTAACAACCAGGAATCCTAACCGCCAGACCATACCAAGCTTAAAACCTGTAGCGTAAACCAGAACGTTTTGCGGTGGCTGACGCTGTTGGCTAGATAATTTAAGAAATTACTGCTGGAAATGAGACAAGTTTTCTGGTTTCGTGTGTCTCTGTTGTGTAAATCAGTCGCCGACGTCGGAGTCATTAGCATCTAACAACTTCCACGTATGGCAACTGATTTGCACTTCAGACATACACGAAACCAGCAAATCGTTTCTGTCAACAACGTTACATTTCTGTGTTGCTAAGCTAATGTCGTCGTTAGCTCACCACTAGTAGGCCACGATTTTGGTAAACTAGGGTTACGGTTATTTTCTCACCACGTTAACGATCGTGAAAGAAAGCATCAAACACGCATTTTAGAAGTGTAGACTTTAAAGTAACGTCGGGGTATTCCTGCCAGAAATTATGATTTTTCACATTAAGGTGGTGTTAGCATGTCCCATATGGTCTAGCGGTTAGGATTCCTGGTTTTCACCCAGGCGGCCCGGGTTCAACTCCCGGTATGGGAACTGCCCTTTATTTGTCGAGATAATTTCCTTGTCATTGTTTGCACGTACACATGATGGGTGATTTGATAGATTTAATATTGTGTGCTAATATTGGGAGTCACTTGGGTGACAACCAGGAATCCTAACCGCCAGACCATATGGAGCTTAAAACCTGTAGTGTAAACCAGAAAAACAATGTCTTAAGTTTTTGCGGTACATGGCTAGATTTAAAAAGTTACTGCTGGAAATTAGACAAGTGTTCTGGTTTCACGTATCTCTGATGTGTAAATCAGTCACCTAAGTCAGAGTCGTTATCACCTACGTGACGGTGTTTAAAGAAGTGGATTTGTTCCCATACCGGGAGTCGAACCCGGGCCGCCTGGGTGAAAACCAGGAATCCTAACCGCTAGACCATATGGGACATGTTTGTGACCTTAAAGTGATGGTCTCAGATTACCTTCCTTTATTTATAAGCTCAGTGTCGCAGTCTTACAGGTTTTAACCTGTTATTTATTTATAGTCAGCTGTTACAAAACAAGTGATCTGATCCCAGAAGACTCCAGACGTCTTGCTCTGTCTCATCCTCTCTCTGACCTCGTCGTCTCCTTCCAGACAACACAGCGTGGATCCTGACCCGTCGCGGCGGCTGGTCGCAGCAGGACCAGACCATCTTCTACCTCCCCATCTTCATCTCTGACGGCGAGCAGCCGGTCCAGACCAGCACCAGCACGCTGACCATCCGCGTGTGCAGCTGCGACCAGAAGGGGAACGTCATGTCGTGCAACGCCGAGGCGTACAGCCTGCCCGCGAGCCTCAGCAGAGGAGCGCTCATCGCCATCCTGGCCTGCATCTTCGTCCTGCTGGGTGAGTTATGACCCGACGCTGTGAGGACGAGCAGAGAGGAGCCAGAGGCCTGTTGTCATCGAATGATGGTTAATCTGATACAATGTCAGCTGAAGTTTCATGTCACTGCCGAGTTACTGTCAAGCTTTGCAGCACATATTCGACTTAAAATGCTAAGAATGGCAGAATTGTCACAAGGACATATGAGTAAAATCTGGAAATAGGGTGGAAAATTAACTCAAGTATTGCACAAAAACACAAATTTGTTGTACTTTCACTCATATTTCTGTTTAATTATCCTATTTATTATTGTTATGACAAGCTCTTTCTTGAAGCTACCTAGTCAATTAAGCTACTGTTAGAGTGAGGAGTTGGTTGAAAACGCTCTGACTCACTCCTATCGTAGTATTTAGCATATCGCTATCAAAAATAGGGTTAAAGTTGAGGACTTACTGATGTTTAATGGTGTCTTAGGTCATTTTGGCTAAAGTGTAAATACTGTCGATAGAAGGCTAGTTAGCTGGAAAAGCTAGCAAATGCAACTTGCAAACCCAAATCTATTCCTCAGTAACAATCCACAGTTAATTTAAGGGTTTACAGTATCTGGTCATTTTGTTTTTTTTATCAGTTTTGTTTGCTTTTTCTTTATCCGTTTGAAAAGTGTTTCTATGAGATCAAAAGTCAGACTTTATTTGTCCCCCATAATAGTTTGTAGTCTGATGTTATCAAATATTTAAACACTAAAAAGCACAAATAATAACTTCATTCTTCATCTGAATAAAACTGAATAATCCCTCACATAAAATGGATATAAAACTCCTCCTTTGGAATCAGAATTATTGCGTCTATTTAAAACGATGAGCTCATCGACGGTTCAACCAGAATTTATGTTCTGCCTTCTCGGTGGACCGGAGTGAGTCAACCAGCTGAGCCCGGGTCTGCAGGGAGAGATAAACTGGGTCCATATCAGCCTCCAGGGGGGAAACAGAGTGTGATGCTGCAGGCCAGCCGGCGCTAATGAATGCTGGACGTTTGCCAGGATACAAAAATAAAAACACATCACATCAGGAGAAACGTTCGCTGGCTGCTTTTAACGCTCCTGTCATGTCGTCTTCTTTCTTCTTTAGATAAACAAAAATGAGGCTTCGTGAATGAAATGTGATGTTTCTTATGTCTTCCTCTCTCCAGTTATGATCCTCCTCATGCTCTCCCTGCGCACCCACCGCAAGAAGCCCTACCTGTGCGACGAGGAGGAGAACGTCCACGAGAACATCGTGCGCTACGACGACGAAGGCGGCGGCGAGGAGGACACCGAGGCCTTCGACATCGCCGCCATGTGGAACCCGCGCGAGGCACACAACCACCACCTGGGCAAGATGAGGCAGGACATGCTGCCCGAGATCGAGAGCCTGTCGCGCTACGTCCCTCAGGCGTGCGTCATGGGCGGCGGCGGCGGGGACAGTAACGTTCACGGATACGTGCTGGCGAAGCTCCTGGAGGCCGACATGGACCCGTGCGCTCCGCCGTACGACTCCCTGCAGACCTACGCCTACGAGGGGGAGGGATCGATCGCGGAGTCGCTCAGCTCGCTTCAGTCGGGGACGTCAAACACGGACCACGAGTACGATTATCTCAACGACTGGGGGCCTCGCTTTAAAAAACTGGCCGAGATGTACGGCGTGCTGGAGACAAACAGTCCTCCGCTGTGGTAGGACGCCAGGATGCCTTTTTTTAATCACACCGACAAAAAAGATATTAAAAAAAAACATCAGAGACACAAAAAGACAAAAAAAAAAAGTGTGCAAGGAAGACACAACAAAGCCGGGATATGCTCACGCTCACATCGATGACTGTTAGCACTTGAATTCCTGCCGAAGCCTCGATGCTTCACGGCCTTGAAGGCCTGAGACGCCCGCAGCAGCAGCAGCGTTAGCCGGTTTTAAAACCTCCCCCCTTCCCCCTCAAGAGACGGGCCCGGATTGGCAGCCTGGCTCGGCCCGCAAAGGAACAGCTTCAAAGCACATGTTAACTCCCCCCTTCTGCCCGGCCCGGCCACAGGCAAGAACCGCTTGGGTTCAAAGTGTTGAGCGATCCAGAGATGAAACCGCGAGAGACGGACGTACCTTCCTCGCAGGCTACGCCGGAGACGAACTCTGAAATCCACCGCTCTGCTTTTTTATATATTCACGAGCCGCAACGCTGGAGGACAAAAAGTGAAGAGTCACTGCTGCAAATCTGAGATGTTTCATGTTTGTTTATTTTCATCCGTGGCGGGTTCTTAATTTATTTCTTCCTTTCATGTGCTGTATTTATATTTTTTTGCTAACTTATTTTGGTACTTTTCGAAACCAACACTGTACTTAAAAAACTGCCACCGTGTGAGGACAAAACTTTAAAAAGGTTGCGTTATATGTTGTATCATACATGACGTAACTGCCCCTTGTTTTCAGTCCATGTGATGAAATGTTCTCCATGAATCTCTAAAAAAA
>CAEMYA010000069.1:514750-540876 GCA_903131615.1 Diplodus sargus | reverse complement strand
AAAAAAAAACCTGTTCACACCTGGTGCTAAAAGGTTCTGTGTTATCCAGGTAAATCTTTTATTATCAGGCAGACAGCTGCATATCAGCACCAGACTCCCTTAAGGAATCACAGCGTTTTGTGAGTTCTTGAGTCGGGGGAAGCTTTTTAAACTTTGTGAAATAACATCTGCGACAAATTCTTAATTATTTGTCTCCTCTTGTAAATTCGGCATGGTAACATGTTGAGTTACATTATACATACATTATTTCCTGTTAAAATATTGTCAGGTTGTCGTTTTGTTTTTGACGCAGTTCTGTTAAAAAAAAGCAACTTTTGACACTTTCACAGCACAGAAGGGACGTTTAACAAGGAACTATCTCTGAATTTATTTCAGCTTTGTTTTTTTTATTCTATAAATTTGAGCAACCTGTATTTTATGTTAGCTTTAAGGCGTTGATAATATACAGCCACTAAATGCGGCATTACATCGCCCCATACCTTTGCATTCATGTCCCAACCCCCCTCAAGCAATTGCCATCTTGTTGTAGCTAACGCTGTTAATGCTAGCTAACATTTAAAAAAGGATAATGTTGCAAAAATATTGTAATAATGTTACTGTTTTTTAACATTAATAATGCTAACAGTAGCTAGCTAACATTACAGCAGTATGGTTTGCTGGGAGCACACTGGAGAAATACGTAAAACAGCTATTAACATTGCCCTATGGAACCAGCTATATTTACATCATATAGCGTTACATTACGTAATGTCAAAATAGCTGTTTCCATTATTTCTCCAGCGTGCTGCTAGCAAACTATACTGCCCTAACGTTAGCTAGCTAGTTTCGCAACATTAACGTTACATAGCATTTAAGTTAACTAGTGTTTATCAGAATTTTGTTACGTTACTGAAAGTTCTGTCACGTTACATTACTTTATGATACGATACGTTATGTTACTTTACATGGCTGTCTGTTACCTTACGTTATTCTAAGTTACTTTACGAGCCGTTATGTTACTCTACGTAACGTTACTTTACATTATTTAAAGTTACGTTATGTTTTTTTAAAAACTGACTCCTACCAAGACTCTTAATGCTGACATAAACAAAGCGATCATTTTGGACCTGACAAATTATTAATTTTAAATTATTAATTCACAATCATAATAACTTTTATTCTGCCTGCTTCGGCAAACGTTGAAGATGTGTTACTGTGAAAAATGCATAAAAATGTCATTAGTATGACCTTTTAAAGATGGCGGCACATTGTACAAATTGCGTTTATGCCTAAGATCTATACACAACGCGATCCCAATACGTACCATATAAGAAGCATTTCCCTTATTTGAATAACGGACATGTAGGTCGCATTTTAACACCAGGTGTGAACAGGTTGAATGTGTTACGTGACATGAGCAGAGATGACAATGTGTAATCCCATGTGGGTTTTCCAGGTTGATATCTTGTATTATTGTTTGGGGTTTTTTTAGCGATTTGTATTGTAACTCCCAAAAACATGAAGCAGTTATACATTCATGAGGATTTAAGGGAAGCCATTTTGTGAAAACCTCTCGATGGAGATGTATGAATCCAAGCAGAAGGTATCAAATGTTACTCACAATGGACGAGCACACGACCCCGAGCCACCTTGTTTTTCGTTTTTCGGATCCACCGCCGTGCCAATCAAAGAGTCCGACGGCAGTGGAGGGCTCGTTTTGACCTGCTGGAGATGTTCGTTTCTGTTCTTTTTCTGCCACCAACACAAACGTGGCTTAAATCCTCCAAATCCTAAAGACTTTCAGAGACTGATGATCTGCATTAAGTGCCAAATGTAAAAAAGACAGTAAAAAAAAAAAAGAAAGAAAATCAGCAAAACACAAACACCAAAAGATGGAAAAACAAAAACAAAAAAGGATTTTACAAACTGCGAAGTGAAGGTTCGTTTTGATAAACTGATTGGGTGACGTTTACTTGAAATCTTTGTGGTCAGTCATGCTGCAGTATGTGGTATGTGAATGTAGATATTTTTTGTATTCTTGGTAATAAAAACTTAAAAAATAACATTGCTTCTGTCGTGTCTTTGAAACCACCACGATCTCCGAGGGGGAAAAATATATATATTGTAGAATCTAACGGAAAGCAACACCTTTAACGTTAGTTTAGACATGTAGCCTGCTAATGAGAGCAATAGTAGCTAACGTTGGTTGAGAAATGGAGTCAGCTAACGGAGAGCAACAGCAGCTAACGAAAGCAACAGCCGCTCACGTTGGTTGAGAAATAGAGTCAGCTAAAGGCATGCAACATCAGCTACCGTTAGTTTAGAAATGGAATTGCTAACGGGGAGCAACAGCAACTAACGTTAGAAATGGAGTCGGCTAGCGGAGAGTAGCAGCAGCTAATGAAGATCAGCAGCAGCTAACGTTGATTGAGAAATGGAGTTTACTTGAAATCTTGGATATGTTTTGTATTCTTGATAAGAAGAAAAATAATAATATTGCTTCGGTCGTGTCCTTAAACCACCTCGAGCTGCAACATGGTGGCAAAATTTCCAAAATGGTTTTGGAATAATAAAGTACCTTTTTTTATGCAATCCCCCCGAAGCATGACAAAAATATAAGTCCTTCAAAAGATTAAGTACCTCTTTAAAATGTGCAATCACATGCTGAATTGTCCTGGAAAATGTTCTTGCAAGTTGATTCGCTTTTCATTACAGTTTCCCCTCAAAGTGCTTTAATTTGCTTGACTTATTTTGTTATGCGGCGACGATTAAGAAGCTGAGCGTTGATTAAAAAGCTCATCCCGTACGCCGAACCTGAGCCTCGAAGGCCTCGGCAGCACCTCGCTGTAATCGCTCCGTCTGATTTGCTTTCAGCAGAAACGTTTATGCGAGCGCGTTGGAACATTTGCCAATGGAAGCACCGACTTGATTGTCGATGAAATCCAACATATGACAAGAAAGGAAAAGACAATGTTTTCCTCTACTAAAACACGAATAACTCTCAAATCAGTGGCTCTTCTTTACCTGCTGGGTGGCAATCAGCAGTGAAATTGCACCTAAGATTAACTTAATATTCACAGGATTTACATTTTTTTTCCATAAATGGACTCGAGCAGAACACTTCAGAACGTACCGGGGATTATCCCTTTGTTTTAACATCAGACAGTTCAGACAGGCTTTACAGATCTTTATGTTTCCCTCTTCTTGCATCATATCACAGTTTCTTTGGAAGTAATTCAGAGGAAGACTCTCTAACCTCCACCCGTCACTCATCAGTGTAATTGGCACCGTTTTCTGAAGTGTGAGGAGTCGCTCCGTTGGAAGGTTTTTATTGTTTTGTTAGCTAATGTTAGTTCAGAAATGGAGTCAGCTAACGGAGAAGCCATAGCACTTAAAAGACAGCAACAGGAGATAACGTCGAGCAACAGCAGCTAATGTTATTTTAGAAATGGAGTCAGCTAAAAGAGAGCAACAGCAGCTAACGTTAGTCTGCTAACATAGACAATTGGCTTCCATCACAACACAGAAAATCCAGAGAGCCCCTTTAATAAAATGTATATATTTATAATGTAATTTATGATCAATTTCTGTGTAAAAGGGGCCATAAAACAAATTCAAATAGAATAGAATAGAAGACTTTTAGAGGCGTTGTGTTGCAGCAGCCGCTCCATCAACGCTACGTTTTCTCGATATAGCCTCCCTGTTTCTATTATTCCGTGAAAGTCATTCTCTAGTTTATAAAACTCCTCCTGCTCGCTGCGACCTTCTTCCCCATCACTCGTCACCGTAAATCTCTTGTCAGGAGCATTTGTCTCTTTCCTCCTCAGTGCCCTCCTCCAACACTTTGCCCCGTCGCGCTGCCTAAATTAAATCCTAACAACCCCTTGCTGCCTCCTTCCCAGGGCCCGTTTTCCAGGTTCGGAGCGGTGCCATCCGAAAAAGGCACTGAGGGGGTAATTTGTCTTAAGCTCCGCTGCTCTTTCTAACAGTCGATGGAGCTCAAACGGTAGAAGATAATAAGAAGCCTTCCAGCTCTAATCCTGCTGAGGGTAAAACCGCAGCAGACCCAGTGAATCATCCCCTAATGCGAAGTGGAAAAACACACTCTGCTCTGCTGGAAATTGAGGGGCGGAAATAATAAAAGAAAAAAAAGACAAATTCGAGGCCCCAGGAGAGAAGAGCAGGTCTGACCCATTTGACATGTGGAGTTTAGAGAGCGAAACATATATACAGGCCCAGATCGCTGCCGGGCTTTCTTGCTCTGATCCTCTTTCTTATCTCCCTCGGTCTGTCTCTTTACCTCTTTCACTCCTGTTTTCCTCCATCACTTTGTTTCTTTCTCTCGTCCTCCCTCGTCTCTCAGCCCGGCTCACGAGTGCAAGCGGCGGGTTATTTACGCTTTATCTCGTTAAGCTGCAGCAGAGCACGAGATTCAGCGGTCATAGAGCCGTCCGCATCACTGGAGGTTTGAGGTAACTTAGCCGCAGACGCTAAGTAGCGTGGAATCTTCTTTTGTTTGAATTGTTCTTCTTTCTCTGGATGTTTTCTGTGCTGCATGACAATTACCGAAAGGGTTTTGGTTTAGTATCAACTCCAACAATTCAGCGAACAACCTCCCGTGTCAATTACAGTATAAACCTGTAATTTAACTGCTCAGTTGATTTCCATATTTCAGAAACACCTCACTCACCTTGTTGACCGTTAAAATCACCACTTGCTTGACAGCAGTTACATGTTTTTTTACAAGTATTACAGTAAAGCATCTAAATTTACAACTAAATTGGCCCAAAAAAATCTGTCAAACAATATATTTCACAAAAAAAAAAAAAATGTTTGTTTGTAACTTGCATATCTCAAGAACCATTCTCTCAATCTACGTCACACTTGGCAGGTTTGGGGCAGAGTCCTTAAGGAAGTGCAGTGTCGAATTTGGTGCAATTCGGATACAGTACTGATATATTTTGAATAAATAGAGAGTGAACAGGTGCAGCAGCTTCAGCACTCTGGCTTCATGGCTCTGCAGAGGAAGCTGGGCTCATACATGATCCCTCTTTTTGTGATCTCATTGGAAAGCAGACGTAAACAAAACAGATTTTAATGTGGCCTGCCAAGGTTGTACGTGCCGAGACTTGCTTTGATACTTCAGATCGTTACACATTAAGAAGTGAAGGGTAGAAAATCTGTTCGAATCAAAGCTGAATGAGAACAGAAGAGCCAACGATTAAAAGCAGCATCAAAGCATCGCTCGTCTCTCTTGAAGCATCAAACACAGGAAGTCTATAGGAGACACTGTGAGGACGGCAGGTTTACGCCAGGTAAAGATGACAGCGACATGACGCGAAACACAAGAACGCGTTCTGCTTCCTGTCTCGAACCAAGTCGAAATGATTCAAGGCGGGGGAAGACATTTTTTGATCATGAGCGATTTGTCTCGCTCCTGCCGACTTTGCACACCTTTTTGTTTTTTAATGACGCTGACAGACTCCCTTTAGGAGCCGACATCCAGGTGTTGTCACTGGTAGCGGATTAGAAAAGAAGGAGAGGCTAAACTAAAAAGGAAAATACCCCCCGCTGGTCTCCCCAATCCCTGATACTACTTCCTCCCTCTCATCCTTTCTCGCAACGGCCAATTTCTTCGCTTCCCCACGAGAGGAACATCTGCGGCGCTTCTTCTTTCGGCTCAAAAGTAAAAGTGAAGCATGAGAACACGAACTGGATCTGACAAATTGGACTCGACACGCAGCGTATTAGGTACCGGGGACCCTTTACGATGAATGTCACTGGCTACAAATAAGAAAAACAGCGCAGGGGAACTGGAAGGAAAGTGATGGAGTTGAGTTGAGAGCAGGTTGGATATGAAGTGTTTGTCAAATCCGAGCTGGATTGGGATACGGCTGCAGCGTGGCATGTTGTCCCGGTGATAGTGTTCTTATTGAGCTGCCAATCCTGTAAATCCCAGCAGGACGGTTTGTTTACCAGCTTCCTTTATTTTGTCAGACCGAGAGCGACCGAGTGTTTGTAGGATGTGACTCCTTCCACATAGATACCGTGTTCATCTGTGGGAGTCAAACAAACCCGTCTGTCTGAGAGTCTTTGTTGGATTTTTGTCATCTCACAGAAAATCCGTGTTTCTCTTTGAGAAATATTGTTCTTCTCTGCGGTTTTCATCTTCGCAGCGTTCGTGAATCTTTGTCAACCTCGTCCTCATTTAGGCTGTCAAGAGAAACTCACAGTGTGAAACACAAACATTTTTCTTGTGTGTGTTTTTCTGTCACAATTTATTCACCAAATATATCAAACTAAATGTTAGCTGATTAATTTGTAGTAAAACGGCAAAAAAAATCTGTCAAACAATATATTTAACTAAATTATGATACTGAATACAGGAGGCACATTTTTTAAATAAAAAGTGTCTGTCTGTAACTTGCATATCTCAAGAACAATTCATCGAATCTACTTCACACTTGGTGAGTTTGTTGCTGAGGACTCAAAGAAGTTGATGCAATTCGGACAGGTTCAGTGTTATAAATATATATTTATAAATAAGTATAAATAAATATCGATATATATTATAAATGTACAACTAAAATGGCAAAACATTTCTGTTTAATAACATATTTCACTAAATCACGATACTGAATACATAAAGCCATTTTTTTTTAAAGTGTTTGTCTGTGACTTGCATATCTCAAGAACCATTCACCTAATGTACTTCGCCTTTGGAGGGTTTGTTGTTGACAACTCAAGGAAGTGCAGTGTCGAATTTGGTGCAATTTGGACGTACAACACTTTCAATATTATAAATATTGTATTTATAAATAAATATAATTTTGCATGTTATAAATTAGCAATTAAAATGGAAAAACATTTCTGTCAAACAATATATTTCACTTAATCATGATATTGAATACATAACGCAATTTTTTTTTTAAAAAAGTATTTGTCTGTAACTCGCATATCTGAAGAATCATTCACCCAATCAACTTCATCACTGGCAGGTTTGTTGCTGAGGACTTAAGGAAGTGCAGTTTCAAATTTGATGGAATTCGCACAAGCAACAGGTTCAGTATAATAAATATTATATTTACAAATAAATATTTATATATTTACATTTACAACTAAAAAGGCAAAACATTTCTGTCAAACAATATATTTCACTAAATTATGATACCGAATACTTTAAGCAATTTAAACAAAATTCTGTTTGTCTGTAACCCACATATCTCAAGAATAATACTCCCAGTCTACTTCAACTTTGGCAGGTTTGTTGCAGAGTACTCAGTGAACTGCAGTGTCCAATTTGGTGCAATTTGGACATGCAACACGTTCATTACTAACAAACTTTGAATACACAGCGAGCGAACATGCTTTGTGCAGCAGAGGGGGCATGGCGTTGGCGCTCCTGGCTTCATTGCTCTGCAGATGAAGCTTGGCAGTGACTACCACTGCTTTAAAGCATCAGTAGCATATCTCAAAGCTAGTGATTAACCCTAACAGGAAGAGGTTAAGAGCTCATATTCAACATTATAAACAGTCATAATCCTCTTTGGACCCATCAAACCTCCTGGGAAGAGCAATCATGTTCTATATGGGCCGTGGGCCAACAGTTTTTAATTTAACCAGCCACTTTCGCAGGCGATGTCGCTGAAGATGAAGTCTTCATGAAGCTCGTCAGTTAAATCAGCAGGTGGAGTTCAGTTTTAGATTAAATCCTGCAGACTCTCAGATCTTCATGGCATGATTGTCCATCCCGGGAGGATAAAACCACCTGACACAAGGCTGAAAATAAGAGACATGCGACTTCTGTGCATCCGGTCACGCAACACATGTAGCTCCAGCAGTGCAGAAACAAGGCTGCCGGAAAGGAACATCATGTGCATTTGGTTGGACTGCACACACACGTGTGAAGTCTTCACATGATAGAAAAAAAAGATGAAGCAGCAGGTTTTGTTAGATTAACACTGAAAAGAATTGGTATTAAATAATTCATTCAGTGCTCATCAGCATAGAGATGCGTTGAAAAAGAGGAAGATTGTCTCAGGAGTCAGCAAATAGACCTTTGTTTTAATGTAGCTCATTGTTTAGATGTTTGAGAATCAGATTTTTCAAGGTAAAACAACATATTTCATAATATCTTGTTAGCTTCTGTTAAATAACATCAAGTGTTTTTTACTTCTAACCTTAAATACATTTGTCCAAGTTGCGTGTTTTTATTTTTAGTTTTGTAGCATCTAACACTATCAGACAATAATCACTAGGAAGTGGTTGAATGCTAACGTTCGCTGGTTATCAAGGTTATCAAATATGCTGTTTTGTGGAAATATGGCTGATTTTTTACTTTTTTGTTGTCTTTTCAGTGGAATGTAGAAATTTAGAGGGATCATATTTCATAATATATCCTGTTTGCGCCTGTCAGACAACAGTTAATGTTAGCATTCAACTACATCCTAGCTAACATGTTACACAATACGAGGAGAGAGTATAACCTACATACTTATTTAACTCTCTCAAGATGCCTAATCGTGTTTGGCATTTTGAAAAATCCATATTTGAGTTTTATCAGGAAGCATCTGTTTTTCACACATCATGAGTACACGTTCACTCATCTTGATTCATTCAGTGGCCTCTTGATGACATTATTAAGTGGCGTGTGAAAGCCAATTTGATTATCGGAAACAACTAGAGGAGATGTTCACGAGGCCTTCATCACGGCGGGAAGTCGAGAGGCCGCTTCCCCTCGACACAGGGCATCAGAGGTTAGTCCTGACCAGCTCCGACATCCACGTCCTCAGGTGGTTTGAAGGGCGAGTGGCGAAGGGCGCCCCTCGGGCTACGTCGTCGGAGAGACGGGGCTGCAGAGCGAGAGGGGCTGTCATAATCAGAACGGGATTACTTCTGAGGAAGCTCGATGCATCACAGGAGCTGCCAGAGTGCATCACTCATCGACACACTTCACGGAGATCCAGCCATGTGAGTGAAGAACAGCTGCCCCCCGTCTGATTCCTACCTGCGGCCTCGTCAACCTGCTCGATACTGACCGATGGTGTCGATCATTGCATGTGAGAATGAAAATGCTCTGAAATGTATCATCTGCATATTTAATTTGCCTTCTCGCAAACTTAAATATTTTAATCTTAATCTTATCTTAATTTTACAGGAGATCTTGCTTATTTTTCACCCTTTTTGTAAAGGTTCAATAAGTAAGACTTTCCATCCTGTAGAGTCAAAACAAAAGAGGGGGGGTAGCAGCTAACTGCGAACAGAAGCTTCTGTTTGCTAGTTAGCTATGTTAGTCGTGCAGCTAGTGGTCCAATCTGGAGTTCAGAGCATCGAGGAGCGCATCGTTGGAGACCTTTACATCCTGTCGAGTCAAAACAAAATGGGAGGGGGGGTAACAGCTAACTGCTAACTGGAGCTACCGTTAGCTAGTTAGCTACGTTAGCCATGCACTGAGGGTTAACAGGGTTAAATCCTCGTCTCTAGCTCCTCACGATGCACTTTTCAACGCTCTGAAATCAGCAAGAGCTTTTCCTTAATGACTCTGGAGATGTTAGCCGTAATCCCACTGACCGCCTCACAAAGTACTGGTTCAAATGAGCTAATGTTAGCATACCTTCTGGCTCCGTTAGCATCGCTAGTTTGCTGGTTGGATTCGTCCGAGGAAAACTCCTGCGTGGCGCGTTGTCACACTGCCTTTAAAAAGTAGTTGAGAAGTAATGAATGTTAATTGTGTCTTGTGGGGTTAAATGTAAAATATGGGGAAGCTGCCATCTTGAAAAAAACTGATATTTGCACATATAAAACAATGATATTACACCTTTAAAGGTCGAACATCGTTATAATACAAATAATCTGCCTGTTATTAGTTAATTAGTTTGTGAAAAACACTGCTAGCAAGCTTATTTTACAAGATATCTGTCTCTAAGAAAACAAACTTCTGTAACTAAACAATATGTACATGTACACCACCAATACTTTTCTACTGCTAGCTGTCACTGATTAATTCTAATTTGATACATTTAGTAACAGGTTTTAAGTGTCTAAACGAGGCTACAGAGGTCGTCAGATGTTACAGTTTGTTAGCGTTTAAGTTCTAGCGATGGCATCCACGCATCACATCTCGTTTATGAGGATTATCGTGCCGAGCAAAAGTATCTTAAACTTGTAGATTCATCCAAAATCGAATTAATTCAGCCCACAAACACAAACTTTTCTGCAGATCTCGCTCTCATACTTGTAACTTAAAGTCCTCCGGGCCGACTCGCAGCGTCGTGTTGATCGTCCCGACGACCGTGACCACCTCTTGACTCCCGACCTCCGGCGGCAGACGAGCCGTGTCGCCGACGCGGCGGTGACAAATGGGAGGACAAAAAGGGCCGCGACGTCCCCTCAGCGAGGACTAGATGTAGTTCTGTTGTGGTCTAATTTAAAGAAACATTGGTGACCTTTAATTCCCACCCAGGAGAAGTTCTAGTAGTAACACAGACAGAATTTATTCTCTCCTCCGACCATCTTGCTCAAGGGCAGCGCAGCAGTTTATACGCTCGAATACCCTTGAAAGTCCACTCCGGTGCACGTCTCTACTCCGGTACGTGTCAGGCCGATGCCGCTGGGTTATGGCTGGATTGTTTGGATGGACAGAAATCGGTGCATGGTGAAGAAAAGCTTCCTGTCAGGTCACGGCGTACACAAGAGCAGCGTGATGCATATTCCCGGGATTAGACACATTTGTTTTGAGTCGAGTTTGACCTCCTTTAATCCGTCACGCCGCCTCTGCAGCCTCCCCGGTGCATTCATTAAGGCAGAGAGGCGTAAACAGATCGATGGCGTCAGAGCAGGTAGAAGTGGAGCATCGAACAGGGTCAGATGCAGTCAGCACTCACATGTAGAAAAACACTGAAGATGATCGCAAACAAATGTTTTCGTCCCACTGAGGAATTATCTTTGTTCGCAGAGACAAACCGTAACGTACTAATTACTTAATTTCCTCTGGTAGAAGTTCAGTCTCCCTCTGAAGGACGTCTGTGGTCAAAGCTAACTGACGCTCACGTCCTGCACATGTGTGAACACAAGCTGTGTCAACATTTCACACGTTCTGTCCTCCAGTAGAAGTTCAGATATTGTAAAAAGTAAAAGTTCTGATCCAGCTTCTTTCCTCCAGTAAAGTAATAGATTACAGGCTCTGACATGTCCTCAGAGTATCAGAGTAAAAAGTCTCCCTCTGAAGGACATTTGTGGTCAAAGCTAACTGAAGCTCACGTCATATTAATAGAATTCAAAGACTATTAAAGTTAAAGGTAGAATCAGTAGGATTTGTCCCAGCTGTTCCTGAACACACCACGAGACATTTGATTGCTGAGTCTCATTCCCAGGATGTCAAACAGACACATGTTGGGTTGGTAAAGCGTCCCGAGCAGCAACAAAGAGAGAAAATCAGAAACTCTCTGCAGATACGAGACACTAACACGCCTTTTCTCCACATTCCAGTCTCCCTCTCTGTCTGTTTACGGCTTCTTACAGCTGAAATCAGTCCTGCGATGATGCCAAAAAAAAATAATTCACCTCAAAATGCATCAAACTAAAGTAACAAACCTGTTGTGAAAGAGAGAGTTCAGATATTTATCAAAGTCCAGATACCTAAAAACATCTATATTAGCATTTATGCTTTGTTACTTCCCACCGGCCGATCAATAATTATGAATCCAGGTCGTAACACACTGCTTTCATGGTCAGCATGTGATTGTTTTTTCTAAGGAGGACGAGCTGCTTCAAAGAAATCTTCACACTCGTGTATTCTGTGGTGGTCGTATTAAAAAACACTTCTTTTTCATGCAGAAGTTGTTCTGGATTGATTTTTTCTATGACTGACTGACACCTGCAGCTCCGTCCGTTTCCTCTCCTGTATAATAAGCTTAGTGTGTGTTCACGCATGAGATCCATGAAACTGAATTCACGGCACATTGTTGTTCTAAAGATTGATTTTCTTCTTCTGTCTTTTAGCAATTTTTTTTTTTTTACAGCAGAGCTCCTTGTTAAAAACATTTCATTTAAAACAAGGCTTAATATCTACGTTTTATAATCTTTATTTTATCATGTTGAGGGTGAAAACAATCAGCATCGAGCGCTCCAGTTTCCTCCTACTCGTTATTTATAAATGTCATTTGCGTCTCTCTCTCTCTGGACGTTTTGCCGCCCGCCTGCCTTGTCAGTTTTGATTTGTTTGCCTGTTGATGAATCCCGTTGAGTTACTCACACGGTTGCACACAAAGCTTCACATTTTAACACGGGCGAAAATGAAACTTTCTCTCAAAAATACTGAAAACACAAGCCATCACTTGGTGTTTGTTTTTTGTTTTTCTTTCCACTCGTAGACTGTTTAGTTAAGACTCAACAGAGACTGTAGGCGGCAAACAAACTCAGACGAACTAGCTGGAAAAAGTCGAAAAGTCTTTTGCATCGTGACCAATGACTGAAAAGGTTGACTGCCAACTTTCCCAGAACAACATGACTGTAAACCTAACCAGCATACTGTTCGCCGATATCAATATTGTTGTAAGACGATACAAGTAGGTGTTCATGAGCTGTAGTTTCCCCACCAGTAAACACACCAACACAACCCGCCAGTTTGTTCCACCTAACGAGCCCAGAGACACTTTTTTTGCACAATTCATTATGTTCTTGCATTAAGCAAAGATCAAGGCTGAGGAAAAGCCAATACAAGTAGGTGTTCATGAGCTGTAGTTTCTCCACCAGTAAACACACCGACACTTCAGCTGTCAGAGCTGCAGTGTCTCTGAGCTCGTTAGGGTGAAGCAGAGCGGCTGGGTGGTTTAGCAGCCTGCCATGTGGACAACCTGCCTGTCCGCTTTACCTAACGAGCCCAGAGACACTTTTTTTTACTACGCAATCAAATATTTTGTTGCATCGAAGTGAAGATCAAGCCTGAAGAGAAGACAATACAAGTATGTGTTCATGAGCTGTAGATTCCCCACCAGTAAACACACCGACACGGAGCTGCAGTGTCTCTGGGCTTGTTAGGGAGAAGCAGACCGGCTGGGTGGTTTAGCAGTGGCAGGGCAACCAAGGCTGAAGAGAAATCGTTGCAGGTAGTTGTGTACATGGATGACTAAATCACCACCAGTAAACACACCGACACAACCTGCCTGTCCGCTCTACCTAACGAGCCCAGAGACACTTTTCTTTTACTGCAAAATTCAATATTTTGTTGCATCGAAGTGGTGATCAAGCCTGAAGAGAATACGTTACAGGTGGTTGTGTACAAGGATGACTAAATCCACCCCTGCATGTGTTAATTAGTCCATTGTGATGCTAACGCAGCTACAACAGTGACAGCGCGCCACTAATTCCAGTTGCTAAGGCATCACTTTTAAATCTGGTATCAGTAAGTCGACACTACTGTTAAAAAGTACTTTAATACTGTTTGTTTTAAATCTTTGCGCACATTTAGTGTCTGTGTCTGGAGCTTGAGTTCGTGTTTTGAAGCCAGTTTTTCTTTTAAGTGACTTTCTTTTCTCTTATCTTTAAAGGCATGCACGCAGGCTATTAGCTCTATCTGTGTTCCCTCCTGCTGCGCCATCAGATCAAAGGATAATTACAGGCTCGTTTTGGCGGGTCTCGAAATGGCATTCGTGTTCTGACGTGTCTTCTTTTAAAAGGAGGAAATGTCGTAAATGCACATTTCCTGCATTCCAGTGGAAATAACTGCTCGCACGTTCGTCCTGTTGGTCATGAGGAAGCAGAGACACTTAACACACATTTCAGAAACAGCTGTACTTCAATGAGAGCTGCCTTTTTGTAAATATCTATTTTATTCAGGAAAGTGGGACATTTCTGTTGTGATTTTCTAGCTGCAGCTGACACATTTTGTATCCTGCAGGCTTACACAGCTGAACAGTGTGACAATCTATCAAATGTCATTAAAATTAGTCTTTGATGATTACATGAAAAACAAGTCAAAATAAGATGTCATATTCCACGTTCAGTTGGTCTGTTGGATCCTGTTTTGATATTTAAAACTACAGCCCGACTGATGGGGGATTAAAAACTTCTGTTATCAATATATCAGCCTATATACTATTTATACTAAATATGCAGAATTTTTCAGTTTTACAATGATCCCTTAAAGGAAAGTGTGATGGAGGCAGATATTTTACAGATTAACCATAAACTTTATTGTCTATCAGTGCACAGAAACAAGAAACTAAAACTGGAAATTGTAATAATTATAAATGACCCCAAACATCGTTTTCTGCATTATGTGATATATATATTAATATCGGCACATCGTATGTGACCATCTCCAACATTTTGAGTCACTTTGTCTCAAAGATTTTGAGTATTTTGTATTCCCGTCCAAATGTCGGGCTGAGGCGCTGTGATCTCCGTCAGGTAAACAACAAAAAATGGCATCCATTTACATGAACGCCATTGAGGCCTCTACCTCTTGTAGCTCTGTTTTGAGGGGGCGCTTAAAAAATGAAGGGTGGAGGTAGGGAAACTGAGCCAAAAACAAGAGTGTGTGAGGTGTTAACATCTTTTTTAGAGCCCTGAGATGTGGACATGCAGGTCGAGTGATGACTTTGACGATGTGGGATTTACTGAAAAACGGCTGGCTTTGCTTTTTTTTCTTCCTCCCTAACTGATGGATTCGACAAGCCGGAGCCGAGGCTGCTGAAAGAAAAAAGCGGCCTTCCTCGCAGCGAGCGAGGTTGTGCAGGTGTGTGTTTGCTTCTGTGTGCATAATTTTGCTTGTCTGCCTTTTTATGATTGTGAGCATAAAAAATTGCACCGCTTGCAGAAATTGGCTTGCAAGAGGCCGCGTGCGATGATGGCACAATAAAGGGTTTCCACAGTCAATACTCCCAGTACAGTCCAATCATTTGCACAGGGCCATGCATCGCTTGGAACCATCTGAATCAATAAGTGGAGTAAATAAATTAAACCGGTGATGGGACGGTCGAGGAAAATATACCGCCAAACAGCGAAAACGTCAGTGGAAATGGAAGGGAGCAAGCGCTTTGCTCCTCCGCCGGCGCTGGCAGAATTAATTTCAGTTTATGCCTCTTTGAACTATCAAAACATGCGAAGGCTGTTAAGAGCGTGTGTGGGTGGAGGAGAGAGAGCAAACCAAAAACCCATGACCACGTTCCTGATGTAAAAATATGCAAATGTACGTTTCTACCACCTACAAGCAAAGGTCGCCTCGGCACAGCATCGATCCTGCCGCCACGCGCGACCGGCACTGTTTTTACGGCCCTGTCATCGCTGACGGCAAATAATCTGTGCCACAAATCTAATTAAGAAACAATCTAATTGAAGATGAAGTGCTTTGCCTGCTGAAAAAAATACATTTAAACCGCCTCCTGGGACCAGAGAGGATCAATGCTGTCTTCCCTGGGCTGCGAGCTTTTTGCTGAATTCAGAAGAGACGAGGAACAAATTTGATATGGCACCTTTTTTTGATGCTATAAATAATGCAGGCGAACCACGATGAACGGATGAGAAAAAAATCTATAGCGGGCTGTCAGGAAGGATATTTGCCAGATGAGTGTGTCTCTCCATCAACACGTAATCAACACAGGCTCCTAAAAACCAGGGAGGAAAGATGGTGGAAAGACGGTTGAAATCCGGTGGGACGTCTGAAGAGGACGAGTGGACTTGTACGAGTGGAGGAGATGAGATTTGAGCGATTACAGGCGCAGGGGGAAAAGAGTTTGTCATTCTGAGTGGACGGCAATGAATGAAAAGCTGGCGGAGATGTCTGGCGTCAGGGGAGGGTTAGCTGTCGTTTGATGGGCTGAGGAGGAGAGAAAACATAAGTGAGCGCTGAAGTCTGGACGACTGAGCGACTGCAGCAGCTGAAGAGGTCAAGAACCAGCCAGAACAATAAAACAACAGGGTGTCAGAGTGGAGTCCAGTGAAAGAAGTGTGGAGTGATTTAGATTGTTTAGGTGGTGAAGATCATTCTCTTCTGGGTAAAACGCGCTTAACCCCGCCTCTTTCAACCTCATGGTGGCGCTAGAGGAAACGTCCGGGAATCACCAGAGTCACTAAGATTCATCCTCTGGGAATCAAGAATGGCTGCACCAATTTTTAAAGAAATCCATGAATTGGTTGGTGAGATGTGTAAGAAGTTCTCTTGCCACAAGCAAAAAAAAAAACCTCAAACAGTAACTTCTAGTCGGTGGGATGTCAAGGAAGCTCTGACATCTAACATTTCGGTCAAATGTCAAACAGTGACCTTTCAAATGTAGCAGAAGAATAAATTCACATTATCCTTCAAGGTTCATATTTATTTATCGCTCGTCTGCTGGGTGAAGTTGGAGAGTACGATTGCTTTTGGCAGCTCAAAATTGGCAACAAGATTTTATAAAGTGGTTGAAAACCAAAGACGAGGGTAATAAAGAAGTCAGTGTGATGGATTATGAATCTCGAGCAGCTTCTCCTTAACTTTAAATCTATTTCACCCCCTTCTCAGCTCTCTTTAAACCCTCGATGTCGTCTGCAGAGACGCAGCATTGAAGCCACGAAGGACGAGCGTTGCTCCGTCACAAAGACCGATGCTGGTTGATGGTTTGCTCTCCAAAGCCACAAAGGTCAGCTCTTCTTGGCTTTCGACCATCAGAGGAGCCTCGTGGAAACAGTCCAAGCAGTGAGAGTGTGTGAGTTCGCCAGATGAATTGATAAGTTGATCATTTTGGTCCAAACTTGGATATCGTAACTACTGGATGTATTGGCACAAAACTTTGGACAAACATTCATGATCCCCTGAAGATGAATCCTGCTGACCGTCCTTAGGTTCACATTTATAGTTCTGAGTGTACTAAACTTATAACTTAATCATGCATTTGATAAAGTAAACAAGGTTGTTCTGAACCAAAATGGTACCAAACATCTGAGATCATTTTAGTTTTTGAGATTCAGCCACATCCATATTGAACTTGAGGCTGTTTATTAGTCACAGACGGCTACTCGTTTTATCATCTTCCAAAGGAAAACGTAAGAGAAGTACAAGTTCCTTTGATCCGTCGTGATTAACGACTTCAAAAAGGATGTTCGTAACAACTTGTGGCCTCGTGCTTTGACCGATTAGTAACATTTAAATGGATTTGTACTCGGGCATGAATAAAGTTTGCTTGCTTATATTAATTCAAAGACCTGAATAGTCTATTCAGTTAATTAATTGTTTATCTGAATGTCCTGCTGTCCTCACAGCTTGAGGTATCGTCCTTTATTTGTTTGTTTGTCTTTGATGGTTATCAGCAAAAACCCTGAACCCTATGAATGTTTAGCATTTTACGAAAGGAATCAATCAATTATTGAAAAGGGGTTGAATAATTTGCTGCATCACTACTTTTAAACATCTCGCGGTGGAGACGGGGGCTGTTAAATGTTACATAAGAAGGCCCGTCAGCGGTGAAGCTGAAATGACGGGTTAAAGAGAAGCCTGCGGAAACACTGACATCCATCTTGTCTCCATCTCCATCTCCATCGCCGCCGACTATCCCTGCAAAGATTGACAGAGCTCTCCAACAAAAGGGCCACTTCTTACACAAGCAAAGCTCTCGGCTGTTTAAACTCCTAATTAAGCCTCCTCTTAACGGGTATCCCTCTGATCCTCGACACCCCTCTTGGAATATAAGAAGACACTGACGGGCACGGAGAGGCGGATGAGGAGGGAAAACGAAAAACCATGTCTATTAAATCAGTAATTAAGTCGGAGCGCTGGAGTCAATCAGAGAGGTACAAACCAGGAGAATCCCGGGGCCAAAAAAGAAAAAAAGGCGGCGAGTGTCAACCGGCGTGATTAAGTCCTTCAAGTGTAATTGCACGAGGGAATCGGGGGATTGTCGGCGTCAGAGAGGGATTTCCAGGAGTGAAGCAGGAGGGAGGGGGGATGGGAAATGACTGCCTGTACACACTTTCAGGTCGTGGAGCTCGGGGAGGAAGGAAGCCGGTTCAAGGCGACTCTCCGAGCAAACAATACTGAGATTCAGTATAAGTTCAAAGAATAGCAACGAGGGCTGAGCGGAGGAGCCGAGTGCTCGCCGTTGATAAAGCGTTACCATCTGTTGTTTACACCCCATCGTTACCTCGCGGGCATCCTCTGTGAAGAAAATGAGACAAACACAAGGGAGCTGCTATATCCATTTAAATTACAAGCCCTATTTTTCTTCTTCTACAGTCCCCCGATGAGCTCTCGGTTACCTCTCGAACTTTTCGTGCCTATTCTTTCACGCAGTTAGCGACGGCCACAAACTTCTCACACTTGTTTCTCACACCAGATGTCGAGACGGAGGAGAAATTGGAGGCATTTCAGGGTCTGGTTGGCCATCTGCCCTCCCCTCCAGCTCATGGTAAAAGGCCACAGCGAAAGTATGTCGGAGCGAAAAGGTCTGAGGCTGACCGGAACGTGTCGTGACACACGAATCGAGAGGAAATTAAGAGGCAGGAACGATGAGATGATCGTTTCCTGAGATAAACATCAGGGTGATCTGAGTTATCTCAAACGCCAGCCCCTTGTATCTATTCAAGCAGAGATATTGTCTGAGAGCTCGTCACTGTAACCCAGTTTTACTTCAGTGCATCAAAACATCATGAATACTTTAGAATAACCTGACTGGTGAGGACATTTCTCTGGCAGGGAAACAGTTTTCCCCCTTTTCAGGGCTTGTTTTCACCTTCAGTGTGAGATCTTTGTTTTGAATACATTGTGATTCAGAACATTAGATCCGTTTATGTATCACCAGAACTTCTACTCAGTGTGTGAAAACAGTGGAGCCTGTTAAGTCAGAGACAATAATCTTGATGTTGTGATCAGGACTTTAAGACTCTTTATTTCATTTGGATGTAATGAAAGATGCTGTTGAGTCGCTTCATGGGAAAAGCAACCCAATTTCAAGAATACATCTTGACAGCTATGTTGCAAATTTACATTCCTTTAGGTTCAATTTACTATTTTGCAGCAGTCTTTATGGTCTGGTTGGGTTTGAGCTTAAACAAACACCTGATTTTGCCTGGAAATGCCCTGACATCTCCAAAATATCCACTGGTGTCACGCTTATAAATGTTGAAACACTGTCTGAAACAGTGGTCACCAGTGGCTTCTTGTGTGAAACCAACGTCAATGCCAACTTACTTAACTTGAGCAACATACAGTATAACAAATGTCAACTTAGTCATTGAAACCCAACGATGATCTTTTCCCACCTAACGTAGTAGTAGTTCTGTTGCCTAAACCTAACCAAGTAGTTTTGTTGCTTAAACCTAGCCAAGTAGTTTTGGTGCCTAAATCTAAGTAGTTGTGTTTACTAAACCTAACCAAGTAGTTTTGGTGCCTAAACCAAACCAACTATTTTTGGAGCCTAAACCTAACCAAGTAGTTTTGGTGCGTAAATCTAACTAAGTAGTTGTGTTTACTAAACTTAACCAAGTAGTCTTGTTGACTAAACCTAACCGAGCAGTTTTGTTTCCTAAAACTGACAAGTAGTTTTGTTGCTTAAACCTAACCAACTAGTTTTGGAGCCTAAACCTAACCAAGTAGTTTTGGTGCCTAAATCTAACTAAGTAGTTGTGTTTACTAAACTTAACCAAGTAGTTGTGTTGCCTAAACCTAACCAAGTAGTTTTGTTTCCTAAAACTAACAAGTAGTTTTGTTGCCTAGTTTTGTTTCCTAAAACTAACAAGTAGTTTTGTTGCCTAAACCTAACTAATTAGTTTTTTTGCTTTAACCTAACCAGGTAGTTTTGGAGCCTAAACTTAAACAAGTAGTTTTGTTGCCTAAACCTAACAAGTAGTTCAGTTTCCTAAGCCTAACCAAACTGCGACCATTTCACAACATTAAGTACATGATGATGAAGGTCCAGTCAGTGGTACTGCGTAAGGTATACAGTACGTTACGTTGTTTGGGGAGTCTTTGGCAACTGACTGACTGACTGAATTCATCATTTAAATATGAGGATGTGTTGGCAATTCAGTACTAATTATCAGGAAAAGGGTCACACTGTTTTATCCGCACACTTCTAATTGATTAATTCCACTGAAGTGCTAAAAGCAGTCATTACATTTTAGTCGTTCCTTCATGCAAATGTCTTGTCAAATCATTCCGTAAAACCCAAGACAACACGTAAGAACACTGGTTCTACTTTATAGTTTGTACAAAATTATAAATACATCTTCATTACTTTATAACAAATGCAATTTATTCCCATTCTCACGAGGTACAAGAATAAAGTGATATGAAATGGAAACACTCAATTTGTGTAGTTTCTAGGAAACAGGAATCAATTTTAAATCAAGACACATTATATTTGAGGAAGGACAATCGAGGTAATATGTCAAAACAAGTTTCACAATAGAAATAATTAGATATTAGACAAGTCTGACAAACTAAACTAACAAAATAACCCTTTTTACTTATTATTATTTCACAACAACACCTTCCATTTTCCTTTGGCGCCGTCAAATCAACATTTAACATTAATCTGTTGAATGACATTCACACTTAATTAAACCCCCTGTCAGTCAAACATTTGTATTTGCTTTGCAGATCTGTTGCTACTAGCTACAGTCTTCTCTGGATGGATCACCAGAGGAGGGATCAATAACTTCATTTCACTCCTGCACACTGGCAGAATAATGTACCTGTGAGAGAGCGACACGCTACGCCAACTCTTCCCACGCAGCATAAACAAACAAAAAATCAGGCAAAAACTCTCATTTCCATATTGTTTTCTGCTTTCTTGTGTTTCACGCAGCCAAGAAAATGAAGTGTTACAGATCTGAAGAATTCTCCAACAGCTTGTTTGTGTGAAAAGTTGCAGCTCTGATTGGAGTTTTGTGTTTTTGATAACGAACCACCAGCTCCTCCTGTATTTATCTACCTAGAGCAGAGACGTTCTCAACGGTTTTGGCTGACGATTTGCAAGTTTTCTTCCTCACTGGAACACAGTGTGAAATGCCAGGAATGTCACAGGAACTATTTTCTTGTATCACTACAGCATTATGTGAGCGCTCTCCAGGGTGTATCATGGATTGTTGGCATAAGCTTTGGAGACCGTCATCTGTTTAAGCCTGGCAGCAGATGAGACTTCTTTTCCTCGCGCTGGAGGAAGTTATGGTTCTTATTTGTAGGAGGCAGTGTTGGGTGACAGTGTGCAACGGACTGCGTAAAAGCAATATCAATTTTTCAGAAAACACTCCTACAGTATGTCAGACAGCTGAAAAGTTAAATATTTGAAAGGATTAGAGGACAAAGTTTCAGAAATATGGAGGCGTACAGTATGTCGCAAGTGAAGACAGCAGCTGGGAAGTCATTAAAGTTACAGTCGGTACGAACGCGGCGACGTGTTCTTAAGGGGAAACTATTCATGTGTAAAGTGCAGCGAATATACTGCATTATTATTTAACCCTTTAACGCTTCACACATGAATTTATGCAGAGGTGGAGGAAGTTTTTAGATTCTTGAACCCCAAAATGAAAATGCATTCCTCACACCGATGGAAAGTGTCGTAGTCCACAGAACAGTTCTGGAGCTTCACAGCAAAACAGCGTTGCAGCATTCTGCTAAACAACTGAAGAAGATGAGGAATTGTTTTAAGATTTTCAAAAACAAGAAAAATAAAAAGCTTTCTACAGCTCCTCTGACATGTTCTAAGTCCCTGGTGTTCCAGTCATGTATACAACTGATATTTTTGATAGGCAGCCATGCATTGTGATGACAAAACCGTTTTTTGGGTTGTTGTTTTTTTTACAAGACCTTGAGAAATATCCAGCTGTGTTTGTGGTGACAAAAATCCAATATTTTTTGACAGGAAGTCAGCTGGATGTTTTTAAAGAGACCTCACGATAACTCCCAGCTGTTTGTGTTGACCAAAATAGGATATTTTTCATGGGAAGTCGGGACATCTCCAGCTGTGTTTGTGGTGTCAAAACTAGTTGTTTTTCACAAAGTCACAGGACATTTACAGCAATGTTTGTGGCAATAAAAGCAGGTGTTTTTGACTAGATCTAGTGACCAAAACTGAATATTTTTGATGGGAAGTCAGGACATCTCCAACGGTTTATGGCGGCAAAAGCAGGTGTTTTTAACAAAACATCAGGAAAAATATCCAGTTGTGTTTGTGAAGACAATTATTGGATGTTTTTGATGGGAAGTCATAACATCTCCAACAGTTTGTGGTGACAAAACCAGGTGTTTTTAACAAGATGTTACAAGAAATTTCCAGCTGTGTTTGTGGAGACCTACATTGGATGTTTTTCATGGGAAGTCAGGACATCTCCAGCTGTGTGGTGTTAAAACTGTTTTTCACAAAGCCACAGCACATTTCCAGCACTGTTTGTGGCAATAAAAGCAGGTGTTTTTGACCAGACGTACGGACAATTTCCAGCTGTGTTTGTGGAGACAAAAACTGAATGTTTTGAAGGAGGATTCAAGACATCTCAAGTCTTTGTGGTGACAAAAATCAGATGTATTTTGACAGGAAATCAGAACATGTCCAGCTGCATTTGTGGTGACAAAACTGGGCGTTTTTAACAAGACCACAGGAGAAATTTCCATCCATGTTTGTGGACATTTTTGACAAGAAGTTGGGACAATTTCGAGCTGTTTGTGGAGACCAAAACTGGATATTTTTGATGGAAAGTAAGGACATCTACAACTGTCTTCGTGGCGACCAAAGACACAAAACAAGAGTGATATTTGTGTCTAAACCTAAGCAGACCATAAGCTATAAGCTCTGTCACAAGATAAAGAACAGCGTTGTACTGTCGGTGCTGTATGTCTGAGCTCTCGTCTCTGCTTCCAGGACAGAATCTGCAGTCTGACACTGCGACGATCAAACAAATTGAAATATGACAGCGTAATAAAACGACCCCCACTTAGCAGCAAATTCAGCGAACAGACGAGGAGGAAAATCAATCCTGTTACTGCACCGATCGTTCTTTGGAGTGCAGGTGTGTGTAATGACAGGTTAATTAGTGTGTGTGTGTGTGTGTGTGTGTGTGTGTGTGTGCGTGGCTGCACTTGCATACATGCGACCCTCATTCTCAGGGTTTTCAGAATACGATGGTGCTCATTTGCATTTTGACAGCGTCCACCATGCATTACCAATCAATCCCATGCTCGTGAAATTCAGAAGCTAATCTTTTTTTCTTTCTGGAGGCCGGCACCTGATGGAGAGCTCTTTGTGGAGCACTTCAGATTTGTTCCTGGCTGCATCACCCGGTGAAATAAAATCATGAAGTGGAGACTCAACTTCAAGAACAATTTACATTTCAAGTCTTTAGGGAATCAGACCTCAGTGTCACTGGTTTGTATTTAGCTGCGTGCTAATTTAAACGATCGGAGCAGAAGAAATAAACTCTCTCCTAAATACTTTTTTTTTTTTAAATCGACACCCACTCACATTAAAACGAGCGCTGGCATTGAAGTAGAAACATTCTGGCTTGTTTTGGAAAAAGTAATGAGTCATCTCGACACCTCTGCTCGCATGATTCCTTAATGATGTTTAATGAGGGAGAATGTGTTCTGACCTGTGATACTCAAGACTTCTTTGGAAATGCACCCTCACATTTTTTTAAACAAGTCACTTGATTATTCATCGTGAACCACTCGACACTGTGATCCTCGGCTACATGAAGAAGCTCTCAGGAGTCCCGCACTCGTGGCATATCAACACTACGAGGCCAGAAGTATGCGGACAAGCAGACATTTACACCTTGATTACTCTCCGTTACTCTTGGAGGACTTGATGATACGACTCGCTTGAGATATAAGATCAACTATAGACAAACCAGATGCAACCAAACCAAACAGATTTATTCTACGTGTTTTTCTCTTCTGTATACGTAAACGACATTTCTCCTGATATTCCGAAATGCCATTTTCAGTGTTTAACAGGAAAAAACTGTTGTTTTTTTTGCTTTTGGCTTCTTTGTTTGATGTCAGAGTGCATCATCGCAATTTTCAGATTTAACCAAATTAGTGGTTTTGACCTGTTTGTTTATGTATGAATGTAGTTCTACTCTCCCTCTACGGAGGCATCAGATTACACTACGAAGAGAGCTACATCCTCCTCCAACACTCCCAGTGGGAGTGCTACGGGCACTTTTACGCTAGCATCAAAATCTCTATTTTTAAAACAGTAAGAAGTCTCGACACAACATGAAACTTTGCTCGTAGTATCACCAGGGTCTCTACACATGAACATGAGCACTGAGAACATTGTTTGTGTACACAGAGTTACTAAAAAGAAGGTTTTTGAACAACTCACGTTAGCAGCAGCTTGTTCCGCTCGCCGCCGTCCTGCCAGTGGAGAAATGTCGATCTCAGAATGCGACGTAATCTGGAGGACAGTTAAGGTGGAACTACTGTCTTCCAGCAACAACCATCCACGCCAGATCTCACGAGACTTTTCCAGCTTTTGATTTTAGTATTGTTTCTTATATGAGGCTCCTTTTTCAACTTCCAGGTCAATATTGTTTTTCGCTAATGACAAAACAACTAATTATCCTGCATTTATGTGGAACTAAGCTTTAGGAGCATTCCACCTTAACTGTCCTCCAGGTTACGTCACATTCTGAGATCGACACTTCTCCACTGGCATGACGGCAGCGAGCGGAATAAGCTACTGCTAACGTGAGTTGTTCAAAAACCTTCTTTTTAGTAACTCTGAGTACACAAACAATGTTCTCAATGCTCGTGTTCATGTGTAGAGACCCTGGTGATACTACGAGCAAAGTTTCATGTTGTGTCGAGTCTTCTTACCGTTTTAAAAACAGAGATTTTGATGCTGTCGCTAAAGTGCCCGTAGCACTCCCATTGAAAATGAGTTTGACCAGAAAACGAAAATACGGTAAATCTTAAAAGTGCCTCTTTCATCGTAATTATGCTTTTACACGAAGGTTTGATTGTATACATTCACGAAAAAAGCCTAATTTGCATTTTGGTGAGAGTTTCGCTTTAAGCTGAGGATCTCGTCGGTGATTAAACATCGTTCAGTTTGTTTTCGACTGTCTGAGGAGCTCGTTAGAGATTTAACAGATCACACGTTCCGGCTTCTTCTCTTATCGTCCCTCTGAGCTGCCGACTGTCCATCCGATTCTCTGCTCGCCCGTCCAAACACAATATACTGATGACAAGCTGACAAACTGCCTCCTCCGGCCTCACCTCAGCGTTCAGCTGGGTAATAAATTACCTGCAGCAGAACAACAAGGACTGACATGTCCAACATTCACAGAGAAAATGTCTCACAATAATTATTTGACTCTTTATTTTATAATTGACTTTTTATCTTAAATTTGTACTTTTTTCTCATGATGACATTTCTTCTCATCTCATAAAATTATGACTATTTTTGTCATAATTATGATTTTTGTCATAATTTTTCTCATGATTGCTAGGTTTTATTTGAGAATTTTGACTTTTATCTCGTCATTTTTACTTTTCAGTTCATAATTTGACCTTTTAGTTTATAACTGGCTACTTATCTCATAATCTTCTCATAATTATGACTTAATGTCTGATATTTTTTTAGTTTTTGTCTTGTAATTTGACATTTTTTCTCAAATTTTGACGTTTTTCTCACACTGACTCTTTATTTCATAAATCAACGTTACATCTCATAATTTCTATCTTTTAACCTCATAATTGGACTTTTATTTGATACTTTTGACTTCTCATCTCATAATTTTCTTTTGTTTTCATAATTCGATGTTATATTTCACATTTTATCTCATAATTCAACTTTTTTTCTCATAATTTGACCTTTTAGTTCCTAACTTTGGCTTGTTATCTTGTAATCCTCTTATAATTATTAATAATGTAGTCATAATTTTGAAAGTTTTATTTAATAATTTTTACTTTAATTTGATAATTTTGATTTCTTATCTAATAATTTCACATTTTATCTCATAATCCAGCTTTGTATCTCACAATTTTTATCTTTTAACCTCATAATTTGATTCTTTACTTCATTATTTGACTTTATCTCATAACTAAAACAGGTACAGAGTTGTTTGTTTTTACAGTCATCTTTAGAGTAAGTCATTATGTGTCACAGCGTGAAATCAGCTAATTAGCAGGATGTCTGCAAACCTTTTGAAGAAGCTGGAAAATAATAAGTGAA
>CAEMYA010000069.1:497870-513230 GCA_903131615.1 Diplodus sargus | reverse complement strand
AAAAAAATGTTGTACAGGGCAGTTCTTCATTTAAAGAAAGAAAAAACAAGACTTACGGAGGACTGGGAGGAGATTCAGAGGCGTGATGTTCTCCTAAATCACAGATGATGAATGTTTAAGAACAGATGGTTCTGAATATTCTGTCGTATTCTTACTGGATGCAATAACAAAAAACAGCTGGCGTGTCTCTGCATACCTTGTGTTTATCCTTGGGGTTTTTGTGCCTGACAGCGTTTTACAGAGTTTGCCTGGAATAACGATGGGACTTCACCGCCTTCAGATCAATAATCTCATATAATAAGCGAACAAACGCGGCGCATTTGTTTCCCCTCCGACTCGTGCGAAGCCTCGTTCGTGATGGATTGGCGGAGGGAGAAGACTAAAGACAGGTTCATTCATCATGACTGCAGCGAAGCCCAGTGTGTGGACGATCACAAAGAGCGTGTTCCTGCTGGTTAGACTGGTTTTCTGCAGGATATCGAGCGTTTGAACCAGTTATTTCCTCTTGGATGTTCTAAAAAGATGGCCTCAATTAAAGTAACTGCACTTTTAATCTCAGGTTTTGTGCGACTTCCCCACTTTAAAGGTTGTTTACAGTAGTACAAAGCCTTTTGTAGCTCCACAGCACGCTGCGTGTAATCTGATAAATTCCCTTCAGTGATGTCACTCAGCTGCCAGGATGCATTGTGGGTAATGTGGGCACCAGGTTTTGAAAAAAAAGAATGCGTGGAATAAAAATGGCGATATCTCTACATCTGCTGTATCAATTCTGATCATTTGTTTTGCTGCTTTTCAAAAACCTGGCGCCTACATTACCCACAATGCAACTCAGGAGTAGCGCTGACTAGATAGTTCTACATACATGAGTTCACACAGGAAACAAGAGGCAACTTTACGTTTTACATTTAATGCCGAATTTACATGCAGGCACCGCTAATTAATAATTTGTCAGTGACAGCATTTCACAACGTTTATTAAGTGTCGCCCAACTCAACAAATCACAAAATTGAGAGATTTTTAAAGGAGTCTGGTGACTTTCGCCACAGGCGACAAAGAACTACTTCTATATTTGGAAAATTCAACGTTTCCTGCCAATTAAATATTGTCTTATGACATAAATTGAGTGTAAATGGTGAAATCAGTGTAAACTGTGTGTTCAAACAGCTGCTAAATGTTGGCAGGTAGGACTTCAGCCCTTTAGACACGGAGGCAGACAGGCTGGTACAAACTGACACTTTTTTACAAGGAGACACACAACTTCATGTTTTGATTTAATGCCGAATTTACAAGAAGGCTCGAATGATTTAGAATATCTTGTAGCCTTTTGGTAAAGTTGTCGTTAACTTTCTCCTCACTCAACAAGTCTCAAAATGTTGTGATTTGTTAAGGGAGTCTGGTTGATATTGAGCTGACGAAATCAATCGCTGGATTGGTTGACAAAATGTATTTACAGGGTAACCCGTGGCAGGTTGAGAGAAACCAGATCATGTAATTCAGTGGTCTGAGTGACATCACTGGAGGCAAGTAATCAGATTACACCACCTGGATCTCAGACTGGATCTTGAGCGGCAGCAGAATCACAGAAACCACTTCGAACCTCAAGTGTTCTAGAAATTAGCACGTTTTTTTCGAGCGCCCGGAGCTAAAAATATTTCAACTTTTCGACCGGGGAGCGCCGACACTTCAAACGGGCCTTCGGTACCGTCTCATAGCAACAGTGGGAGCTGCAACCAGCAGGCAAGTCCCACATGAACCAGTTCAGCTCATCACTGCATCTGTAAAACACGTAGTTCTTCCGTCGTAGCCTGAAATCTCAGAGTTTCTTTGGTGAAATTAATCAGAGATGAGAATAAATCAAAGACAAATTCTGCTCACTTTGTAAAGAAGAGGTTTAATGTCTCGTCACGGTCGAGACGAGAGTAAATCTCAAGGCCCAAAGACGAGTTTCTGCTCTGATTCGAAAAGGAAATGTTCAATCCCTCTTTTACGGTCGGGAAGCTACAAAATCTCAGACTTTGCTTTAGTGAAGTCGCACAAATTAAGTAAAATAAAGCCAGTGTTTGAACAAAATCTGCTCATTTTTTAAAAGAGATTTGCTACTGAGAAGAGAAGACATCTTAGTTTTTGATGTAAGGCGGTAAAATCACGTCGATGTGGAAGAACAGTCACATTTTAATCCCTCTGTGACTCGATCATCCACAGCTTGGATGAATTAAACAAGTGAATAAGGTGATATATGCATTTCTATATAACATTTTGGTACAGTATATGATCTTTTCTCCTCTTTCTTTCCTCATGTCGTGCATCTGTTGTGTCATAATAACTCTCGAGTGCCCTGAAGCGTACTGAACACACACAGCGAGCTCCCCTTAATCTCAAATCAGACTCTTTTAAACAAACACGTCAACAACAAAAAAAAACAAAAGTTAAGTTATCTGAAAAAGACGAGGAAATTACAATCATTCTGTACATCACGAGGCTGCTGTACAAAAGAGTTCGCCCTGTTTGTGTGCACTGTACACTCCGTCGCTTCAACGATACGCACAGCAAACAGACGAATCGCTTGCCTCGACATATAAAAGTGGAAAGAAAAAGAGAAACATCCATCTCCGCGGATGCGAGAGATATTCAAAAGCAGATAAATCGATACGGTCGTCATTAACTGGAGCCCTGCAGCGACCGCCCACTCCTGACCCGTTACTGACCCATTACTCAAACACACAAAACACACACACCGTCGCACCTTTGAGCCCCGTATCCACCCGCTTTCTAAATGAAGGGAACGTATGAAGATTGAAGGAAGTCGATAAGCACGTGGGCTGCCCGGTCAAAAAGAGTGAAGAGTTGACGGTGGTGGTCTGCAGGTCGGGGACAGTTAGCTGATCAAAACGAGAGCTAATACGCTTAAGCAGCCGTGGGAAAATACAAAATGGATGCACCGCAGGAAAAGGAACAAAGATGGAAAGGTTTTGTGTCCTTGACGAATAGCGCTGAGTAAGTAAGCATCTTCTGGTTCCCTCGTCTCGACGTCAAAGGGTTTTTTAATTGGGTTTTTGGTTGGATGAGTGAAATAAGGTGCAATATGTATGCATTTTGTTTGGAAACTTAGCAAAAATTACACACAAAACACCAGTTTTAACGTTATGTTGATAGATTTTGTTGAAAAGCAATGCTAGCATGCTAACAAGCTGGCTCCATCCCGTTGTAAAGCTCCTATGCGAGCCAAGTCTCCAGAAAGTGGGGTAGTTTTCAGAGCTATCTCGCCAACTGCAGCCATGGTTAGCTGGAGCTAGTTAGTTAGCGGTTATACTGGTGATATTTGTTTGAAATGTGTATTGGAAATGTATCCAATTCTTACATATCGTACCTTTTTTAATACCTCATTACGTGCCCTCAAAGGAATGCTGTGGCTAACAAGTGGCTAACTAACTCCTAGCGACTGCATTTAGTCTTCTTTAAAAATCATAAAACTGGTTTTTGTTGGTGAAAATAATCTTGCAAAACAAAACAGATAACCCACTGGGTTTTTGTCGAGGGAACTGGAGCGATGCTAACTTAGCTAGCCCACAAAACTACGTCATTCCTGCAGCACTCCATTTTCAATTTTCTGTTGACACTACACTGATTGGTCTTTTCTCATCAGGAGTCAATTGAGATCAGTATCACTCTCATAGAGCTACAGCCAGGATGCAATTAGCTTAGCTTAGCTTAGATTAGCTTAGCGTAAAGACTAGAAGCAGGCGTTAACAGCTAGCCTGTTTAAAAACAAAACATTCCTGCCAACACCTCTTGGGTTCAGAAGTTACTGTGGTATGTTTAATCTTGTTAGTATAAGTTACGTATGGTAGCTACTACATAACATTAGCTGATAAATTGTAAAGCTTTGAGAAAAGCTAAGCTAGCTGCTTACACAGCTTCCAGCTTATGCTAAGCTAAGCTAATCATCCCTTGGCTCTAGATCCGTACAACACACGGACATGAGAATGGTGTCGATCTGGCTCAGTGAAAATAAATATATTTCCCAAAATGTCAAACTTTAGATTTTTATCTTCACCCAATTCTAATAAACAGTATCTGGGACTTTGCATTTTATATTTTTCAGACAGCTAGCATCGCACTATAAGTCTGCACAAAGTTTTTTGAACATTTATTATCAGAAAAAGGTGACATTTGCCAATTCTGAGAGCCCAAAGATATCTTAAAATTAGTTGTGTTGTCCAACCAGCAGCCCCAAACCAAATTATATTGATATTACAATGATATAAAACAGAAAAAAGGAGAAAATTCTAATATCTGAGAACCTAAAAACAACAAATGTTCGTCTTTTTTTTTGCCAAACAATCTCTCAGGACTCTCCAGCTTCTAAGCCCTAATACAGCAACTCACTACTAGTGTAGGCCTGTAATATGCTGGCATGAATGAACAATACAATCCATTTTTTTTTATCTCTTTTTTTGACAACAGTCCCTTTACAAACCACACAGAGCCCATCTCGACAGTTCGTTCTGAACAGGAACAGGTTGTGTAAAGAACAGAAAAAAAGAAAAATGAAAGCTTTGTTGATTTTTTAAGTTTCCCAGATGATTCAGACGCGGGGCCAGAAGTGGGATCCTGCACAGTTAATTCCTGCAGCTCCAGAGAACGAGGAGCAGCCAAGTCCGAACTCTTTGTACCGCAGCACCAGCTGGAGGCGCCGGCCGCACTCAGAACCTACACTCAGCTAAACAACACTATGATAACTGATGTACTTCTACAAACCACAGACAGCATGAGTGTCAAATCGGCTCGCAGCCAAAAACATATCGGCGATCCAAAAACATTTCTGGAGTAATTCCCAAAGCGTTCTTTCAGAGGAGATGGAGGACGGGAAAAGGGGGGGAGGGATATTAGGGCCTGCTGGACGAGAGGAAAGGTTTGTTTCTGTATTTCCATTTTAATTTCAGTCATATAAATAAAAAAAAAGGGGACACAATGGCCGTTTGTGGATCTCCTCCCTGCACTCTTCTTCTTCTGTTCTCCCTACGTTGCTCTGCAGTTTCCTTAGATGCCCATGATGTGAGTTTAGTCCCCTCTCCTCGGCAGAGTCCCAGCCTGAGGAGAGGCAGGGCCAGTGGGGGAATCCAGGGGGGGTCCGCGGCAGTCCGAGCAGCCTCCCCTCGCCCTCAGCCGCAGGAGATGACAGTGAAGCGTTTGGAGATGCAGGACATGTTGTGCAGCACGATGCCCAGGAGGAAGAGCAGCACGCACGCCACCAGGATCACCGTGCACACGCCGGACCACGTGGAGCCCTTCCCTCCTCCGCCCACCGGCCCGGTGACTCTCCTTTCCCCCTCGCCTCCTTCCAGCCCCATCCCCACACCCTCCAGAGACATACCCAGCCCCAGAGGCTGCTGCTCGGGCACGGTCACCACCGTCATCCCCTTCTGCTGCCCGCCGGGCAGGAAGCGACATCCCAGCTCCCCCGGCAGGCCCAGCGCCCGCTCCTTGGCGACTGGCAGTGGCAGCATGTAGCAGCCGTTGCTGGGGAGGCGGATGAAAACTGGCGTGTGCTCAGAGGCGTGAGGAATGGCGATGACGGTGATGATGTCCGGGTCGTCCGGGAGCTGGGAGACGGACAGTCCTGGCGGGAGCTTGGTGACGCCACGGCACCAGGGACAACGGATCTCCTTCTGGCTGCTGCGCATCTGGGTCAAACACACCGAGCAGCACGTGTGACGGCAGTCCAGGAGTTTGGGCCGCCGTCGGGGGCTGTAGTAGTTAAAACAGATCTGGCACTCCAGGATCGAATCTTGGGAAAGAGTCTCCATGGTCTCTGATTGTATTCCCCGGTAAAAAAACAGCAAAAGTCTTCAGTGAAACCAACAAGATCTTGTAGAAATGTCGCACAACTCCAGGCAAAAACCACGAAATCACAACTGGCTCCTTGATGCTTGACGCACTTCCACCGTCCACGATGTCACAGTGATGTCACAGCTCGCCAGTGGCCACATGGTCGGTCATCTGCAACAGAAGAGAAGAGAAAGGACTGTTGAGACGAGGGCAGTCACAGTGAGAGATACAAGACAAGAAATTGATTGGTCAAGCAGTTGTCAACTATTAAATCAATCGGCAGCTACAGTGATTGTTGCATCTTGAGAAATTAATGAAAAGCTCTCTTTATCCGGAGCCACACCAAAAGTTAATGAGGTCTATTCTGGGCCGAGACCCATCCTCTGAAATTGGTTCTTTCAATAGTTTTTGTGTAATCCTGCTGACAAACGACACAACCTCCTCCGTAAATCTTGAAATCATGTCGACATGGTCCTTTAAATCCCTGCAAATGATGCCAATCATCCCAAACATTCTGTAAGTGGAACAAATTGCACTTATACCGACGACTCCTGGATGAAGTGGTCGATAAATACGTCATTATTCTGTACATCATATATTATACATATCTGCCTCCAGCCGGCTGCAGCAGGGCTGAAGTTCTTGAGACCCCTTCGCATCAGTATCTGTGTTAAGTATGTCTAATACTTTTAAGCGTCTCCTTCAGGCCACAGACTCCATAAACAATCTATTCCTCCTCCTACTCCTCTTGCATAATCACGTCTACCGTGTTAATCCATGCGGAAGCGGTGATAGTTTACTTTTACAGATGATTAAACCCTGTCAAAATAGCACCATGGAAACAATGAATACCAAACAGGGCCCTGCCGACTTCTTATTTTAATTTCTCGCCCCAAATTGTTAAGTGTGAAAACTGCTGAAGAGGAAAGACGAGTAGATTTTCTCTTTCTTTCTCTTTCCGTCTCTCTGCTGCTGCCATCGCAACCGAGCCAGTGTCCCTCCGGGTAACGGCTGATCGAGTGAAGGGTGAGACGGATGGCGATGGAGGGAAGGCGAGACGGAGAGGAAAGTGGTGACAGAAATGGAAAAAGGTGACCAACTGATTGCCCCCCAACACTGTACATCTCACAGCTTTATCAAAAACAAGATCTCAGGCAATTAAACTGCTCACGGCGCCCCGTGGGGACGTGACAATGACAGATAAGAGTGTGTTCACACCAGGTGTGCTCGGAGCAGTTTGTTCACACTGGAGTCCTTTAGTTTGGTTCATTTTTTAAAGGAGAGAGGATGGTTACATTCGACCTTGGGCAGTCATAAATAACCGTAACAAGACAAGGTTTAGGGTTCTGCTTATCGAGGCCTGAATCCTTCGGAAAACATCTCCTCGATCGATTCGTCAATATCCCGGCGTCTGACGTCATTGCAGCATACTAAAGATTATAGCTGAGATGCCCTTGTTGGTAGCGACGTCCTCCAGCTCTCCTCGGGGGATCCTGAGGCATTCCCAGGCCTCGTGGAATATATAATCCCTGTAGTGTGTTGTGGGTCTGCCCTGGGGTTTCCTCCAGGTAGTTCTGAACAGAATACCTGCTCCGGAGGCATCGGGTCAGAAGCATGAGCCAACTCTACTCTACTCTGGACTCTCTGCAAATGGAAGAGATCGTCGACATTCTGTTTAGGTTTAGGTTTTAGGAATGCATCCATCCAATCCTTCAGACAGTCAACTTATTAAATGGTTCCAGTGATGGCTGGGCATGATAAATCAATATCCTAAATCCTAGTTTGTCCTAAAGATAATAAATATCATTTAGTTTTGTCCAAAACTGCTCAGTGAACTACACTGTCTCACTCAACACACGTTACCAACATCAACATGGTCGCTACCTCAGCGCCGACAACGCAAAAAAAAGGTGAAAATCACAACAAATATCTGCTAATATTGACAACTGCAGGTTTGTGAAAGGAGAGAGAATCAGCTTAACTCACTTTTGGTGATCGTTCAACAAGACAACATCACTATCGCGACTGATTTCAGAAGTTAAGAAAGTACCGTACTTATTTTAACCTAAACCACAATGTTTTCCTAAAACTAGTCAAGTTGTTGTAGTACCTGAACCCGATACATAACATAATGCAAGTTACGTCACGTACATAATGTAACTTAAGTAATGTATGTAACGTTAGTACAGTTGTAACTGAAGGTACAGAAGTTATGTTTTCCTAAACCTAACCAGGTAGTTTAAACCACATACACGCAAAACAAAGAGTTAAGTTTTTGGGAACAGTTATATACAGTATGTTGTTCTGGGGACAGTTTTGGGAACAGTTATCTACAGTATGTTATTCTGGGGGCAGTTTTGGGAACAGTTATCTACAGTACGTTGTTTTGGGGACAGTTTTGGGAACACTTATATACTGTATGTTGCTCTGGGGACTGTTTTGGGAACAGTTATCTACAGTATGTTGTTCTGGGGACAGTTTTGGGAACAGTTATCTACAGTACGTTGTTCTGGGGACAGTTTTGGGAACAGTTATCTACAGTATGTTATTCTGGGGACAGTTTTGGGAACAGTTATCTACAGTACGTTGTTTTGGGGACAGTTTTGGGAACACTTATATACTGTATGTTGCTCTGGGGACTGTTTTGGGAACAGTTATCTACAGTATGTTGTTCTGGGGACAGTTTTGGGAACAGTTATATACAGTGTGTTATTTTGGCAGATGCTGGCAATCGACCTATTTGGCTGTTTTGGTATGAAGTTCTGTTGAGACGTGGTGTAAGGATGAAGAGTTTCATGGGAAAGACAGTCAAAGCCTTAAATCTTTCAGTACGGTAAATACTGGAGTGAATCTTCGTTAGCCTCTTAAGTTCTACGGTCAATCTGCGGTCGTTACCATCATCTGCTTCAGCTCCATGTACGTCTCCTTCCTTTGCCCTCAACAGCAGCAGCACCACCACCAGCCTCCCCTGGCGAATCACTCCCTCCCCTCCTGGGTCCGGAGGCCAGACCCTCCACTCCTCTCTCTGCACTCCCCAGCTGACCTAGTTTCTCCACACCGTTACCGAGTCAAAGTCGAAAAGAAAAAAAAAAATCCTGGCAGTTTTATGGAGAAGTGAGAAGAGAAGGAATACGAGCTCAGGAAGCAGAGAAAGAAACCTGCCCTTGAGGGGGTGAGACAGCCCTGGGTATTACTGAATCCCTTCCCCAAAGATAAGGATTAGCTTTGATCTGACATAAATGCTTTGTGGCTCAATATTCCCATACACCCAGTCACCCTCTCTCTACCCCTTCCTTCTTCCTTTCCCCCTCTGACTGAAAAGCTTTTCCTCTACTGCTTTACATCAATTCTTCATACTTGTCAGCGGATAATTTCTTTCCCCTTTACCTCCTCAGTCCTTTCCTTTTTTCCGAGACAACCTCTTTGACCTATTTTCTTCATGTTAAGGTCTTAAAATAAAGCTGCGCAAATAAACAAAAGACATACGGAAACAGCGATATTAGCCACAGTAATAGCGAATCACAAGAGACATAATTTTTTGTATGAAAAGCTTCATTTCCGACACCTTAAACAAGCTAATTTTATGCTCCAGAAACCCAAAAACCAAGTAATAAGTTGAACAAATTATTGAGCAATTTCTTTCAGTTAATTTCCCACATCAGTGACTTCATAGAGAAATAGGATGATCATGTTAGAAAAAAAGGTACAACTAAGGCAAAATTCAACAGATGGGCTCATCTGATCATCATTTTCATCATGGAAAAATCCACATGTAGTTTCTTCATCATCAGTTTAAAGATTAAAGTTGATTTCCAGAGTTCTTAACTTAAAAAATAAAGTACATTTATTTACTGTGAAGGAAAGGAAAGGAATTCTTGTCTTTACTAAATGATATAAATCCCTGCTGTGTGATTAGTTCCGTTGTCTCCATTATCAAAAACACACCACCGGTTGCTAACAGCTAAAAGCTAACAGCTAAATAGCTCTCTTCCTGCCAACTTCATAGACTCGTTGTTCACAGTTTAGTATTATCAATTAAATAAATAAGTTGCGTCACCCGTCAATATACTTTACCTTGTCTTTTTACGTGTTAGATCTTGCGGCAAGTAGCAACAGTAATTAGCACTGACGGCACTGTAGATAGAGAGGTAACCATGGTAACAACACGCTTTGTTGTTGCCAGCTACATTAGCTCCATTAGCAGTTAGCACCACAGGAGTTCCACAAGCTGCTAACAGCTAACTAGCTCTACGAACTTGGCACAGATTTGTTTTTCACAGTTTAGCAATATTCAGGAAACAACATGCTCCGTCCTCTGTCAATGGAGTTACGGTCTTTTTTGATTTGAACTTAGATCTTGCGCCAAGCAGCTAGCTAGCGACTTTAACTAGCACTGACGCAGAGCTGTAGAGAGACAATAACAAAAGTAACAGCGTGAGAAGACACGCTATGATGTTGTAACCGACAGTCGACAACGAAACATGTTTGTTTTTCTTTTAAATATCTGAGAAAACTCAGTAAGAATCACTTGCTTGTTGCAGTTGTATTCAGAAGGATATGACCTACAGTCCATACTCAGTTCTACTTGTCACTGCTGCTCTCGGCCTCGGTGGGAGGAAATCATCCGAGGCGGCGATGAAAACACAGCCACTTCTCGCTCTCGGCGTCTGAAGACAACAACTCGTCTGCTCTCGAGGAGCCCTCTGAGGTCATGAGACTGCGGCGAGGAGCAACCGAGGCTGCAACTTAACAATATGATTTATCTGTTCAACTGAGCTGTAACCAGGGCAACCCTGATAAAAGCTCAAGTTGTGACCCATTTTCCATCGAACCTACATAGAAACGCGACACAAAATGTCCAGGAGAAGCTCCCGAACAAGTGTCCCGAACAAATGGAAGATTTGATTTAACCTCAATCTGCTCTATTTTTGTAAAAACGTGACTTTTGGTGGCATTTGTTTGGCGTCATCGGCGGGGGAGAGGACGTATGATTTGGTAATGAGGCAGGAGTGACCGAGCGTCGGCCTCCACTAACCCGACATGCCTGTGGTCCACTGGGAGTAACCAAACACACACATAGGGAACAGAAACACACACACACACACACACACACACTCTCCCTCCCTCAGGGCCTCCACACACACACAATCAGCCGAGGAGAAAGTGCAGTCGTCCTAGCAGACAAGTTAAAAATAGCCACCATAGCCAGAAGTACACACATGCACAAACACACACACACACAGCTCCACCCATCCTCCATATAATAAACTACCTGGGAGCAGCGGGGGGAGGTCGGCTGTGAGCAGCATGGAGGAAGAACTTGTTAATCTGCAAACCCTGAGGTGGTTTGAGTCGGTGAAATGTCAGCGAGATGATGATGATGTAACTGTTCATGTGCTGGTTCATTAAAGGACACGAGTTCGCATCGAGCAGGTGCAAAGCAGCTACCTGATACGAGCGGGAGGGGAGCGCTTTCAGGCAATATCAGCTGCAATGACTCAGTTCCAGCGTCACTGATACTGGGTTGTTTAAGGCAGCAAGGACGTCAGCATTTGTCCTTAGTTCCAGGAAATAATCTCTAAAATTCAGCTGGTTAAAAGGTGAAATCTGTAAATTACAACCAGAATTAGAAGGCAGCTCCAACAATCAACCACAGTTTGTCACCTACGCAACGTAAAGTATCTTAAAGTCATGTAATGTAGAGTAATGCAACGTACATAATGTAACATTCATGATTTAATTCACACAAGTAGCATAGTTATCTAACCAAAACTAAAAGTTTCATCATGTACGTGACGTAAGGTTATAATAATTAAAGTAACGTAGGGTAGAGGAACGTACGTAATAGTGGCAACCTTCATAATTGAACTCACATAAGTAAGTTATTTAACCAAAACCAAAAGTTATCATGTACGCTATGAAGCATGCAGTAAAGCAATGAAAGTACTCTATAGCAACGTAATGTAGCTTAGCATTTATATTTTTACCTTCGTAAATCACATAAGTAACCAAAACTACTAGTTTTGTCATGTACGCAACGTGAATTAGCTTAATGTGGTGTAGCATTACGTACGTGATGTCGGTAACCTTCATAATTGAATTCGCACAAGTAACACTTAATTTAAGCAAAATTACTAGTTTAGTCATGTAACGTAACGTAATGTCACGTAAAGTAATTAAAATAATGTACGTAGTGTGCAGCAACAAGTTGGTAATCTTAGCTGATTCCACATATGTAGCGTACTTATTTTAACCAAAACCACAAGTTTGGTCATAACATAGCGCAAAGAACATAATATTGATACCTTCTTAGCTAAATTCACATACTTACTTTAACTAAAAACACAAGTCTGGTCATGTATGCAATATAAGGTGGCATAAAGATACGTTAGGTAACATAATGAAGTGTAGCATTTAGAAAACAATCATAATTGAATTCACAGAGTTACTTTAAACAAAACCACGTAACCAAGTAACTCAAGGTAAAGTAACGTCACGTGTGTTCAGTACATTAAGTTGGTAATTTTGGTAACTAAATTCACATAACGTTATTTTAACTAAAACCACAAGTTTGTTCATGTACGCAACGTAATACCACGTAAAGAAACATCATCAGTAAATAATATCAGAGCTTTATAAATGAATTCAGATATACGCAACATAGCTACTTTAATCAAAACCACAAGTACCTTAATGTAAAGTAACATTACGTGACGTTCCGTGCGTAATGTTGGTAACCTTACCAACTGAATATGCAATGTAACATAACGTAAAGAAGTCTAAAGCATGTAACTGAAGTAAAGTCGTGATTTTACCCAAAACCACGATGTTTGCCTGAACCCAAACAAACTTGGACCCTACGTTAAAGGTCCGGTACGCCTGGCGCTGGTACGCTGCAATGGTCACGTCGTTTTGGGAGTCACTGGCAATTTCAGGGCCCCAAACTAACTTTTAACACTGGAGCGTCTTATTTTTTCATTTATGTGAACCCCATTATGTAAATGATGGGTATAAATCTGTCTACTCACCCAGTTGGTGTTTATTGAAATATTTTTTATGGTTTCTGATTTCCTGACCTGCAGAATATTGGGTGAATGCAAATCCAGTATTCAGTCGTTCAGGTTGGACAGGTGCCCATATTTACCTTCTCCTTCATGAGATTTTCACAGATATGACTCCATCAAAATTAAAGCCGTCGCTCAACTCCTTCTCTAATATACCATCTTTTATTCCCCGGACGTTTTCAGATATCTTTCTCTCAGCAGATATGAGACACCGGAGAAAACTGGCAGCAGCAAACACATTTCCTCTCACTTTTTTCTAATATGGCAGGAACAATGAAACGCGAACAGCTCTATTTGGAGTCCGTCCATGCGATTTGTGGCGCTTTGGCATCATATTTCTAACTAATTCCATTACGCTCCGGCGGACATTCACTCATTTCCAAATGACAGATAAACGCATTGTGCTGTGACGCAGGTGTTGCTATATGTTGAATTTATGCTAATTGCTCATCACTGAAGCACTTTAAAACATCCTTCTTCTGTTTTTTATTTTCTTTATTTGTGATGGGAAAATTTCATCAGTGAATAAAAGCTGAGTTGGTAACAGAACAGTCGATTAATCTCTGTACGGTTTTCACCACAGTTACAGTACAAACGTGTCGAATGAAAACGCGCTCTCGTCTCAAGTCTTGACTGTGGGCAGTGTGCTGAGCAGACATTTGCATATAGTTGATGTGCAGATTTCCTCACCCACACATCTAAAACTTCTGCATGGGAGTCAACATCTCTTCCAGAATACATTTAACAGCTTAACGTAGTGAAGCAGGAGCTGTCGAGACTGAAAAGGCAGCAGCAGCAGCGGCTCCTTCACTGCTTCTTTACGCTCCACAGTTCACTTACAGTGTGTGTTTTAGTCCAGAGCTCATCAATTAACTTGAACCGAAGCTCATTTTTCATATACGTTTAATGTTAATGTCTGTCCTTGACGAAGGTTACAGAGGAAAGTGTGGATATGTGTGTGTGTGTGTGTGTCCTGATACGTGTTTTAAAGGGCTGTTTCTGGATTTAAAAAAAGGACACAGTGAAGTTTAGGGAAAGGATATTATATTTGCAATAACTACCGCAATTACATGCTTTTTGTCATTGTTTGTTGGTTTTGCATTTACAGCAATTTGAATCTCATTTATTATTATTATTATTAATTTCAACCGACCCGTTGTGATTGTATTTACCGTAGAGACATCTTTAGGAAGAACTGCAACTGTGCAAGATGTTGCTAACATTAATAATTGAATTCATATCAGTAAGGTAGTTACTTTTAACCAAAACCGCAAGTTTTGTTATGTACGTAACGTAGCATAAAGAAACGTACGTAGTGTGGAGTAATATACGTGTAATATTGGCAACGTCTGTAACCGACTCAACAGTTCACATAAGTAACATTTTATTAATAACAGTTATTTTAAACAAAACCACACATTTTGTCATGTATGTAACATGACGTAAAGTAACATAATGCAGCATAGCGTTTCATACATTCATAGGTGAATTCATCAAAAGTAAGATAGTTATTTTAAATCGAACCACAAGACTTGTCATGTACGTTACGTAGTGTGAAGCAACATGCGTAGCGTAGAATAATGTAACGTTGGTTACCTGCGTAACTGACTCTACATCAGTAATGTAGGTATTTTAAACAAAACCGGATGTTTTGTCATGTATGTAACATGACGTAAAGCAACATAATGCAGCATAGTGTTTCATACATTCATAGGCGAATTCACCAAAAGCAAGACAGTTATTTTAAATCGAACCACAAGACTTGTCATGTACGTTACGTAGTGTGAAGTAACATGTGTAGCGTAGAATAATGTAACGTTGGTTACCTGCGTAACTGACTCTACATCAGTAACGTAGTTATTTTAAACAAAACCAGATGTTTTGTCATTACGTAACGTGACAAAGTAGCGTAGAGTAAAAAGTACGTAATGTTGGTAACCTTCATAAATGAATTTACAGATGTGACGTAGTTATTTTAACCAAAACCACAAGTTTGGTCACATATGCGCCACAACATAGCTTGAAGACACATAAAATAGCAAATTGTATATAATATTGATACGTTTGTACGAAGTAACATACTTATTTTTCACATTTATATTTAGAGAAAGAATATTTTAGCAATTACTACAACAATTACATGCTTTTTGTGGTTCTCTGTGAATTTTTTTGCATGTAAAGCAATTTGTGACTCATTCTGATTATCAAACAACCCGTTTTTACTAGTATTACTAAGTACTAAGTATTTACTGTAGAGAATGCCAACTGTCGGCCAGACCTGATCAGCCAGAGTTGGAGGTCAGTGGACTAAATCCCTGCAGCCTGGGCTTTAAACATCTGGACTGGAGGAGGTTCTGGGAACAGATAACTGCTCACAGTTTGGGTTATGAGACGCGATGAGATTAAAACTGGGTGTATGATCCCGTGTCCTCTTACTTTCGTCACTGGTCGAGGATGTTATCTGGAT
>CAEMYA010000069.1:472084-497854 GCA_903131615.1 Diplodus sargus | reverse complement strand
GTGTGTGTGTGTGTGTGTGATCAGCACAGATGGAGCTCCTGATAGAGGCCTGTGCAGTCGACCACTGCAGGACACATTATGGCAATTTCCAGCTTGAGGAGCCAGCGAGCGTCAGAGTTGGCAGCGCCGCCGGATGAGCCCGAGCGTGACTCCCGACTCCTGCACCGCTGGGACGCCGCCCAACCCGAGGAGGAAGTGTGCAGAGGACAGCGGTGTTCATCCAGCACAGCTCTCCAGGTACCCTGTTTCATTCTCTAAAGCCAATATTTGACTACAGAAGACCTTTTTTTCCTGACTTAACAACAGATTCACCCGGGACTACGGCGAGGAGAGGGCGGCGCTGATTGAATTACCTCTGCGGTCAGAGTGTCCTCAAACACACACACACACACATCCCAGAGGGGAAACTTTCTTTTAACAAGACTGTTTTTAAGTTTTGCTGCTTGTGTAACAGCAGCAGCCTGTTTTATAAGAGCCAGAGACACAATCCTCAAATTAAGACATCAAAAAAATAACAATAAGTGTTGTTTTTAGCAATCAGATTGGCTCCAGTATTGATATCCGTCCTAGACACTTCCTACATTTTCATTCTCCCGTACAACCGCCCACATTTAAGTAGAACCAGCACTGTTTTAAAGTCAATTAAAATATTAAAGCACAAATGTGATCTTATTATGTCTCCTCAGGCAGGTTTTATAACTGGTCAGTACTGTAAGAAACCATCACCAGTCAATCCCCCAAAAAGCGACTCTTTCCTACTTGTTTTTAAGGTCTTTTAATGTATTTTTATACCCCTATAAAGCACTTTGAGATGCCTTGTGTTTGAATTGTGCTATACCAAGAAACTTGAGTTGTTGTTGTATTGGAAATGCCGCCGATACTGCAAAAATTCTAGGTACTGGCTACTTCCCAGCTAGCTCCGTTAGCTCTGCTTAACAATACTCATTGGAAATGACCATCTTAGCCTCTCAATTTTATGTTATTTTAACGGTACTGGCCACGAGATTGGGTAGATATTGGTTATCGTATCGGCCCAAGACAATCCAATATCATGCGTCCCTACGAATATTGGTGTTGGACCCAAAATGTGCCAGCGTGTGATTAGCCTCCTAGCTGCCGTAGCTAATATCAGTGATTTCTTTTGAGGGAAACTCTAAGATAATCACTTCTACAAGTGGCTTGTATCCTAGAAAACGTTTCTAGAAAGATATTATTTTAACCACCACAACTTAAACTCCAGTTAACATCAATTTTTTTGAGATAAAGGCACAAAATACGGATAGAAACCATTTGGGTGGTCGTAGCCTTTAAAAGATGGTCACACTGCATATTTAAGAAAAGTCACATATCATAAGAAAAACCTCAAGTGAATAATAAATACGAGGCTTTGAGGATTCGCCTTCATTCCACAGCAATTCTGTCACATCTATTATTAAAGGACCAACCCACTCAAAATTCAAATCACTAAAGCGTCAGCTGTGATTTGTTTTGACGCTCTGTCGTGAAAACTGGGGACAAAATACAAAAACACTGAACTTTAAAAGAAAACAGTCACACAAACTGTTTTATTTAGTGTTATTATTTTCAGTTGCACTGCTCATACACCTGTCGGCGTGTGAGTGACGGGCTGTCAGAGCTCGTACACCATCCCATCAGTCGGCGGCGAGGTCACGCAGAGTCCAAAAAAAACTCTCATGAGCAAAACAAATCACCGGTTGATGAAAGCCGCCTCTACGCTGAGAAAGTGTGCAATTCTCACAGCGGATGAAAGAGGTGAGCGCTGTGATTTCCAGCAGCCGGCGGCCCTGATCTCCATCTCACAGATCCGCATAAAGATCCTGGAGACCTGAGATAAAGACGAGCGTCTGCGCCCGCCCCCCCTGGCTTCAAACAACGCCGACACTTTTAATTACGATAATCCGCACCGACGCTGAAACTCTGCAAATGAGGATTATTTGAAAACTATTAACTGGTGGGACAAAAAGGTGGCGACGTTTTCAAACCTGTTTTCGCAATAAATAACATAAAAAAAAATGGCTGCTGCTCCTGAGAGCGTTTCATAAGTGAGAGTGGTCTCGTAACTTTAACTGGGAGGCAATAATGTGCTTTTTCTTTTTATCCTCGCTCATGCCAGAAATCATTTTGTCAGAGCAGGTCTCATTTCTTCAAATGGAGTATTTCTCGCCGTGGAATGAAACACTTTGATTCACTTATTGAATAAAAAAGAGTTCAGCGCAGAGAGGGCGATAAAACTCACCGCTGAGGACGAGGCCGCAGGGCGACTTCGATGGCGAAATGTGTTTTTCGCCTGGCTCTGCGCTCGGTGGCGGTAAATAAGAATCATACCTGAAAAGACGGGTTTTAACCTTTCTGTGCATCTTCTTCTTGCAGCTGCTCGAGTCGATGCGACGCAGCAGGCGGCGAACGCACCCCGACTTCCCGTTCCGTCAACCGAGAGCGAGATCATTCGCACATCAACGAGCATCACAGCCGGAGTGAGTGTGTGTGTGTGTGTGTGTGTGTGTGTGTGTGTGTGTGGATGTTTTCACCATCATCCAAAGACCCAGCGTGAGTTTTTTAAGAAGCTCGGCAGGTAAACGTTCAGAAGAAAAGAAGCTTCCGGAGCCTGATTAGACATTCATCACACATCTTCTGTTCGCGGCGCCGCCGCCAGCGAACGCTTTCACGAGTCTCTCAGTCAGTTTGCGCCGCGGAAGACGGCACATCTACCACGTTAACTCCGAGACAGACGATGTCACATCGCGACTGCTCCCTCAGATTTTTTGCTCCGAGGATCTTTGGAGGAGGAAGAAGAAGAAAAAAAATACCAGAAGTGACGGCACGGCACATTTTTAGAGTTGCCCTCAAACTGTTTCGTGTCACCTTGTCACCATTAACGCCTCGACGTCTCTCGCTGCAGCTCTGACGTGTTAATTATGGGCTAACCCAAACAAATGAGGCGACATCATCGTCACACACACACACAAACATGTGTGTGTGTTTTCAGGAGGAAGTCTAAGCTGTCAGGCGAAGAGAATCAGTAACAAGCCGGAGGAAACCGCGCATAAGCCTCGCTGGAGGGGTATTTCTTGATAAACTGCGTCTTTGGTGGCTTTCTGACAGCTAGATTTTATTCAAAGTCGTAATTATACAGCAAATATTTACATGTACACTTGTGTTTTACTGCAGAACTGACTGGAGTGTGTACAGATTGTGTGTAGGGTAACTTTTGCATCTGTTATTCTCATTTAACTAAGTTCTAAAACATGAAGTTATTCCTTTTGAGGCTGATTATTAATCATTGCCACAAAACATGGACGCTGTACTTTACAATATAGGGGGCAGAGAAAACATGTCCGCAAACAAAATCTGTCTGCTTTGTTTTGTTTGTTCCCTGAAGGAGACGTCAGAGGAAAATGTCCGCTATGAGGTGGGAGCTTTATCGCTCACTGTCAAAACAGTCACAAAAACTAGATGCTGTCATGAACAGTGAATTAAACGTTAAACGTGTCGATGCATCCGAAGCTGTACGCCGATGAACGTGTGCCGTTTCCAGGCGATAGAGAAGCCGAGCGGACAAACAATCCCAGATACATTGTTAGAAATGCAGCGGACGCACGCCGGCTGTCTTTGACAGAGGACAGACTGTGTGTTCAGTAATCCACGCTGAGCAAACAGTCGGCCTGCAGTCATTAAAGAGACGCACGAATCGGCACACACAGTAAACAATTAGCCCGCGTACTGTTCGATCCGACATGAAGACGATGTGCAGCAGTTCTTATCTGAGCCAACACGACTGAGGATTAACAACAACCGGCGTTCACAGAGAAAAGCTCCATCTGAGGACGTCGAATGTGACGATTGGATTCATCACCGGTGCTACGAATCGATCGGAAAATGAGTCTCAACGCCTCCAACCGCAGCTCTACTTTTACAGTCATTAACATATCCGCCAGGTATTCGTGTTCGCGGGTCACAGAGGAAGCGAGCGCTGCTTTGACACTCGCTCTGCTCGGCATCAACAACAACAACAACAGGTTGTTTTCCCTCCAGCTGCTCGTGGAAACATGTAAAACTGAGTCAATTTGGACGGACGGAAAACATCCGAAAAGACACAAAGCAAGAAAAAAAACACTGCTTCTGTTCAGTTGAGGGTTTGGATTTGAGATTAAAGTAAACAAGCAAACGAACAAAAAGTAAATTAACGGATGGAACATCATAGTTATCTATCAAGGCGGTAAAACCTCGTCTCAGCTTCACTGTCTTTTCTAATAATTCCATCTTTCAAGCAATGAAATAAAATACATTTTCTTATTCTAATCCTAAACGCTTTTGATTACAAACCAATTAAGCCCGTTTAATCCCTCCTATTTAAAGTGCAAATTGAAAAAGCAAGGCCAACTTTGTGGAAGCAGCCGTATAGATAGCAGAAATCATTGAGAGGCAGCTGTAAAAGGACAAAGAGAGACATTTTAAAGGAGCTTGAATTATAAAGATGCTGTAAACGAAGAAGTCCGTGTGTGCTGTAAACCGCAGAGCCAGGAAGAAGCGAGGCCGCCGGCTGCCGGGCCACCTGCTACTACAGCTCCGAGTTTGAGAAATGGCCGTGATGTCTTCCATCGGCTGTTTTCACACCCTCCCTCCCCTCCTCCTCCTTCTCCACCCTGCTCATCTCTTTTAGCGAGACAGACAGCAGCGAGGCCGAGGACGCGTTTGACGCTCGGCCAAGGAGAGGAATATTTCACCCCCGCCGGTGTCAGCGTGGACGCCTCCGGCTGGCGAGAAAACACAAACGGGTCGATACGCTGATTGGCACGTAGCTGCCGAGTCACGGGTTAGGTCCTCCTCTGACGGACGGAGACAAATCCATCAGGATGGACCGCACACGGATACTATACGTGCCGGCTGGCAGCCGCACGCTCATTTACATTTTTCTACAGTGGGGAAACTCGCCGGCGCCGCGCTGACGGCTGCTCAACGGGAGGTCGAGTGTCTGAATGTTATTCGACGAGTTAAGATTCAACAGCTGCAACGTCCACCTCAGAGAGGAACATTTAATTTCTAAATATCAGAATATGGTTCAGCACTACTGATCTGATGGACTAGTGTCGACCAAGTTCAATAGTTGGATCAGTGTGTCCACAATGTCACCAGACTCCCTTTACAAAACCCTTAATTTTGTGAATTGCTGAGTAAAGAGAGACTTTATAAACTATGTGAAACTCTGTGTCTGACAAATTATTAATCACTCATTCCTTCTTATAAATTCGGCATTAATAACAAAACGTTGTTGTTTGTTTTAATTGTAAAAAATGTCAGTTTGTACCTTTCTGTCTGACTCTATGTCAACATTTAGCAGCTGTTTGAACACACTGTTTATGAAAGAAGACAACATGTCAAATTTTACAAATACAGTAAGCAGTAACTAATATAGGCTACTTTTTTGAGAGGTCACCAGACTCCCTTGAAAAAATGCGCAATTCTGTGAGTTGTTGAGTCAGGAGACAGTTTATAAACTTTGTGAAACACAGTCTTTAAAAAATTCTTAACTACTTAGGCCTTCTTGTAAATTCGGCATTAATTATAAAACATGAAGTTGTTTGTGTTCATTGTTAAAAGTGTCAGTTTGTGGCAGCATGTCTGCCTCTATGTCTAAATGTAGTCTTACCTGCCAACATTTAGCAGCTGTTTGAACATTTACACTCAATGCTATGAAAGACTACAACATGTTATTGATGGTTAACGTGTCAAATGTTACAAATACAGTAAACAGTAACTAATATAGGCTACATTTTTTGAGAGGTCACCAGACTCCCTTGAAAAAATGTGCAATTCAGTGAGTTGTTGAGTCAGGAGACACTTTATAGACTTTGGGAAACACAGTCCTTAACAAATTCTTAACAATTTAGGCCTTCTTGTAAATTCGGCATTAATTATAAAACATGAAGTTGTTTGTTTTCATTGTAAAACGTGTCAGGTTGTGGCAGCATGTCTGCTTCTATGTCTAAATGTAGTCTTACCTGCCAACATTTAGCAGCTGTGTCAACATTTACACTCAATTTATGAAAGAAGACAACATTTTATTGATGGTTAACATGTCAAATGTTACAAATTACAGTAAACAGTGACTAATATAGGCTACTTTTTTTGAGAGGTCACCAGACTCCCTTGAGAAAATGCACAATTCTGTGAGTTGTTGAGTTCGGAGAAACTTTATAAACTTTGTGAAACACAGTCTATAACAAATTCTTAACTATTTGGACCTTCTTGTAAATTCGGCATATGTTCTTCATTAAGTTCTTTCTTTGTGTTTCTTGTGAAGTGACGGACTTAAAGTTAGAGACACTCGTGACTCAGGATGGATGTTGATACCAGGGCTGAACAGCGTCTAACTCAAGCAAATGCAAAAAAACTTTTTCCCACAAAGGTCGAGAGTTGTAGGTGTGAGCACATAATTATTCTCACCATATGCTCTCAGTTTCTGCACAAACAAACACACCAGCGCAGCCTTACAGCCTCTGCTCCCACTCCGAAGGAAATCCCAGTGAAAGCACCGGGGTGGTGGTGGTTTTAAACAAGAAGCCGATCCTCGCTCATGGAGCGACTGTAAATAAGCTCTGAGCTCGCTTCTCTCTGGAGGAACACCGGCTCGCTTATTCCCACTACGAGGACGGCCTTCCGATAGTTTCTCTTCCAATCATCCTCCAGAAAATGTTCCCCATATGTTGCCAGATAAAAACGTCTTTGATATTCCTACATGCCTTATCCCCCTGGCTGGCTGGCTGGCTGGCTGGCTGGCGGTCTTTATAAAGGGAGCGTTGCGTTGGTGCGTCTGACAGCTGAGCGAGACCCTGTGATGCCGGTAACGACATGAGGGATGACAACAGAAGCTCCGACATCAAAAAGCCCTGCAGCACCGACACACACACACATATTCGCAGCACATTACGGAGGCCAGTAATTCATCAGCGCTAACACGAGCCGGGTTACGAGTCAGAACACATATACGCACGCACAGCGCAGCTCTGAAACGACTCCCGCAGCTCATTTGTACATGAAGAAGAGGAAGAGGAAAAAAAAAAAAGAGCGCGCCTCTCAGCGTCCTATCGACACTCACTTAAGATAATGAGGCCTGTTGGGGAGGATATAGATTGGAGGACGAATCTCGGAGCTTCTGTTCGCCGCTGAATGGGCAGGCGAGGCAGATAAAGGGGCTTTAGAAAGAGAATCTCCAGGACGCGAGGTGGCAATTTGTCAGGATTAAAGCTGGATGGTGTCTGTCATTGTGTGTGTGTGTGTGTGTGTGTGTGTGTGTGTGTGTGTGTTGTTGCAGCGTCAGGTGTTGTTCATTACCCCGAGGTCGCCCGGGGGAATCTAGGCACTGATCTGCGAGGTCGTCTGAGGCTTTTCATCCTGAGCAACTTCAGCACAACCGCACAGAAAAGCACAGTTTTCTTCATCAGCTAATATGTTGGTTACATTATCGGTTAATTGATTAATCATGTGGTTTACGATGATGAGAGTAAATAGTCTTAATATATAGATATTAACTTTGTGATGACATAACATGTATAAAAAGCAGCAAATCTTCCTACATAAATGTGATTTTTTTTGGCTAATAAATGACTTCATGGCTACCCTGTGGACAAAGTCACCAGACTCCCTTTAAAAAATGTACGATTTTGCGACTCGTCGAGTTAGGAGTAACTTTAACAACATTTTAAAGCGCTGTCTTAAACAAACCCTGAATTATTAATCCATTCTTTTAAATTTGGCGTATGTTAGTTTCTTTGTGTTAAAAAGGAAACGACATAAGGTCCTCTCAAACCCAAAGATATCAACTTTATGATATGAAATGTAGAAAAGCAGCAAATCTTCCTACATAAATGTGATTTTTGGGATATTTTTGCTAATAAATGACTTCATGAATAATAAAAAAAACTAAGTAATCAAGTCCATGTAGTGAACTTGAACATTTTCTTGACAGTTAACTAACAAAATATCAGAAATACAGTAAACAGTAACAGATATAAAGCTACTTCTGTGACCCCTGTGGAAAAAGTCACCAGACTCCCTTAAAAAATGCACGTTTTTGCGACTAGTCGAGTTCGGAGTAGGTTTAAAAAAAATTTGCGCTGTCTAAAACAAATTCTAAATTATTCGTCTATTCTTTTAAATTCGGCGCATGTTACACGAGGCTCTTAATTTCAGCATGAGGTCGAAGCAGGAATAGCAGCTTTTAAATCGACGTGTCAAACGCGAAGCTACGGCAACCGCAGCTCGACTGAAAGTGTCGTCAATTAACGGCCGCGAAAGAGCACCGTGTCAGACTGCAGCGGAACAGAGAGAGGTATCTTTTGCCGGTGTTGAGTGTGAAGTGGGTTGTGAAGGGGAGTGGGTGGAAGAGAGACAAGAGAGAACAGACCCAGAGAGCCTCGTATGATTGTCTCTACATCCACATGAAGCTGAACGACGCCCTCCCGACCTGCGCCCGACATCAAACGCTGCAGCATCGCTGACGAACCCGTGATTACCTCCCCCTCCATCCTCCCAACAGCTACTCACCGGTCTCTCCTGTAGCATCGCTTTGAACCTCCACACACACACATTTCGCTCAACACGTTGCCTGATTCAAGAGCCCTGCAGCGGAAACGAGAAGAAGCAGAAAAGACAAATGTCAAACATAAAGCACACAGACGTGGTTTACTGTACGCACACAGCAGACAGACCTGACCTTCAGCGTGGTCTCCTGAGGCCAAACATGTGAAAGGCTACCTGCGTTCAAGGTCCTCCAGCCTGATGCTTGCACATGCTTTCAAGCTTCCTCTAATGAAATTGGTTCGGCTTCACAATGCTCGCCTTCTTTTTTTCTTTCTGAGCCGATTCCGCGGCTGAATGCAGACGATCGAAAGCACACAAAAAAGAGAAAGAAAGAAAGAAAGAGAGAGAGAGAGCAATTGGTTTCCACGAAAGACCTTTCGAGCTGATAGTGAGAGCTGTTGGGTCAACAACATGAAGCCGACATTAGAGCAAACATCTGAGCGCAGAGGACGCTCCGTCCTCCCGTCTGGCACGAGGTGAGGAGACATGTTGGTGTTATGCAAATAGAATTCCTCTTTAATTCAGCTCTTCTTCTTCCTCCTACACACCGTGACACCGAGAGATTATGTCGGATACATTCGTTACAGTAACCGACGAAACAAGCGAGGAAGAGCTGGAAGATTCAGTTAGTTAAAAGGTTAAAGGAAAATACTGCAAATACTGAAAACTGGGGGTTGTTTTCTCTCTGGGAAGCCGATTAAATCTATTAATTGATAAATAACTCAGAGATTAACTCATTCTTAGTTGAAGCACTATTTCAGGTCGTAACAGTTTGAAGCTAATGACAAAAGAATCCATTAAGATTCGATGCTAACAGCTAAAGACACCATCTTTAAAATAATTAAAATAATACTAACGCTAATAATGACAAACTGTAGCAAAGTAACCTTATTATTACTGGAGAGCACATGAACGTGCTAACTTCAGCATGTTGTGTGTTTTAAACTGATGCTTAGACGTTAGCATGTTGCTAACACTAACCCGCGAGGATTGCAAAGCTTTTGCCTTTATATTGATTCCAGAAAGTATAAAACCAGGAACAAATTTAGCATATTACTTTAATGCTAGGATAGCAATGTTGTATGCAAAACTTTAGCAAATAGTTATCAATTCGAGAAAGCGTACAAACATGCTAACTTAGCATGTTGCTTCTGAACAAAGCTTGAAAAGCAAAACAACAAAATAAACCTGTTTAGAACAGCAAAATGCTACATTTTAGTTTGCGGTTTTTATTGTACATTAATGGTAGAATAGTAAACCTACAACTTTAGCATTTTGCTAACAGCATAGGTAACATGCTACCATTTAGCAAAGCCTAGCCTATTACTTTCATGCTAATTCTAGAAGGCTTAAAACATGTTAACTGCATCATAAAGCAGAATAAAATGCTAAACTTTAGCCTCAAAACCGTTCACAGATGCTGCATCGATGTTTGACTGCAGTCGATGCTGCAAAGCCTCTTAGGTTTCCAACATGAAGTCTGATGAAGTTTGGTTTCCAGGTGAATTATCTGGAGGAAGTTGCAGTTTTTCATACTCGTTATCTTGGCTCGTGCACGCTTTAACAAATCGTCTCTCGCAGCTGCCAAAAGAAATAAACCTGAGAGCGTTTTTTTCTTTTTTTTCCTGGTTAAGCTGCATCTTTTCCATCACATTCACACATCACGCCGTGTTCTCTGACAGCAGCACAGGTGTGGATGGACTGTTGTGAGCGAAATGAGCTTACAGGAACACCTGGCGGAGCATTTTGCACGGTAACCTAAATGTTAATGACTCGAGCAGTTGGCAATTGACAGGATAACAAGCTCTGATGAGGCCCGCGGAGTTAATCGATGCTGGTGACATCCGAGGAGACGGTCGTAAAAAAAAGCAGCAGACGAACGCGCAGAGACGCAGTCAATGGGAAGCAGGGCGCCGTCAATGAAGAGCACGATGCAAACTCAGCGAATGAGAGTCGAAACAGCCTCGAGCGTCGGGAGGGTCAAAGTCGAAACACACACCGACTCCCCTGTGCAAGGAAAAAAAAACACTCTGGTACTCCTCAAATGGAAACAGATGGGAGAGGAGTTTCACAGCAGGAGCGTCAGCGTGCTACAGAGGTCATAAATCAGACGCTTGGCATCGTGTGTCGTCAGTCAGCCAGCAGAGTCAAGACTGCGGGCATGTTTCAATCAACGGGCCAACAGACGAGCTGACAGCACGAGACGAACAAGCCGAAAGGCGCCCAAGGACTACGACCGGCTCGGCCTGAGATACGACACACCGGAAAGAACGACATATATCAAGCTTCATAAAAAAGAGGGGGGGAGACGGAGACGACGGGCGGGAACGGGACTTCTGAAAAACAGCAGAATGCAAATCGAGCCTTCAAGTCAGAGATATGGGTCATACGTCTCTGAAGATGATAATCACGGCGGCTTTAACGTGCTGTCACACATATTACAGCGGAGAGGACTCATGAATATTCTCTCAGACGGATCCTTCATCTCCATTTCTGTCTCTCTGTGGCTTATCAGTCCCCTCAGAAAGCCCTCTGCGACCCGCCAGCTGAACTCTGATACATCAGCCGTCTCAGAGCCGCTTTTATCGGGTGGACTTAATCTGATCGAAGCGGGGAGAGAAAGAAGAGGATTTCACTGACGACGTAACGAAAATCTCACAAAGAACTATTCAAATTGAAAGCTCAGACTTGACCTTGACCAGCTGTTGACAAAACAAAAAGGTCCACAGCGCGATGACTCATTCTCTACCTTTGATTCCAGTCTGGATGAGGAATCATTTTAAAAGTTGTTCTTAATTATGACAACAGAGCAACCCCCCCCCCGCCCCCTTTAGTGAGATTGCAGCCAGTTTTAGGAGAAAGCAGGGTGCAGAGTCGGGCTTTCTGGAGGAATGAGCCTAAAAAACATCTCAACTGAGGCCTACAGACGACATTGCATCGATATTCTGTCTGCATTTGAACCAACAAAGCCTCCAAAGTTTGTAGAATAGAGTCAGATCTTCTGGAAGAATAAACACCCAGAGTCACTGATCCAACAACAAAGCAACCCCCCATCTAAAGACGACTGAGTGATATGACTGAAAGCCTCAGATCAACTACTAAACTGACCTTTTAGTGAGATTACGGCCAGTTTTAGGAGGAAGTGGGGTGCAGAGCCGGGCTTTCTGGAGGAATAAGCCTCAAAAACATCCCGACTGAGGCCTACAGATGACATCATGGACATGCACCGATATCTATCTGCAGCTGAACCGACAAAGCCTCCAAAGTTTGTAGAATAGAGTCAGATCTTCTGGAGGAATAAACACCCAGAGTCACGGATCCAACAACAAAGCAACCCCCCATCTAAAGACGACTGAGTGATATGACTGAAAGCCTCAGAACAACTACTAAACGGACCTTTTAGTGAGATTACGGCCAGTTTTAGGAGGAAGAGGGGTGCAGAGACGGGCTTTCTGGAGGAATAAGCCTCAAAAACATCCTGGATGTCGCCTACAGACAACATCGCGGACGCTGCATCGATATTTTGTCTGCAGCTAAACCGACAAAGCCTCAAAAGTTTGTAGAAGAGAGTCAGATCTTCTGGAGGAATAAACACCCAGAGTCACTGATCCGACAGGAGGAGAGCTCAGAGATTACTTTTTAACTCCTGGGATTAAAAATCTTCACTCCGGTTTATCAGTCTGACTGCAGCAGCGATCACGATGTTTCTGTTGCTGTAATGTCGACTGCTGACTGGAGCTGGAGGGGAAATGGACTTTACTTCATGAACGTAACGTAACAGAACCTCAAAACAAACTCATTTTACCAGATATGCTCGCTCAAACCAAGCAACACGGATAGTTGAACGTAAGATGGCGTGCTCATTAATTAACAACACTTCCTGTGATTCAACGTGTCCAAACAGACACACAGATTTAATTCCAACAAACAAAGAAAATCTAAAAATCTGCTTCATTTAGCAAAAGGCTTAAACCGTCTGATTTCAGCAGTCCTACTTTGGGATTTAGTCCGATCTAATGGGCCTGGTTCTGAGATTAAATAAACACGGCCACAGGAGACGCAAACACTCATTCAGAGGCGACACTATCCTTTAAAATCCTGCCTTTGGGATTTCAAATATAGAGTGCAAAGGCATCCAAAGATGTGCTCAGTTCCTTCAAACAGATTTCAACCAAACGGCCACTTACAGATTCAGAGATTACCGAACCTGCAGCTCGCAAAATGAAACCCACCACCTGCCCCCGGACTAACCGCTGTTCTCCACCGGTGAGGTTTTTTGGCAACAAAGCAGAATAATTATTTATTTTTGCAAAAGAAAGCGGGGAGGTGGTGGGGAAGCGAGGAGGCGGTTTGTTTGATCCGACAGCCAGCTCGGGCTTCTCGCTCAGGCCACCCGAGGAGTGGACAGATTATCATCGGCTGTCGGGGAGGAAGCGGAGCTGCAGGATCGGTACCCGACCCAGCGAGGTCAGGCCTCTGGATGCAGATAAAGCCCTTCCCTTTTTTTTTTCATCAAACGCCTGGTGGAGAAAACCAATCCCAAAAAGCTGCAGTGTGGCGAGAACCGAGCTGTCAGATCCAACACTGCAAAGTGGTTAAATTATCAGAACGGGTAACGCCGGCGCTTTCAAAAAGGCACCTGAGGAAAATGATGCTTTTTCCTCGAAATAAACAAATTACTGGCAAAAAAAAAGTTGCGCTTTAAGAAACTGAATCGGTAGAAAAGGAACATCAATACCCAGAAATCCAGCCGGATGACATGAAGAAGAATCAAACGCAGCGATCACAGGCAACACATCTGACGCTCACAACTCTCTGAATCCCACATTCGTCCTTTTCCTGCGAGCGAGGATGTTTTAAAACACACGCCAGGACTTTCATTTGGAGGGACTCCATGTTGAGACTCCAATGAATGAGATGCACAGTGTGCCGCCTGTGATTTAAGCCGATAAACTGGCGGCAAATTTCACATTAAAACTCATCCTGAGTGCAGCAACACTGAATATTCAGCTGACCATTTTGCACCTGATATTAAAACGCAAAATATGTAGTTCATAACACAAAAACTGAACTAAAATGGTATTAAGAATGTGGAAAAAGCTGTGCATTCGACTGCACACCTGAGTTTGTTGACTTCGTTAGCCAGATTGTTCTTGCATCTGCATTTGCATGTGTGCAGATGAGAAGGTACAAATATTTCTTACATCTTTGTGTTTAAAAAGTGAAATATTTAAGAAGCTTTAAGTCAAAACATCAAAAAACCAAACAGCTAACTTAGCTAACTGGCTAATAGCAACTATCGCTAGTGGCACCTTTGCGGATATGTACGCAGTCGGAGCCAGGAGCTGATTAGCTTAGCTTAGCATGAATACTGGATGTAAGTTAAGGTGATTAGTTGATAGGATCTGTACCGCTATCATATCTATCACGAGCCGGTGGGTGATTAGCTTAGCTTAGCATAAAGACACAAGGGGAAAATGCGAGCCTGACACCATCTAAAGCCCGTCCTCATCTGAAAGTTCAGGGGTGGGTTGTTAAAGCAGCTTATAACGACCCATGTTGTAGTTTCTTGTTACGCGGCGACCTCTAGTGGCTGTAGTTATTACTGCAGCTGCAAAGGAGGAAGTCAGGAGAAGCAGCGTTTTCCTGAAACTAACCAAACTGCGAGCGTATGACGAGAGTCCGGTACGCCTGTCGCTGTCGTCTTCAGTCGTTTAGGCGCGAGGATGTGTTGAAATTACGCCTCGCGGCGCCTCCAAAGCTCTCTAATTAACAGCTTCTATCTTGTTTTTTTGATTAAGCTAATTGCCTCCCGGCTCCAGCTCCAGTAATTAACACCTCAGACGTGCAGAGATGACTTTTAATCTTCTCATCCCAGCAAGAGAAAAAAACACACATTGTGAGAATATTACTTTTTTACAGTTAATATCAGGTGTCTTCGCTCAAGCAAGGACGTCTCTTGAGAAAGTGAGAAGTCAATCCAGGTGACGCTCGTCTTCAGCGAGTCCTGAAGGTGAATGGACACCTGTGAGCCGTCCTGTTGTCATGATCACCAGCAGCAGCAGCAGCAGCGTTATCGTCACCGGCTGCCGACGGGGGAACTCGGCGCTTCCTAAACAAATTAGCTCGTCGAAAAACTGCTGAGGCCCCAACCCTTTAATTACATCAACCTGAAACCAAATTACCGTCCCCGAGTCTGCGGCGCGTTAAAACTGATGCACATGAAACAAGCCTCGCTCATCCCCCTCCTCCGTCCTCCTCCTCCTCTTCCTCCATCATCAGTTCGGAACATTTATATCGGGGTATTCACTCCCAGGAGAGACGGGAGAGAAATGTCAAGACAAGGGAGACATGGCTTATCCTCCCTCCCTGGCCTTTTCCCTTCCCGTTCTATCACTCCCTCCATTCTTCTTCCTCCTCCTCCTCCTCATTCATTCCCCCCGCCACACTGTCCCTTTTCTCTTTTTATCCTGTCATCTACATTGTGAGGAGCGTCTTCCCCCTCCGAGCCTCGGCTGCGTAAAGCGAGAGCAGGCGAAGATGAGAAGCAGAGGTGCTGCACTCGGAATAGTGAAGCACCGGAAAAGATGGATTTTAACTGTTCTGCCACCGCGGGAGCAGAATGAGATATCTGCTGCTGCATTAAGAAACCAGTTGTTGGCATTCAAGAACAAATACAACCTTAATTTTTCTATCGTTTTGAGGCCGCTGTGATCTTTACGGTTGAAGACGGTAACGTTGTTCCTAAAACGGTGTAACACAAAAATCAAAAATGTACCCAGATGTCTGTTTTTTAAAACAATAGGTGGGTTTTTTTAATCACTTATTGCTTCCTTCCAGCCACGTCTCCCTACGTACGAAACAACATTAACTATACAACCCATTCAGACCAAAACGCGCCGGCCAGTTCCGTCCATTCGTCTTCGCTTTGAGTGGCTGGTTCGAGAAAAATCTGTAAAAATGATCATACCATTTTATTTTGTTTATATTTTGGTGGACTCTTTCACCTCTCTTGCTTCAGGACAGCTTGTTTATTCACTTGTGGAGCAAATAAATGAGATAAATTCGTATAAATACCTTATAAATATTGTAAATATAAAAATTATGAGTTTGAATCTCTTCTTAAAGACTACATAATGCCCCTTTAAGTTACTTTTGGTGAAGACCCAAATGTTGGCTTCTTTAAAGGGTCCGAGGTCTGACCGCCATAACGACTGTAAAACAATTAATCAATTACTAAAGAAAACTGCTACTAATTGATGATGACAGAACAGTTTATAGCAGCGTTAGATTTCTTCCTTCTTACCGTATTTACATTCAGGCGGTGATGGTTTAATCCGAAATGACAATATAAATCTGTTTTTCGGGAACGTTGTTCCGTCGCTCCGCTCGAAGCTTTTATCGATTTATTATAAAAACATTAAAGGTTTTTTTTTACCTGTTTTTGGTGGAACAACAACAATACAGCAGCCATGTGAAGTCATATTGTTTATCTTCGAACCATTACAGCGCCATCCAGCCACTGAGGCAATTAATTACTGAATTATACCATGCTGGTGCACAATGAATGCAATGGGCCCTGGGGGCTTTTTTCTCATTACCAGGTACACACTGTCCTACACAGGCGAGGCAAGGGAGGCTTTTAATAACATTTAGTATTCAGATTAAACTGTTGTTTGCAGCCAAAGCTCCGGCTTCCAGGGTTTCAGCTCCAAAGTAGGATCAATTTACAATCCAATTAATTCAAATTGTGTGGAAACACGCTCACAAGGAGGAAAAACAATCGTCAGGCGAAGACAAACCGGGTGTGGAGCAGAAAGACGGGGAACACCTGATGTGTCTGACACGAATACCGTGATGATCCAACGCCACAATAAAGGAATAAAATACTTAGAGTGCTTATATTAGACGGCTGCGAGATTCATCACAGCTCAACCCGAATGTTTCACAGAGCTCGAACACGTGAATACAAAAAGACGGAGCTCAGCAGAAAGAAATCTTCATCTCACGATCTACCTGCTGTCTTTTATTGGAACATTTCTGCCAATCATTCCCGCGCCGGTATTTTTCCTGTCACTCAAACTTTCCCCATTCATGAATTCTTACGTCTCCATATCAGGTCGATCATCTCGCTGCCTGGATTTCTCCCCCGTCTCTCTTGTTATCACACAACAGGCAGCAGCAGCCGCCACCTACAGTCGCCATCGTGGACGGGATGTACCATTTTCCTCCAACGCCACCAAGAATATAGAGATCCGGGAAGAGTTTCTGTCCTCGTCCAACTCAACCCGCCAGGATACATGTTGGCAATGTACGTTTCTGCAAAATTGTCTGATGCAACTTTACGTTTCTTTAGGTTCAGTTTATGTGTTTGTTGAGGCACAAACACAACAGGAAATGTCCTGAGGTTTCGTTAAAAAACGTTCGCTTCCGTCTCTGTAAAAACAGCTTGAAAGTTCCCAACGTCTGGTTAAAAGCGCCTGCTGACCACTTTGTTAGGGTTCAGGAAAAGATCATGTTTTAGCTTAGAAATAACTGGCTTCCCATGAAAAATGGTGCCTACAAACAAAGCTGGAAAGATTCCAAGGTCTCGTTAAAAACTACTTGCTTTAGTCGGCACTGCGATCACGTATGGGAATGGTTCGACTTCCAGTGAAACACAGCAGGTTTGCAGCCTCCCCAGAAAAACCACTTGGTTATGGTTTTGGTCACTGTGATCACGGATGGAGATCCTGTGAAAAATATCCAGTTTTCGACACAACATTTCTGGAAAGATCCCAAGTTGTCGTTAAAAAAACAACCAAGCTCCACAAGAACACGTACATCTTATCATTTTATCGTCAAACTCATTTTTCCAAGGTGCAACTGCAACATTCAACGTACTCTTTCACAGTATAGCACTTCAATGTGATAACAAAAACGTTCTGTGTATCTTATATAATGTTGCTAATGTTAGCTTTAGCTTCCATTAGCAATGTTAACATTTGGAAACTTGGCAATCAATTTTAGGGCCGGATCATTCAAACGACAGCGAAACATCTTGTCCAACAACTTTGGAAAAACAGACACGTGAAATCTCTCCCTTTATTCCTCAGCTGTACTCCATCTTTGTGTTTGTGTGTTTGTTGAAGTGTGTGTGTGTGTGTGTGTGTGTGTGTGTTGGAGGGGTCAGTTCCCGCTGCGCCACATGTGACCATCAACCTCCCCGCCGGCAAGGTGCCGGGCGAAAGCCGTCGCCGGCTGCCATGGAGACACGCGGACACCGAGACGCCTAATGTAGCAGAAGGCAGCGCTGGCTGGCCCAGTTTGTCATTCTGTTTGTGTGCTGATTCAGACTTAAAAACAGGTAAAGCCAAAAAAAAAAAAGAAAGAAAAAGAGGAGGTGAAGCCAGTGAAGCGCTTCCCCGTGGCAGTAAAGAGACATTAGAGGCCCAGTGGAGGATCGGTGATGGATGCTGCTGCTGCAGACTCCCTGGCGACCACGACGACGTGAGGACAGTTTTTTTATTTATTTATTATTTTTACTGCTTTGCTAAGTTATCTTCTGAAGAGCACGTGTGAAATTCTCAGAGATATTTCCTCTCTGGATGAAATAGTATGCGGACCGACGGCCCGTCTGACGGAGTCGTCCATCAGAATCAGAGACAATCACACACGTGACATGTAATTTTCGACAACCGCCGTCTCTTCTGAGGGAGAATTACTCATTTCACCACCTTACAGCCTCCCGTCGCAGCCGCCCGTATCTTGTTTTACGTCCAGCAATGATCTGTGGGAGCAGCTGCCAAGCAAATAAATTTGGCTATGGAGGACGGGTTCTATTGGCAGCCGTGAACGGAGCGAGCGGCGGTGAATCCAGAGGTCTTTATTATACGGTGTGAATGGAGGGATGGAAGAACGGAGAGGTTGTAGGAGTATCGTGTTTTCTATCTGGGATTGAAACCATCGGCTGTAAACAAGTCAGTCAAACGTGGAGTAAACCTGCGTGTAAAATCCTGATGCATCATCTTTTCACTCTTTTGGAAACCTTAGTGATTGATCGTTAACAATATGTGAAATGTTGAAAAGGTTTCCTTTAGCGAACTCTTTTAAAAGCTGACACGATCTGTGTTTGGTGTTAAATCACAGTCGGAGCTGAAAGAACAGAGAAAGTAACTTGGATTTAAATGAGATAAAACAAAAAAATGACGATATTTTAATTACAAAGCTCCCGTCTGTCGCTTTATCAACAACTGGCGACAAAATCCAACTCACACTGAGGCGACTAAAGTAATAATATCAGCTTGTTTATAACCTGTGAGACTCTATCTGAACCTCCAGGATCAGTGTTGGACGGTAATAACTAACATACGATTGTCAAGTTTGACTTTCTAAATAAAAGCACGCTGACAAATGTGTCGTAGAATATATCGACATGTTTTTAACGTTGTGAAGCCGTCGCAGTTAGAGCAACAAATAAGACTCGATTACGTTTCTGACAAGATCAGACGTGACGTACGTAAGACGATTAACTACGGATGTAAATCCATCCATCCTGTCCTGATCTGTGGTGGACGTTTTTACCCGTCTGTAGGATCAGGATTCATCCGCTGGCAACCACAAATTTCAATCAAACCAAAGTGTGTTGAGATATTTAACTCAGGACCAAAGCGTTGGACTGGCAGACTAGAAATCAGATAATTCCCCTGCTGCTCGTGCCGTCTTTCTTTTCCTTGAATGTCTTCCTCCTTCTCCTACGTTATCGCTCCCCTCCTCACTGGAGCTCGTAGCCGAGGCTCCATCAAAACCACTTCCCTTTAGGGGGTTGTGTCCTTGTGTACTCGAGGAACGAAAAAAACAAAACAAAACAATCTCAATCACGACGGGCGAGTGTTGTGACTCCTCTACCCTACAGACACAACACAGCATGCAGCCGTTTTCCACACAATGTCCCCCAAACAAACTCCGTCAGGTTCAAAAGCCGAGGTCACCCTGAAAAAAAAAGTCATTTCAACAAAGACCCTCCCCTCGCGGGACAACAACCATATTAACAACTCTCCTCCCGGGTCCACAGCCTGCCAGGAAAAATGGAAAATCTACAAAAAATAAAAACACACACCGTCCTCCAACAAGCTCAACCAAAACCACCACTGCAAGCCAATTTTCTTACGAGGTGAAAATAGCTTTCAAATTCAATCCCCAAGTCGAATCTGAAAGTAAAATGAGACGCCCGTGGCGAGGAAGCGTGGACAGAGGCGGGGAGATATCTGCTTACCTCGAGACACAGGATGGAAACAAATTAAAGTGTAATAATAACAGCAGATTTTACTTTCATATCCTCCGTATGAATTAGTGAAAACGTTCAGTTACGATACGCTGCAGCTGCTCCGTCTCCTCATGACGCTCTCGTGTAGAGCGGCTGTCACAGATTGTGTCACATCCCCCCCGTAATAAATAATGAAATCGTGCGAGAGCCCGGCGACGGCAGACGGCCGCAGATGTTGGAATAAAAAAAAGAAAAGTGGGTCAGGTGTCTCGCTGATGCTACGAGACGAGCGAGCAGACGGTCGCTGAGCGCTCGGACTAATCAGGAGGCAGCGGGGAAAGAAAGGATGGTAATGGCTCAATTTAAATGCAAAAAACACTGGTGAGATGACAGCAGCCAGTTCACCCGAGGAGAGCCGGGGATCACCTCAGTGTGTCCGACGTCGGTTTCATTTAAAAGGTCAAGAGGTCGGATGTCAAATCAGGGCTGACAAACGAAGCCGAAGCGCCAAAAACTGCAGTTTCTTGAGGCTGGATTCGTGTTTAAAGCCTGTTACAATCACAGTTTTATATCACTCACTCCTTAAAATCAAATTAATGTTTTGTGCATCAAAGAAAAAATGACCCAAAGGCAGGCAGGTAGAAAAACAAAGAGCCAGCTGTGATCCCAAGAAACAAAACTGGCAGGCAATACAAATAAAAGCAGCAGGCGGAGGCAAATCTGAGAACGAATTAAGTATTAAAAAAGAAAAACTAGACGAAGGAAACAAATAAAAACTACAAACCAAGAAAGAAAACACCAGTACACAGAAGAGGGTCAAGAAAAAAGACAAAGGCAGGAAGTGGAAATAAAACCAGAACCTCTCGGTTGTGTTCCTGGTGTTGGTGCCTTTTGGAGAGTTTTTTATGCAAATATCAGACAAATATTTTGGCTTTCAATGTTTTTGAGCCGATGCATTCTGGAGGAATAAACACCGGGAGTCAATGAGAGTAACAGTACATTAATAAGTGGATTAACAAGCGACCTTGTTTGCATTTATTGGCAGGTAGATGGAGCTGGGAAAGCTGGGAAGGGAACAGATGTGGGTCGAGCCGAGACCCTCTGGAGGAATAAACATCAATAAGGTTTTCTGGCTAAACCTGGTTAAACCTGCAGTCAAACCCACAGAATTAACTTGAATAAATGTGATGTGTTCACCATCAGGCAGCTGTTGAAACTGATGGGCAGAGCCTGGACCTTCTGGAGGAAGACGAGGATCGCAGAACGACCCGTGGAGGTTTACGAAATGTACTTTACTTAATGAATGTACAGAGACGAGATGGGAAACGAAAAGACAACGCAGGAAAACAGACAAACAAACTGCTAGCTGTTGCTCGCCATCTTGCGGCTAACGTACAGTAGCAAGAGGGGAAATTTGCAAACCTTAGTGGGTGAGCAGCTTGTTAGCCTTTCTAGCTTGGTAGCTTCCATCGAGGTTGGCTTGTTGACCCAACTCTGCTCGTTTCAGCTCCACCTCTTCACACATCTTTTGATTAGCTGGGAGTTAAATACAGGCGACCTCCGATACCAACCGACTTTGACCTTTGGTTGACGTCTCGGTGGTTCTGTCCACTGTTCCTACAGTCGATTGTTGTGTCACCTGTGTTGTAAACGACTCCCAGGGGTCTCCAATAGCTCTGTCAATACACCATGCACTGTGCTGGAGAGGGGTTATGGTGCTTTAGACCTTCACAGCTCAATGATGTTACGCAGGCTCATCCATCTAAAATACCACACATCCATCACCATCCATATCTGCCTCAGATGTGCAACCCCCCCTCCACCACACAGGACCAGCATCCCATTGGCGTCTGATCAAAACTGACACATAAACCTCAGCAAACACTCCTGCAGCCAGCCAACATTGGACCATCATGCCAGTCCCCGTTGTTTACGACCTCCCACTTTCCTCTCCCGTCGTAAATCGACCGTAAACAAACGCCGGCTCGTCAATCATATCTGCACCATTTGACGAATCACGCACCGCGACCTCGTCAAATTAGGGCTCCTTACCTCGGGGTAATAACAACAATTATCACTGCGAAGAGTCTCCTTTGGTCTTTGCTCAGCCATAAAACCCAATTACACACAAGGTCTTAGAATGGAAAAAGCGGTTATTAACGACTCTGAACGCTTTAAACTTCACGTCTTCAGCCTCGAGATCAGCAGGACCGTGATATGTTTGGCATTTATGATCCGTCCTGCAGTACACAACGCCTAAACCTTTACGGGACATGAACTATAAAAAGATTCTGGAGGTATTTCATGCATGTTGCTGTAGGGTTACACACACCTGAACGCTGGTTAATAAATACAACGAGGTCAGATTTTACAACACGTGAAGCGTTCAATGACCCGACCGTCTGCTGGGACTTTACACCGTCAACGCTGCTCGCACACATTGAGGCAAAAGCTCCCTTTTAAATAATTATTTGCGTTTTAAAATTGCATATCGTTGTGGAATATTTATAAAGCGATTGGTCGGCATTAGCTCGAATTAAAATATAATGTTCAAGACGTCCGTCAGCAGACTGCGGCCCGGAAGAGAATCAACCTGGTGTTTTTGGAAGTAGAAGATATATTGTTATCGCCACATATTTAAACCTGCCCCCCTTTGAATTCCTGCAGGAGGAGTCGTCGTCACCGAGGTCATCGGGTTTCAGTCGTGTCGAGAGTCAGATAAAGAACACAATAAAGACCCGGAGTGCTGAGGTGTGATGGCACCTCGCAGGTTCGTCCTCGGGGGGAAGCGAACGCATGACCCAATGACGCATGTCTGACTCAGAGGAGCAGAGACCTTCATCCTGAAGACCGAAACATGCTCCGTGCACAAAAACATCCACAGCCGCTGAGGTATTTAACTACAATAGACGGATCTTTGTGCTTTAATGAATCGAGCTGACGGTATTTATATTATCAACAGCTCCAGGGTGCAACTGAAATTTAGCTTTTTATTTATTAAACAATTGACAAGGTTGTCGCAATTTGTAGTGTGCTGGGATTTAAATTAAGAAAAAACATGCTTTTGCACCTTTTTGTCAACAATAATCTGCACTAACCAGTAAAACCACTGTGAGAATGTGGCCTGCAGCGACAAGAAGACGCAGGAAACGTCCAAGCTGAAGATTTTAAAACTGTACAGAACTGAATCTAAAGGGACAGTTCACCCTAAAATCCAAAACACATATTTCACCTGTTGTGTTGTTTATTCAATGTAGATATGTTTGTCTGTGTGTTGCTGAGTTTTGGAGATATCGGCGAGAGATCGTCCTCAGCTTGTGTTGCTCAAAGCAAAAGAAAAACAATAAATACATGTGAAAAACTCAACAAAACATCGCCACTAACGCTACGTTAGCACGGTTTACATCGGAGACTCTGCAGCTCGCAGCAAAACAATGCAGCAGGATAAAAGGCAGCACAGGTGAGAGGACATGTGTGAGCGTCCTGTTTGTCCCTCTGTGCAGCTGTGCCGTGACGGATAGCGACTTGCATGGCACACAATGATGTAATCAGCCATAACGCGCCACACGCAGCTGGCGTGTCCACAGACCGGACTGATTTCAAGAGAACCGCAGCAGCGAGGTCCGATACGTAATTGTGCACCGATGCAACGACGCCGGAGCCTCAACTCGTAATTACACATCCGACAAAAAATGCTGTCAGAACGTTTTTTAATGCAGCGAAAGGAACAAAGTGGACAAGGATTGTGACGGGACGAGACCACAGCTGGATCCGACAATAACAACAGCTGCATTACATCTAGTGTTTCAGTTTCAGGGCCTCGGCACGCAGACTGTACACGCGGCCACCATTAATGTTAAATATTCAGTTTCTTCTGCTTCGTCTCTGTCATACATGATGGTACATTCAATATTTTGGGGTGTTTTTCATTTCGTCTTTGTGGTCGATTGCTAGAAGAGGAATCTGCCCTTTCTGAGGTTTCTTTCGTTTGTTTTCCTGCTACAAAGGTGATTTTTCCTTCCTCGAATCAAAGGTACAAACTGTAGCAGCCTCCTGACGTAATATGATTTGTGAGTTTGGGTTTCAAAGTCACAGTTTTTTAGTTAAATGGCTCTATTTATTGATTTAAAAAGCAATATCCAGAGATTAATCAGCAACACAAATCATTTTAAGTTGCAGCCCTGTTGATGCTTTTTGTTCTGATTACAGTTTTGAGTTTTTTGTACTCTACTGGAGTTTTTTATTACATTTTGGAGGCAAAAAACAAAACAGAACACTGATTCTATTGGATCCTGTAGTCGTCCACTGCTGGTGTCGATCCAGACCGTCTGGAGGAATAAACATCCCGAGATCTGGAGCCGTTTTTTGACGGGAGGAGAGCTCAGAGATTCATCTTCACTCCTGTTTATCTACCTGACTGCAGCAGCGATCAGCCGGGATGTAGAAGTCGTGTTGATGAAGTTAAATGGAGTTAAACTTCTTACGTATTATACGTTGCAGTACATTTATCATCAGACAGTTTAGTGACTTGAAGAAAGAGAGTCTGACTTCGAGAGCTGTGGAAAACAACATGTTAACCACGATGACTCGTCCAGAATGAAAACCAAACCACATCTGCTGTCATCATGCCGCCACAATGACGACTGCAGGATGCATTACACCACGACACTGGCTGTAAACAGCAGACCAACCTCTCTCCAGGACTAATTTAAAAAACATTCTTGGCTGGTTGTAATTTCCCACATTGCAACACAGATGGATGCACACAGAGACCGCCGTGCTTTACGTTCAAAACTGCAGCGTCCGCAGATTTCACCCGGCCTTCAGTCCGTCAGCGTCGTGCTGCGAAGTGAAAGCTCGTCCGCAGATCCAAGTTTTCTTCTTCTTCTCATCAACTTAATGGATTGTGAAAGCAAGGTAAATGATTTTTCCTCTGACAACGGAGGATGCATTAGCCTTCGCCGTTCGTCACCATTTACAATCCATCCTGCGAACGGAAAATAGCGGCATCGATCATCGGAGGAGACGCCCACAACACAACGGGAGCGCCGAGCTGGGGGAGGAACAGGTGATTGATTCAAATTGGATCCTTTTCAGGAATCCCGGCCAGATACGACGGAGGTTCGTGGCTTTTTCCTGCTAAACAACAAACTTTCAGACCTGTCGTTACAGGATAGATGGACGAGGAGGCGGCGTATCAATGCACGCGTACGAGGGAGGCTTCATTTTACATAGAGCCGAGAAACAAATCGAGTGTCAGGCGGGCGGCTGCAGACAATCAAAACCTCCAGATCAGGAACCTAAAACTGGACGATAACTGCGTTAAATAACACGTCCGGCGAAGTGCGCAATTCTCTCAAACGCTCTCAATTTGTGGGACGACCTTGGAGGTCGAAAACACTGCGAGTTACTTCTGTCATCTTCCCTCAATTGCCACTTTAAACCTCATCCTCTCCTCATCTCTTCTCTCCCGTTTCCTTTTTTTATGGCAAATTAAATTTACCCGAGCACTGCAGGCCTGTATTTCACAGCGCTGCCCGTTCGTTCGCCCGCCTGCCGAGGAGAGAAAACCCCCCGCCGGCGGATCGCGGAGACCTTTCCTCATTACAGAAGGTCAACGCCGGCACGCCATCAATTGTCAGGAAGCTCTCTCAAAAAAAAAGAGCTTGAAATTGATTCATCGCCGACAGCTCTCGCTCTCCGAGACGGGATCGCGTGACAATCGAGTATAGAAATGCACGGATGGAGTGTGATGAAGAAGAAGAGGAGGTGAAGAGGAAGAGGAGAGACGATATATACGTAAAATATTGTTTCACGATAACGAGATTAATGGAAAATGTGGGAGTGCAGCCGTTTTCTCTGAGGTCGTCAGCAGTCAGAGTGGTTTTCAAGTATTGTTGCTGTTGAAAAGTCCCAGTGTGACA
>CAEMYA010000069.1:435913-458007 GCA_903131615.1 Diplodus sargus | reverse complement strand
CTTTTAATCCTGGAGATGGATGTTTGTGAGACGGGAGCTCAGAAAATAACACTCAGTGTGACCTCGTAGACACACCGGAGGTTCGACTTCTTCTTCTTCTTCAGTTACCTTCAGTTCTTCTTCTTCAGTCACAAGGGAATGACACAGCTGGATTATTATCTGTATTTGTAAGCATGCCAGCAGCCGGGCTCTCAATCAGACCACCATGTTGGATTAAGACGGACTGAACCATCTCCACAACTTTTACAAGCCCACTAACTTTTCTCCTTAAGGTCTACCGCGGGTCACCACAGACCACGTATGAAGAAAGACTGGCAAACAAACTGAAGCGTAATCCAAAACCACATCAGTGTCCAGAGTCCTGTACAAGTTCAACATGTCCCGGGATATGTTACCACAACAGCGACCCATGAAGAAGAAACGATGGTCTTCCTGAAACACGTGCAGCAGAAACACCGTCGCCATCATCGTCAGAGAGGAAAGCGGATATTTCAGATCAAGAGAGGCGGAATTTGAGACCGTCACGGCTCACGGCGTCTTTGACCATCCAACATGACCAACTGGACCGACCCGGGGAGGCTGGTGCTGGCTAATGTCCAGTCAGAGGGTGAGGAAGTGGACAGGAAGTGGAGTCTGTGGAGTATTTTGGCAAATTAAAGCTTTAAAGATGGCTAATAAATGCAGAACCTCCTCTTGGTTTGTCTCCGATCAACATGTCGATGGAGGTCATCCAGGTCCGGTGCTGTATCGTAGGGGAACCGGACTTGTTTGGGTTTCTTGAAGCATTCTACCTCTCGTCCAAGAGGCTTCTTCAGTTATAAATAACTGGAGGGGAGTCACAGGGTTTTAAACTCTGTGTGGGAGTGTCCTTACAGAGTCGTTAAGAAAACACATGAGCACTGAGTTTCAGAGTCGTTAGGGCCACTTGTGGGTCGTTGGTGCAACCGGCCTTCATGTGGGTTACCAGGACCAGGTGAGCCCGGGTGTGAAGCCCAGAAATCAAACCAAGTGAATCCTCTTATTGCCAACAATGCTGTTGCTACAACAGACGACAGCATAGAAACAAAACTCTGGAAGACATATTGAGAAAGCATTTTATTTCGTACCACCGTGCTAATTAGCACGTTAGCTTGTCGTTGTTGTAATTTCCCAGTCTGGGATCAATAAAGTAGTTCTATTCTATCTCAAAGCTTTGTGTTGCTAAATCTTGGTGGATTTCTTCAGCTCCTCTCTGATGAAACTTTCTGTGTCTTGTGCTTCGTGTTTTCCGTCGACTTCTTCACTTTTATAACTTCTTTATTCATAAATGAAGTTTACTTCCTCGCTGAATAGGAAGAGGGGAGAGGGATCTCTCCGATTACAGGGAATTACAGATAAGACAACCTCTCCTTGTTTGATTATTCTTTAGCATTTGGAATTATCTCCTTCGTTACATCCTGATGGATTCTCTGATGTCGTTTTTTGAAATCAGCATGGCGACTCACAGCAGCTTCCTCTTTGAAGCCCAGTTGAAATGAGTCTTTCGGTGAGTGGGGGGGAAATATTCCTGCAGAGGTCAGATCAAACGCTGGCGAGGTGCAAATTAAAGTTAGTGAACCTCTTCAAAGATGGAATATGTAACTTCTTTTTTCCACATTAAAATGAAAGATTAATAAAATATATCTCATGCATTAACAAAACAGTCTTGACGGGATTATTTTTCAGTCGTGCTGCCACGAAGCGGCACGTTTCCAGTTTTGATAACTGGAATATAAAGATCGTGTTGTTTTTCAAGAGGTACTGTTGTGTTTTGAGTGAAGAACAAGTACACACTGTCACACATATCAATCATCACTGATCAATGATCTCGTTCTCATTTGGTTGGCGGCGTGAACGTTGTCTGGTGGAGTCGACACGACTCACATCAGCAGAGAATGAAACATAATATTATATAATATATTCTTGTTTCAGAAGGCTGATCAGTACGAGTTTTATCTCATAATTACAGTTTCTCATACTTTTTTCATAACTTTTGTTTATCACAATTATGAGGGGCTTTTTTATCATAATTTAGAAAAAATTCACAATTGTGACTTTTCTGTCATGATTTTGTAATTATGTCTTTTCACAATCATAACTTTTTCCTCATAATTAAGACTTTTTTATCGTAATTTTAAAGGAAATTGCACAATTGTGCCAATTTTTATGTCATGATTTAAAAGTGTTTTTGTAATAATGACTTTTCACCGTCATGACTTTTTCATAATTTAGGTCTTTTATCATAATTTTGACTTTTATCTCGTAATAATGACTTTTAAGGCATAATTTTAAAATGTTCACAAGTATGACATTTTCTCCTTGTTTTGTCTTTTTTAAAAACAATTTTGAGTTTTCACTCAATTTTAAAATGTTCACACAATTATGACTTTTCATCATAGGGTTAGTCATAATGTAAGTAGTCATAAATAGTCATAAATTAAGTCATAATTATGAAATAAAGTCAAGACTTTTTCCTATAATCATGACTTTTTATCATTATTATAATGACTTTTCACACATAATGTTAAAATTTCACAATCATGGCTTTTTATCATTGTTTTGACTTTATCCCATAATTAAGATTTTTTATCAATTTTTTTTAATTTTAACAGTTATGGGTTTTTTGTCATAATTTTATTATTCTCGTCATTTTGACTCTTTCTCACAATTATGATACTTGTTTTGACTTTTTATAATAACGACTTTTCACGCATAATTTTAACATTTTCACAACTATGACTTGTTCTCCTTGTTTTGACTTTTTTCCCATAATTAAAACTTTTTTATCATAATTTTTACATTTTAAGACAGTTATGACTTTTATGTCATAATCTTATTTTTTTTCATAATTTTGACTCTTTCTCACAGTTTAACCTTTTTGTCCCCTGACAGCTTCCCTCCTCTCTCCCAGCCTGCAGTTGATGGAGGTTGTGAGTTGAACTCCATCAGGTGGAGTCGCTGCTGGTTTCAGGTTTGCAGCGTATGAATCGCAGCCGACCTCTGAATATACAGACGGCGGTATTAACATCTCTGTCGGCGCCTGGAAATGAAGCAGAAATTGAATTTTGAGGCCGACTGCTTCTTATTTCAGGAGGCTGACCTTCAACTCTAACACTAAGTGGAGACGGATGAATATATTATATAGTGTGTACACAAACACAGCCCGCACACACTCCATCTTCTTCTGCAGAGCCTCCTGCAGCGTCCGGATGGCTAATGACCTTCTTATGAAACCGTCTCCGGGGAGTAAATTTCATGCATTTTGATATGAACCAATCCGTGACAGTGAATGTGTGCACTTTCACACCTGGATGGCGCCTCTGCCCATCGGCGCCATCTCCTCCTCGCCTCTGATTCCAATTCAGCCCCGGCTAATCCGCAATAGAGGCGCAGCAGGGTCTCCAGAAATCAGTGGCTGGGTCAGATATTTCCTCTCCACGAGGGATTATCAGAGCCCGCCGGAAGAAAAAAGAAAAAACTCCATATCTTGTGTTAACAGGCGCCAGAAAAAGCAGGCGGGAGATCAAGTTTTTGCTCGCTGTTGAGGTTTATTCCATGGCAGTTAAAGGGATAAGCTAATTTCATGGGAGAAGCGTTAAATCTAGCGAGGTTACCTTGACAATCAGCTTCACTTTAAAAGCTTTACATCAAGACCATCGGCTGAGAGGAGCCTCGGCGAGATAAATCACCCGGGAGTCGGGAGTATCACAGATTTAATTAGGTCGTGAAGAGCGTTGTGGAAGCTGGCGTGAATGGAGAGTACAGTAGAAGAGGAGTTCTCTCTTCACAGACCACATGGTGGAAGCTTTGGTGGCCATCTGTGCTTCGGTTTCATCATCGTTAGAGGAAAATGTAACGGGGTTCATCACAGAGAGAGCTCAGCGAGAGGAGGACATGACGGCGTCTGACAGGAGGATGTGAAGCTCCGTCTGATTCACTCTCAGAGCGCCTCGTGTTCCCTTAAAGATCAAGATATTCATTCAATCAGCTTTGAAAGACTTAAACGCGTCTGAGACGTCTGGATGTTTGTACAGTGAGTTATAGACGCTGCCTCGCCAAAATAAAAGTCAAACATGTTATCTAACCAGCTTCTCATTTCTTCTCATGACTCAAACCTGCGTCACAGCCTCAGCTGGCAGATGTAAGACGATGAAGCTGCAGCAGGTAGAGTTTCTCTGCAGTACCCCACCTCTTTCCTCCACCACATTACATAAGCAGGATTAGCTCATCGCTCCGTCCTGCGTGTTATTGTTTGCTGTCCTGCAGTCCGTCTCTGTAAGTGAAACACTCCGACGGCCACATCTGCTACTCGTCTCTGGCAATTAGGCCCGTAGGGGAACATGGCGTCCCCCTCCACCTCCCCTCCCCCGTCCTCCGCTACACGTGTTTGCAATCTCGCTCTTCCTGAATTTGGTGGTCGCTGGCGTTTCCCCCCGCGGTGTTTGTTTGGGTGAAACGCCCTGTGAGCCGGCCGGTCCCTCTGCAGAGATTCAACTAAAAGGCCCCAAACAGCGTGCTGATTACCTCCGAGTGGAGCGGCAGCGCTGCCAAGAACTCAACCAGGAAAACAACTCAGTGTGTGTGTGTGTGTGTGTGTGTGTGTGTGTGTGCGTGTTTGTGTGTCCTTCTTCCCTGCTGATTTGCTCAACAAGTAAATATTGTGACATTAATCATGTGGATGTTGATTCTCATCGAGCAGCTGAACTCGTCTGACAGTCAGGACTGCAGTGTGTGTGTGTGTGTGTGTGTGTGTGTGTGTGTGTGTGTGTGTGTGTGTGTGTGTGTGCTGCTGATGATCAATAACTCTTATTGACATTAATCAGACGTGGAAGTCCAATTCTGCCACTTGAGTTAAGAACAAATCATTACTCACAGTTATATAGAAGCACTTTTCTGCCGGTTAAAAAGACGAAAGTAAGGTGAAATCTAAGATTGATGAAAACAAAAAAGTCATAATTATGAGTCAAAAGATCAAAATGATTAGAAAAAAGTCATAAATATGATGTGAAATGTTGAAATTATTCAACATTTTGAAGTTGGAAGTCAACACTAGATAAAAAGTCATATTATGACTTAAAAGGTCACAATTATGATATAAAAGGTCAGAATTGTGAGATAAAAAGTCACACATATGCAGTAAAGGCCATATATATGATATGAATGTTGAAATTATGAGATAAAAGTCAACATTTTGAAGTAGACAGTCAAAATTATGAGATTAAAAGTCATGATTGTGATTTAAAAGATCAGAAATATAATATAAAAAGTCATAATTATGACTTTAAAGCTCAGAATTGTGAGATATAAGCCATAAAAATGATATAAAATGTTGAAATTGTGAGATAAAAGTCAACATTTTGAAATAGAAAGTCAAAATTATGAGTTGAAAGATCAAAATGATTAGATAAAAGTCATAAATATGATATAAAATGATGAAATTATTAATAGGAAATTAAGTAGGAAGATAAAAGATCATCAATATGATATAAAAAGACGTTATTGTGAGTTAAAAGGTCAGAATTGTGAGATTAAAAGTCAAACATATGTGTTAAAAGTCATAAATATGATAGAAAAAGTCATTATGTGAGAGAAAAGTAGAAAGTCAAAATTATGACATAAAAGGTCATAAATATGATATAAAATACTTTATTATGACTTCAACAGTCATAAATATTGAGAATGTGATATTTAAACACATTAAACAAGAGTGCTTTCAGCGGCTGAGCCTCAGTAGAATTTCAGGACAGCGTTTTATTCTGGTGACTGGCTAGAAAAGAAGATTACACCCTGATCCCCGAGTGGATTCTCTTGCTTCCTGTAAAGAAACCCGGACCTCTTCTCTCTGGATTCACGGCCCCGCTGGCTGCTCCACGAGTCCCCTCTCTTGAGCCTGCAGCGAGGTGGGGCGGCGCCAAGGCCGTGTGACGGACCTGTTGAACGTCGCGGGTTCTGCTTCCACCCCGCGGGCTCGGCCATTACAGCACATGAAGCCCGGAGACCTCACACAATATTCACTTTCACAGTACACTGACTCAATTTCCGGCGAAGGCCACGCTCCATTTTCTTTTGTTTGGGTCACGGAGGACAGGATCCTCCTGTGTTGTTGTTGTTGTTGTTGTTCCGGTGTATCTAAGAGGCTGTTGTGATTCATCCCAACAAAGGCTGAAAAAACAAAAACAGGCACCCTTGACATTTACGTGAGGAGCTCAGGAGCAGCTGAGCATCACCTGCTTCTTGAGTTTGACCTTCTCAGTAAACACTTGTTTACTTGAAAGTCTTCAAAATAATCACAGCCTGAAACAGGAAGTGAGCTCTGATTACAGAATCTGTTCTTTTCAAATGAAAACGACTGGAAACCACATGTTTAATTAAGCTTTTAGTTGTTTTATCTTGTTTAATTTGTCAGGGGTGATGAGTATTGATCAATAAAACAATAAATAGGACACAGTTAGCATGTTAGACTAGACTGAAAATAGTAGACTTGTTAGATTCTCATTACTTAATGATTAGTTACTCTTTTTTATCCACCACCAAGGTAAGTTAGTTGTGACACAAAAGACTCATTAAATACTAGTTACTTAATCATTAGTTACTTTTATTATCAACCTTTAAGTAAAGTGAGTTAGTAGTAACTCAAAATACTCATTAAATACTAGTTACGTAATCATTAGTTACTCTTTGTTTACATCAAGTGAAGTGAAAACTATACTGAGAGGCCATCCAAAAAACTAATTAAGTACTAGTTACTTAATCATTAGTAACTTTTATTATCAACCTTTAAGTAAAGTGAGTTAGTAGTAACTCAAAATACTCATTAAATACTCGTTACTTAATCATTAGTTACTTTTATTATCAACCTTTAAGTAAAGTGAGTTTGTAGTAACTCAAAATACTCATTAAATACTAGTTAGGTAATCATTAGTTACTCTTTGTTTACATCAAGTGAAGTGAAAACTATACTGAGAAGCCACCCAAAAAACTAATTAAGTACTAGTTACTTAATCAGTAGTTACTTTTCATCAACCTTTAAGTAAAGTGAGACAACATACTGAGTACTAAGCCAATATACTCAGTAAATACTAGTAACTTAATCATTAGTTACTCTTTGTATACATTTCATTGAGACATCACACTTAAGCCAATATACTCAGTAAATACTAGTAACGTTATCATTAATTACTATTTTTTTATCAACTTTTAAGAAAAGTAAGACATCATAATGAGAAGTAACTCAGTATACTCATTGATTACTCTTTTTGTGTACCTTTAAGTAAAGTGAGACATCATGGTAGGTAGTTGCACAATATACTCATTAAGTACTCATTACTTAATCATTAGTTATTTTTTTCTTTTTTCTTTTTTAATCATCTGTCATGAGACATCATTCTTAGTTTTGACACAAAATACTCATTAAATACTTGTTACTTAATCATTAGTTACTCTTTGTATACATTTAGTGAAACAACACACTGAGTAGTCTCCAGTACACTCACTAATACTCATTACTTAATCATTAGTAACTTTTTTGTGACACAAAAGACTCATTAAATGCTAGTTACTTAATCATTAGTTACTTTTATTATCAACCTTTAAGTAAAGTGAGTTAGTAGTAACTCAAATTACTCATTAAATACTAGCTACTTAATCATTAGTTACTTTTTTGTGACACAAAAGACTTGTTAATACTAGTTACTTAATCATTAGTTACTCTTTTTACCAACCTTTAAGTAAAGTGAGTTAGTAGTAAGTAAAATGACTCATTAAATACTCATAACTTAATTATTAGTAACTCTTTTTGTGTACCTTTAGGTAAAGTGAGACATCATGATGGATAGTTGCACAATAAACTCATTAAATACTAGTTGCTTAATCATTAGTTACTTTTTTATCAACCGGCATATAAGGTGGGTTAGTAGTTACCCAAATTAGTCATTAAATACTAGTAACTTAATCATAGTTACTCTTTTTTATTAACTGTCATGAGACATCATACTTAGTTGTGACACAAAATACTAATTAAATACTAGTTGCTTATTCATTAGTTACTTATTTTATCAACCTTTATGTGGTGTGAGACAACATACTCATTAAATAGTTGTTACATCATCATCTGAAACCAGATCTGAGCACAATACGAGCCAGACGTCCTGCTTTCTGCCACGTGCTGCTCGCTCATCTCTGGATTTAGACACGACAGCAGAAATCTGGTGAAATTAAATGTGACCGGCGGTCGTCATAAAAAAATCTCTCCTCCTGTGTGAATGTAGTCGGTGTTGTGTGAACAGCAGTAACACAGTCAAGGTCGTGTTTCACCGATCTACTTTTCATCCAGCTGCAGTTCACTGCTGCCAATAACCACGACCTTGACTGTGTTACTGTTTAATTGAGTGCCGACACCTGAGTGTGGGAGGCCCCGGTGGAAATCAAACCCCCGACCCGGCGGATGTTGCTGCCACCGGGGCCACACAGGACCGCCGCTCTGCTGAAAAATGACCACAACGCTTTACAGCAACACACATTCGGACACACACTTTTACTGTAATTGCCAAGTTTTTTGTGCCAATGCTGCACTCCTGCAGGACCCTGGTGTCCTATATACTCAATCACAAGGCTGGAAAAACAGCCCAATGTTTCTGCTTCTTGTCAGGCGGCGGCCTCTAGTGGCCAAAGTAATTATTACATCAGCAAAGGAGGAAGTCAGGTGATGTAGTATAAAGAGCAACAAGTCAGCGTAACCAGAGTTGCGTACGTAACATAGGTAGCACGTTTATTCTAATCTAAACCACAATGTTTTCCTAAACCTAACCAAGTATTTTTAGTGCTGAATCTGTTTAGAAACATTCAATTTGTAATAAATTTGATTATCACACCCACAAGTGTTTGACAAGTTGGGAATGACACTCAATAAAATTGATTTCTTTCAAACCAAGAAGTTTTCTTGCCTAAACCCGACCAAAACCCACTCGCTTGAACAAATATTAGCAAAGTACGACAGATAAGTTCGAACTGAATGTTTCTTTAGGTTCAATTTTCGATTCCTCTCCTGCTACAGCGACATGCTTGTGCTCCGGTTAGGTTTGGAAACAAAGAAACACTAGGTTACGGTTAGGAAAACATCATGGTCGCTCCTAAAATGCCTGTTTCTGTCACCATGGACACCAATGGAAATGTTCAGAAGTATGAAAATGCCTGGTTTTTGTCTCGACAACCACAAATGGAAATTGTTCTGAGGTGTCCTGAAAAATATCCAGTGGTGTCACTCGTACAAAAGTTGAAACACGTGATTTTTCGTTAGAACTATACACTGGTTTCACACTTAGAAATGCAGAAACACAGACTGTAGCCGGTTTGGCAGTCTTGTCACCTCCACCTTCTGTCAAAAGTCAGGTAATAAACATGTTACATGAACATGATATGACATGTTTATTAATATTAATATAATGCATACGTATGGACGTATCTGTGTTAAATGCAGCCATGCATCATTGTGACTTCGCTGCCAAACAAAACAGCGATTCCGGTTGTTTACATGTGAGGATGTGTTGGTTTGACAGCGCTCGCTTGTATGATTGATGTATACATTATACAATAAATGAAAATATTCCAGATATTGTCAGCTGAAGCATTAGCATGTACTGCATCATCAGCTGACCTCACGGAGTTGTTTTTCTCACAGAGACCAGCGGACTGAACTGGCAGACAGAGTCAGTGTGGTCCACTGAGTGACTGATGCTGCCCTCCTACCTTTCGGTCCGGAGTGGTCGGCTGTAACCGTCCCCCCTCTAATTGGGCGTCTGGATGACAGAAGGGATCCTTCAAAGAAGCATCCATCATGTCCTTCAGGAGCCGCGGAGAGCAGACGGCACCGTCACGACTCCGGCCGAGTGTTTGTCTTCAAGCTGAAGGAGAAAATTGAGGCGCTGATAACGTGGACACGGGTTTCACAATCCATCCTGACAGTGCAGCTGTGAAGAAACTCAAACTGATAAACACAGAATTACTGCGTTCAACACAGCAAAGATTTTGAAGCTAAAGCAAAATTTGACGCCACAAGTCGACGTGGTTGACCGACGGCGAACTGTTTTGACAGTGCTGAACTTTAAAGGACCGGAGGAAGCTAATATATCTCGAGTAGGTTATTAAATGCTCGACTAAAGAGGCTCGTGGTTTGGATATTTATCTAACGTAAGGAAAAGCTACAAGCTAGTATAATGACATTAACACCTTCAATCCTCAAACGAACTGCCGATACCTGTAGAAATATTGCTACGTTTTCCTTTGAAACACGCGTTTTACCATCTTTTCCTGAACCTAACCCAGTACTTTTGTTGAATTTACCGTCCTGGCACAATATTTATTATGACGTTAGATATCTGACTCACTCTTAATACTCTTATTTTACAAATGTAATAATCTCATGCTGTAATTTTTTATTTTTTTTTGTTCAGGGTTATTTTTTATGTCTCTGTGAAAGGGAAACTCTCCCTCACAGTGATTCCTGTGTTGTGATACCACTTAGTCGTTCTCCGAGACGTCTGTTGACGACGAGCACTTGAACCTCGTGGCGTGCGCTACGAAAAAAGTACTTGACAGCTTGAAAGGATCACTCCAAACAGTTAAGGAGGCAGAATGGATGCTCTTAACCTCCCGCAGCTCTTAAAGGCATCTCGAGCGACTACGCACACCCACACAGACACACAACGCACACACACACACACAGAGGCTGACATTTTAACACAAGCTGCTCAAAACTGTCGAGGTGAGTGCTTCAAAAATGTGTCGATCCTTTTGTGCATCTGCAGCGGCCTTTAAAAGAGGAAAGTCTGAATGTTAGTTATACATAAAGATCCAGCGTACAGGTGAACATCGTGCATAAAACAGGAAGTAATCAGAGCTAAAAGTAGCAACGGCAGTTTTGGATTAATGTTGCTGCTGCAGCTTGAACTCATTCTAACTGCTGAATTTATCATAATCGATAAAATCATCAGGAGTTTTGTAGTTTTCAGCTCCGTGACGAGGCATTTTACAGCTAATCGAAAAGGAATATTAAACTGTATGTTAGGCTTAAAGGAACAGTTCACCAAAATATATTAAAAAAAAATCAGTCACCCTCTCCATCTCCCTGCTGATGGAAAGTGTTGTAGTCCACAAAAAACATTTCTGGAGCTTCACAGTATAATAAACCTTTTCTAAGTACTTTAAAATAAAACCACAGGGGAAAACTGATCAAAAGTAGCCAGAAAAAAAAACAAATTAATAAATAAAAAATGTGAACTTAACAAAATAAAAGAAACTAATAAAGAAGAAAAATTACAGAACTCTCCATCAACACAAAAATAAAATTAGAATACCAAACACAAGCTCAATAAATAATACGAAAAAGGAGAAATAAATGATAATAATACTTTAAAACCTTTAAAGGGGCAGTACATAGTTTTCGAGAAGAACTTCAAACTCAGAATTTCAGAATTTCAATATTTACGACATTAATCAGGTAATAATACGAACTCTCAGCTGTTCTCAGAGGAAAATAAGGTCTCAGAAAACTGTTTGAAGCTAGAAAGGTGGCAGAGTCCGCCACATATCAACAAAGTAAAATAGTATAAGTTGTGTTGGCCTCTAAGGTCAGTCTAGAGGCACAGAATCTAACCATGCAGGTGTAACTTTATGATTTGTGTGAACTAACCCTTTAAAATAAAACACTAAAATGGCCGACTTCATAATGTTTTTTTAATCAAAACATCCGTATTTGCATTTTAAGAGCTGATGCTGAAGTGTGTAACTGTAAAACGTCCTCTTCTCTTCATCTTTCTGTCCCTATAAGACACTCTGGCGTTCCTGCACTTGAACGCATCATCTCACAGCCGTCGTAAAGGGAAATCATCACCGCTGGATGTTTTACAGACTGTTTATGTCGTCCTGTATGAGATATATGTGCTACAGCCCGTCACCGCCGCCTCACGCTGTAAATCCCCTCGGGAGCCAATCACGCCGAAGCCTTTTTCACATTTAGCTGTAAGATGGAGCGTCGGCGCGAAGATGGAGTCGACGAGATATGAGCTCTGAGACCGTCCCTCAAAACGCTGCTGTCCATCTCCGCGCCGTAAAAACGTGAAAATCTGAGGGGAAATCATGTGTTTGCGCTCCGCTGCTGCAACTTTCCTCCTCCTCCTCGTCCCATCTGGCCCCCCCTCGCTCAGCACACTCTGTTAGCTTCAAAGACCTCCTCGCCTTCCCAGAAATCACTTAAGAGGGTTGTTTCAGATTGCAAAAAGCTTTTCTCTGTTTCAAACAACGCAGCAGAGCAGGGCCTTCCTTCCCCTTTGAAGACGGCGCATTGTGTGGGCTCGATCTCGAGTCGTCGGGCCTGTTGCGAGACCCTGAAATCGCACATCAAACTCCCGCAATCCCTCTTGACGGAAACATACACTCCACATCCCGGTATTTACCTCCCCTGCAGCCAGGAAAGCCATTACTGCCGCTGCTTTCTGTCATTACATGTTTCATTTGGAACGACATCAGTGAGATTGGTTTCATTACCTGCTTTCAAAAGGCTGCTGAACACGGCAGAAACTCTAATGGTCTGGTCCAACAACATTCATTATGTATTCAATACATTTGTGTACTCTTTTTACCCTCCGGGAGCGACGAGACACATTATTGAATCAATAACGTGTTCACAGTCGCCTTGATGAGAAATATCACGACTCCAATAATGTAGTTATTTTGTGACTATTAATTCAATAGAGTGTGTTTTCATGTTTCAGCTGACACAATCAGAAAAACGGCTGCTTGTGAGTTGACAGCCATGCTAGCAGCTCTTTTAGCTAAATGCTAACATCACAACAAAGCCCTCAGGAAGAGCGCCACACTTTGAATTATTGTATTTCTATTCAAGTTAGCCAGATGCTAAACCAGACGTTAGCTAGCTCAGTAGGTAGAAGTCTTTAATGTGCTCTGTGGACCGCACAACACGGATGTCGAGTATTTTTGGCGATTGAGCAGCTTTCATAGGAATAAACGAGGCTCCATCTCCAATGGAACATACTTGGTCGACAGCCATGCTAGCTGCTCTTTTAGCTATGCTAACATCACAACAAAGACCCCAGGGAGAGCGCCATGCTGTGACATTGTTCCCAAACCTGTGTAATTATCTCATATATTATATCATAATCTTTTTTTGGAGTCTCACAACCTTTCCCTCCTGTGAAATGACTTGTTTAACTATCAATATTTGAGCCATTCAGTCCAATATGATTTGGAGAGTCTAGAAGAGCCACACAATTAAATGATTGTATTTTCAAGTTAGCCAGATGCTCATCCGGAAGTTAGCCGGTTCCGTAGCTCTTGTCGTCTCACAACATGGAAGTTCTGGATATTTTCATACCTGGGAAGTCGAGTATATTTGGCGATGAGCAGCTTTCATAGGAATAAACGAGGCTCCTCCTCCGTCGCTGTATCTGAGCTTTAATGTAACGTCCTTGGTCGACAGCCATGCTAGCAGCTCTTTTGGCTAAATGCTAACATCGAAGCTCAAATGTTGCTTCTGTGCTCGACAAGATTAAATCTTTTTTGATTATCTTGTTTTGTTCTTAATAAATTGTCTGTGAAAAGTCTTTTATGGCTCAATTGGTTAAGAAACTCTTAAATGGAGCAATTTACTGGTAAAACAAGTGAAGTTAGGAAGAAACATACCATCAAATTTACTGATTTTCTTTTTTTTGTGGCCTAATCAGTTGTTAACCTGCTGTCTGCGGTGTGTTCTTTCATTTTCTTCTCATCAGAAGTCATACGACGTAGGTATTTTGAGTTTTAGGGTGATTTTATCTCATAGACTTCAGCAGTCGTCACCACAATCTGGAGCCAAAGCTTTACTTCAGGTATTTAAAATAGTATCTTTAGTTTTCAGGGTTTAGGCAACAAGGAAAAGATCATTTTGGATTAAGACAATGAGTCAACGAACAGAAGGATTTAAAACTGAAATGTAACTGAACCGCAGACCATTTGATGTGGATTATGTTGTTTCTCCCAATCAGAAGTAGTTATCGCTTCATTCATGTTCCTCAGCTTCATTATGAGCCACAGCTTGTAGTTTACAGGCTCCAAAAGGTCACAGGTTTGATTCCCCCCGGAGCACCTTCACACCACCAGAGACTCGATGATAAACGGCCACCTTAACATCCACCGAGAGTCAGTCGAGATAAGACCGTTGGTTTAAAGGTCTTATGCAAATATGCGATCACAGCGGCGTGTTTAATGAATTGGTGATGGAAACTGTCAGATGTTCACCTCAGACGGCGCCGCAGCGAAATGAAGATGTCAGTTTCTTTATCTCATCTCCAAAAACAATGTTTCATATTCTATATTGACTTTTGTGTGAAACAAATTCTGATTCATCTGGAAAATGTTGTCTTATGTATGCATTATGCAAGACTGTCGTTATGAATGATTGTGTGTAAAATAAGTCAAATAAAAGCTGATGTTTGTCTTGTTATCAGCTGATTGATTGTGTAGTTTATGTACAGATGGAGCCATCTAGTGGACAAACACAACTACTACATGTTTCACCACAATCATTGAAAGGAAAAGCAGTTTTTAAAAGCAAGACAACGACCAGAAGTAGCTTAAATGTGTTTATTTTAATGTTAATAAATAGTGAACATAGTGATTTATTAGATTATTAGATTAATTTAGGTGGAAATAATTTAAATTAAGTGCATCATTTCTTTTTTAAAAAAAGTGTTTTTCACTTTGTTGAATTGTGCTCGTGTGCAAAATCAGCATCTTGTGTCTTTTCTGCGCGTTCCTGCAAAGAAAAGAAAACAAACATTACACAAAATAATATGTGAAATTAAGACAACATGCAACTCAATCATATAATCAGTATTCATCATGACGTGTGCTTTTTATCCAACTGACTTTCAAGCTGATGTTAAACACCTCAGACAGTCCAGTTAACATTTTGAAGATCTTGGCCGAATTAAAAATAGCCTTTCGGCCAATTCTTGCATTTGTATTCACGGATTACCATCAACTCGCAATGTCCCTTCTTAAATAAATGAAACTGAAAGTTGACATACACAAACCAAAGTTTCAAATCCAAACATTTAACTCTCCTCCGCAGGTTCTGTTCACCCAGTTATGTCAGTAATGGTGTTACATGATGGCATTTCAATATAGTTTCCCTCGAATTTCCTTCACAAATCCGAAGAGGATGAACTTCTGAGGGTACACTTGCTAAAGAGACATTGTTTTGTTACAGTCAGACAAGTTTTTGGTTCAGTTTTTGGATTGTGCACCTTTAATTCTCTTGAGGAGAGAAGCTAGAAATTTAAAAACGCCCGATGTTGACTGAGACGCAGCCTACCTGTTAATTTTGGTTAAACTCCAGAAGTCATTGTCTGTAATCTGTGGTCTCCAAACTAGTGTTTGTGAAAAGCATCAAACACCTCTCAAACTATGTATTTAAGACTTGTTAACTGTACATAAACATATGCGTGATGCAGAAGTTATTGTAAAACATTGTGATTTGTTCTATCAAATTATTTTCTGCATTTAAAGGCCTTTTGTCTTTAATGTTTGTTTTATCCAGCTTCTATTGTTGAGCCAATTTTAAAGTTAACACTTTTTTTAAGTGCTGAAAACAAACCTTGTGATTGTGGTTGTGATCTCTTGTGTTTATTAAAGTGTTGCGATCTGGCTTCGTTCTTGTAGCCGTCGACGTTGAGATTCGTCATCACTGCTTTCTGCGACTTCTCTGCTGGATGATAAGTTTTGCAGTTACAAAGAAAGGCAGAGTTATTGAACGGCATCTGACGGTGGTAATTCTCATTTGCTCACCCGTTTGCCACCTCTGCGTCTGGTAAGTCTGATCCATGTGTGTCCATTTGTCCTGGAGGGAAACCGGCGTGCCGCAGTTCTCATCCATTTGTCGGACGGCGTTGCCATGGGGACAGTGGCGCAGCCTCTCCCAGGCGGCCGACTGATGCTGTGGCTCGTTACACCCGCAGTTCTTTTCCTTCAGCTTCGGGTACATCACTGTGGGACGCGTGTCCACGTTCTGCTTGGACGCCAGCGGCCTCTTGAGATCGTTGAGCTTCCTCAGGTCATCAGCTGCCCTCCATTTTGTGCGGCATGAGCTGTTCTCAGAGGACTCTCCTTCAGTGTCGTGTCCAAGATGGCGGCCATGGGCATCAACCCTCGGAGCTTTTCCCATCAGTTGTTTTCCAGTTGTGGAGTGAGATTTACAGGCTTCACATGTCGGTAAGAGTGCGTCATTCCTCTGTTGGAAAGGAACTTTTCTCTGTAGGTTCCGACCATCGAGTCCTGGACTGGCAGGCGTGCAGAGCCTTCGCTTCGCCAAACATCTGGTGCAAAGTCGCTCCCTCTTGGACATGTAAGGAGTGAACACATTCTCATTGAAGTTTCTGCTAACGCAGCATTCATGGTCTGAGAGGCTTCTCCGGTCCACCTTGCCTTTGGGTTTGTACCTCTCTTTCGGCTTGCGAACAGGCAGTTGTTCTTTGTACTCCAGGTCGAGCTTTCTCCTTCTGGAAGGCACATCCAAACCACGGTTGCTCAGAGGTCTGTTCTGCTTCTTGGGAGTTGGCGGCAACTTGCTGCAGTAGTAGACGTTGTCAAAGTCTGCAAGCCAGCTGGTTGAAGGGAGGTATGCAGGGAGGGATTCAAAGGAAGTGTCCTGGTGATCCTGGAGAGTTTGTTCTCGTCTGGGTTGCTTCGACTTAAGAGGGGAGTAATCTGACAACAGCAAATACGGTGCATGATCCACTTCTGTTGTGTGTAAAGTTTCCTCTGCAACGGGACACACTTCATCCTCTAGGCCCTCCATTGTTGGGACTGCATCCTCCAGTTCATCCGCCGTCAGAGGAGGCATCTCAATCATGGGTACGACCTCGTCTGTTGGAGGTTTCTCTCTGACCATCAGAACATCTGCTGAGGGTACTTCAGCTTCTTCATCATGAGACTCTGTTTGGTCATTTTGGAAAAGCGATTCAGGGGAGGGAATCAAAGTGTCCTCCATCGACCAGACTGTGGACTCCATCTTCCTCAGCTCATCCAGGTACTTTGGGTCGTAGGGCATGTGGACGGCTTTGAACTGAAAATTCTTGGACATCAGATCTTTGTCACTGCTCATCTCCTGAGCATCCCCATGAGCTGGAGCTGCTACTTGGTTGTCCGTCTGGTTTGACTCCTCCAGGGCACGGATCGTCTCGTCACTGCTGGGCGTCCCAACTAACAGGATGTCAGGACAGGATTGGAGCGAGTGTTCCGACTCGTCTGCAGGAAGGCACAGTCCTTTATCCTGCAGGACACCACCCTGGATGATGGAGCTACATTGGACCATATCCTGGGAAAAGCCGTGGGAAACTTCTGCAGTCTCGTGAGAGTGCAGGAGTTGTAGTCCTCCAGGCGTGGTGCAGCATTCAATCCTGACTTCCTCTGTCTGGATCACGAAGCTGCCATTTGGCGTCGTCCTGGTGGTGCTGGTGGAAGGGGGCACCACGTCCTTCAGCTCCAGAGAATGATCCAACTTCTGCACAGCCGAGGCTGGAGAGAGCGGCTGACCGGTGGGGACACTGGGGCTGCCACACGAGGCCTCAACTCTGCTGGAACTTGGAGTGCTAGTCCTCTGTGTCGCAGATAGTGGCTCAGTTTGAACCTCAGAGCTGGTCATTTCTCTCGTCTGGCTGTTGTGCTGGTAGCGGAACCTGCGGGAGTGGTAGGCCATCGTCTGGTAGTACTGAGGGTTGAGCATGCGCCTGTAGTCCATCAGATGGAGGTGGGTGTGGGGTATGACAAAGCCAGGTGGCTCCATGTACGGATTTGGCTGATAGTTGGGCATCATTGGCATGCCATAACCTTTAAAAGAAGAAGGAGAAGAAGTCAAGAGCAGCTTCTAAATCGTAATTTCAAATCAAAGCCCATCTTAAAAATCACATTAAACCACAGTTTCCCCCCCTACTAACCACTCTAGACAGCACAGGTTCTGATTCGGAGGAAGTGCCTCCTCTGGAACCAGTTACTTGCTGGTTGGATGCCAATTTAGGCATGCAAAATCCAGAGTAACGCTTGTCACGAGTCAATGTAGTCTGCTGTAGTTGTTCTAAGCAATGCTCAAAATTGACTGAACCCACATTAGCACAAGCTCTTGGTTCTAGTGTTTCAGGTTCAAGTGGCATAATCAAAGTCTCCAGAATCCCAGAGATCCAAAATTGATTTGCAAAGACATTATTTACACACCTTTTTTAGCTGAAATCATTAGTGTAGCTGCTAAGCTAAAAATGCTAGCATATATACACCCCGTCTGCGCAACCGCATGTCAAGGGTGAAGTTATAGTCTTTTGAAATCATATTTGGGATCTTGGAGCTTCTGGAGAATTGGATTCAGTACCAAGTACTTTACAGAAGCCCTGGAAGAACTGGAAATGCAGAAACTAAGATAACATTTAGTTCTACAGGAGGACGTCGCTGCATTAAACCGCTCACAGAGAGCAGTGATTGTTGCTAGATAACATTTCTGCCCTGAATCCATTAGTTGAACCAAACAGAGGAAGAGATATTAAAGACTTACCTAAACCAGGGTAGTTGTAGTACGGGTTGTAGGACACAGGCATGGGCATCGGCACGGGCCACTGCATACTCTGCATGGGCACGTACGGCTGCGAGGGCTGTATGTAGAAGAAAGGTTTGTGGTGCTGCTGCTGCTGGGGCTGTTCCTCAGGACGAGGAGCTCCAGGAGGTCCAGTTCCTTGGGCCTGCTGAGCTCCATGTGGTTGGTTTGGACTTCGAGGGCCCAGACCAAAAGAATGCTGCATGGTAGATCCCTCCATTTCTGACAAAGAAGCAACTGTTTGGTTCTTTCTTGCAAGATTTCAAACAGGTGTACTCACATGTCTAAAGAAGATATCCACTGACGATCGCTTTCAGGGATTTTTGTCAATTTGAAATTAAAGGCGTGGACTCATGATGGTGACATGCTGCTCCGATTGGCTGGATTTTTGTTGGTTCCAGGTGAGAGTTTAACGGCCTAATTTCAAAGCCAATGAAAAATGTTTGTTTCCCTCTGATTCCCTCCCTACTCACGGTGCATTCAAGCGCTGTCGGAAATATTGGAAAGAAGTTTAAACGACCCGGGAAATGAATAAACCTCTCAAGTCGGAGGGCAACTCGTAAAGTCTGAGAAAATGTTGACGTCACATGATGCTGAAACATGGTGGACGAAAGTAAAAGTTGGGTTGATGGTGAGAAACTTAAGTCATGTATCCTTTCCTTCATCACTCAAATACTGGAAACAGCTGTCAACATGTTGTTTAAACGCATCATTTTGGTGTCACAGTCCGACATGACGCTCATGAACACACCAAACCAAATAAACGACTTCCAAACTGACGGGCATGTGAATGCAGCATTACCTGGAGGAAGGCAGTCAAAGGGGAAAAAGCAGGAGCGGCGCCTTGAAGGTCGAAGCTGATTGGCTTTAATTAAGAGCGACGCTCCTGCAGCTTGTCAGATTCATCAGCACAGGTTGCAGATTTGTGTCTCAGTGGCACATCCTTGCATTTTTAGCATCTTTGTGGATTACCAATGGAGGGGAGAACATATTCAGATGCAGGTTTGACCCCCGAAGAGCCAATTATGAGGTTAGATGATGGTTGTTTGGTAGCCTGGAGCAGTATTTATGAAGAGTAAACACTCTGTGAGACCAATTTGTTGACCAGACCAGTAGATTTTAAATCAGCGCCGCAGTGTTTGGATACTAGTCAGTGAGCCTTCAGGACAAAACGTCCCCGACACAAGGTTTTTAATCTTAGAGCTAAAATCCTTCTTATAGTTTTGTTTGCAAGATGTGCACATTCTGCTTTTAGTATCAGTTTGTGAAGAACATTTTTCCTTGTAAAGCTGATCTTTTTACAGTAATCTGGTCAAATCTCTTGGTTAAATGTTGACTCATAAAGTTGATTAAAGATATGTGTGAGAATTCTGCATTTTGAATGTCTAAAAAGGACTTTTTCAGTGATGTTCCTGCAGCTTTAACTTCCAGGAGAGAATCAGAGATTGAAACCAAAACGTAAGTCGAATTGAACTATAAAACTTTACCTTGTCTGAGTCACGTCAGATAGATTTCCATCAGCATTCGTGGTTGTTTAATGTGTTTATTGTCCCCAAAACGGACACATTACTATACTGGATCAACCTCGGCACTCAGCAGAGACTCTGGTTCTGGTTCTCTGTAACGTTACGTTCATGAAGTAAAGTCCATTTCCACACAAACACCTGCCAGTGGAGGTCACCTCCGGATCACTGCTGCAGTCAGGCTGATCAACAGGAGTGAGGATTAATCCAGTTTTTAATCCCAGAAGTTACAAACTAATCTGAGCTCTCCTCCCGTCGGTAAACAGATCAGAGCAGCATCTGATGTGACTCCAGGCGTTTATTCCTCTAGAAAGTCAGAATGAAGTCTCGAATTCAGTTTTGATCAGAGGGAATCAACACTTTTGGCATTTTCTGCTCATAAAAGTACATTTAAAAAAAGTAACCCTCCCAAACCAGCTGGTCACTGATGAGGAAACGACAAACACACAGTTTAAATAATGACAATATATTTATTGGACTGGCCCCAAACAGTGACACCATCATCTGTAACACAACCTCTCAGCCCAGTTTGTGAAATTCATAAATCATTAAATTGTGTCACAAACTTTATACATGTTTTTAATATATTTTTCCCCACTTTCCTCTAAGCGTGAAGAGGTTCTCTCTCTGTGCAGTGCATTTCACCTGGTGCTCTCACTATTACTCATGGTCCTGGAACAATTACACCCTTGAGGGGGACCTGAGGAGGAAAAACACAAACATCACAACATGTTTTTCCTACCGGGACAGAAGTGTGTGTTCATGTGTGTGTTTCACCTACAGTTCAACACACTTTATTCAACAAGTCAATCCGCTGGGACGTCAACATCTTGGTTCTCCTCTCATCATAGAGCCTGACGGAGAGAGACATTTTTAAAGAAAACGTGACAGGCTGGTCGAAGTTAACGGTGTTGTGATCGGACATTAACCTCTCTCCCAGTGAACTGGTGGCGGCTCATCGTCATCCTCATCTTTCGGCCGGTGGTACATCACCTTCCTCTGAGAGCTCATCTCTGTCCAGAAGGTGTGAGAATAAATATCAAGAAGGCGAAGGGAAGTAGTAAAGTTTATACTGATATTAAAGCGAAACTCTCACCAAAATACAACCAAGGCTGTTTTTGTGAATGTACCCGAGTCAAACCTTCGTGTAAAAGCATAAAAGAAGCACTTTTTAGATTTACTGTAGTTTTGTTTTCGGGTCAAACTCATTTTCAATGGGAGTGCTACGGGCACTTTTACGCTAGCATCGGCATTGAGAACATTGTTTGTGTACACAGTTACTAAAAAGAAGGTTTTTTAACAACTCACGTTAGCAGCAGCTTGTTCACTCGCCGCCGTCCTGCCAGTGGAGACGTGTCGATCTCAGAATGTGACGTAACCTGGAGGACAGTTAAGGTGGAACGCTGCTAAAGCTCAGTTCCATATAAATGCAGGATAATTTGTTATGTCGTTAGCGAAAAACAATGTTGACCTTGAAGTTGAAAAAGGAGCCTCATATAAGAAACAATACTAAAATCAAAAGCTGGAAAAGTCGCGTGAGATCTGGCGTGGATAGTTTTTGCTGGAAGACAGAAGTTCCACCTTAACTGTCCTCCATGTTACGTTGCATTCTGAGATCGACACTTCTCCACTGGCAGGACGGCGGCGAGCGGAACAAGCTGCTGCTAACGTGAGTTGTTCAAAAACCTTCTTTTTAGTAACTCAGTGTACACAAACAATGTTCTCAATGCTCGTGTTCATGTGTAGAGACCCTGGTGATACTACGAGCAAAGTTTCATGTTGTGTCGAGTCTTCTTAGTGTTTTAAAAATAGAGATTTTGATGCTATCATAAAAGTGCCCGTAGCACTCCCATTGAAAATGAGTTTGACCCAAAAGCAAGAATACGGTAAATCTTAAAAGTGGCACTTTTGTCATAATTATG
>CAEMYA010000069.1:411746-429980 GCA_903131615.1 Diplodus sargus | reverse complement strand
AAAAAAAAAAAAAAAGATGCTAGCGATACTCAACGGACATAAATCGGCAGTTAGCGTGATGTTTGATGGTACATGGAGTCTCGTTAGCTCGCTAGTTAGCTGAGCAGCTATTTAAGATCATCTGAAGTTGATGAGTGTAGATGGCCTAAACGTTGGATGGAGGATGTGCCATGCAATGACCGATGCTAACATCAGTATGTAGCACACATAGCACACATTGTTGTTAAACTAACGTGGAGACTAGAAACACCCCAGACGTGAAGCTAACTAATGCTAACGACTCTTTTTAATCAGGTGTTTCCTTTTGTATAGGTGCGTTTTTATCAGTTTTTGAATTGTGTTAGCCTACTGGAAGCTACATGCTACATATCTGCTCATGCTAACGTACATCAGAGTTAACAGAAATGTCAGATATTCAGCCTCTCATGTTGACAGCTGTCGCAGGGCGTGTTAGCAGCAGGAGTGTGAAAAGATGACACCGGATCAGAGGTCGCCTCGCCATCCAGCAGCAGACCTGGATCAGTCTGACACGGTTGTTAAATTCATGCATATTCAGCTCCTGGGTGAGATTATTAGCTTTCCCCCTGCCGCTGAGCTCCACAGTGGGCTGTGGCAGCAGGCTGTGATGGTGGTGGTGGTTGTTGTAGTATCACTGGTGGTAAACGTGGCTTCATGGCTCTGAGTCATGGTCACCTGCCAAAAAGACCATTTATGATGTGAGCAAGAGGAGCTCGAGTCCTGACAGCCGGATGTGTTTCTGTGTTGGGATGAAACTGAGAGCTGCAGCTGAACATAATCTGCATTTTACATTATTTCCTCGATGAATCAATGAGTCGTTTGAGCTGTAAGATGTCAGAAAATGGTGACAAATGCGAAGATGACGTCCTCAAATGTCGTGTTTTGTCACCGATACTGATTTTAGTAATTAGGGAGAGTGATAACTGCCACTTTTATCTGATTACTTAAGTTGCTAGTTACTTAAATTCAGATTATTCAGGGTTTACAGGCTGCTACTTGTTACCTGCATTTTTAAAATTAACTTGTTTTATCAGCATAGTGACACAAAAAATACAGAGAATCAGAAAAACGTCTAAAATCAATCCGCAATAATTAAACAGGCAAATAATCGGTCTATCTCTCGTCTTAACGGAGTAAAAGAACCAGAAAATATCAGCATGTAAGAAGCTTAAATCAGAGAAATGTGACTTTATTTTACTCTAACATATTTAACTCTTTGCATTTAAATATCTGACGACCTTCAGCTGTTTCTTCTCATCGACTCATTTTAAAGGCATCATATGAATCTTGTTTTTCCTTCAACATATTTGACTATTTGATCGTAGTCCGATAAAGAATAACTGAATGAAGGTGTTAAGATTCGCTTTAAAATGATACCAGATCTGCATTTGATAGTAACAAAGTTCTCCAGCTGTAAAGAAAACAGATCTACAGTCAGATTTTCAACCAAAGTCTGCTACAGTATATTTTATAGCTTCTTTAATCCTCTATAACTAACATTAATATCTTAAGGTTGCAGGCAGAAGCACAGAATCGTTGTGTTGAGCGCTTAGATTAAATACTAGAAGAGAAAGTCCTGCAGCTATTGATTTTTCCAGCGCTGCATCGATTAATAGATTAGTTGTCAGCTGCTTTGATAAACGATGAATCAGTTTGAGTAGTTTATAGATTAAGATTCTCTGATTGATGCTTTAAATGTGAATATTTTCTGGTTTCTTTCCTCCTCTTTGAACAAAAACTGAATGTTTTTGGGTTTTGGACTAAACAAGACATTTGAGGACGTCGTGTCGGTCTTTAGAAAACACTTCCTGTCCTTTCACAGACTAAACAACTCATCGATTAATAGAGAAAACAACGGTTAGCTGCAGCTCTGCGCTGGATTCTAGACTGATGACTGCTCTTATTGTTTTTCTGCTGTGTTTTCCAGACAGGCGCTGATGTAGCAGACAGCGTTGCGACAGTTGTCGTGCTCTCGCTCCACCTCGGGTCCCCCGGCGCCTCGCTGCATGACCTCAGACGACAGATAGATCCACGAGGGGAAGCAGCCGCCCCTTCCTCACCCCGGACCCCCTTCCTCTGGACTCCCGACTGTGACCGCAACCTCCTCGTCTCATCTTTCACCTCCAGCAGAGGAAGTTTCTATTCACATCGGAGTTGTGAACACCTCCACTCGGTCCAGTGGAGGTGTTGAAGAGCTCCCCCCTCCCTCCCCTCCTCCCCCGTTTTCTCCTCCTGAATCCTTTTTTAATATAATTTTTTTCTCCTGGTTGGTTCGAGTCCGGTTCTGCCGGCCGTGTGACTTTTCAAAACTGGGGCGGGATTCATGGGATGCAACCATGTCGGATCTCAGTGAGCGCAGGCCGGTCAACACGGACTACGCTGTCTCCCTGCTGGAGCAGCTCAAGTTCTTTTACGAACAGAAATTACTGACTGACGTCGTGCTGCTGGTGGAGGACACGGAGTTCCCGTGTCACAAGATGGTCCTGGCCACATGTAGCTCCTATTTCAGGTGAGTGCGCCGCGCCATTGTGAGCCCACTGCCTGCGGGTGTGGAATAACTCATGTTGTATGTATGGGATTTGTCTTTGGACGACCCTCGGGCTCGATGGTGAGCGTGCGTTGGGTCGTATCGCTGCGCGGTTTCAATGAATAATGCAGCACGCAGCGCCGGTGCTTTTGTGTTTTTTTAAAGATGGCGATTATTCCCCCCCGGCCTGTTGGTGATGTAGGTGGAGGTGTGCTGTCATTATGTAGCGTCGTCGCTCTGTGTGTAAGTGCTCGCCTCCTGCAGTTACAGTGAATAATGCAGAGCGAGTGTTGCTTCTCTATACGTGGAGGATGGAAACCAGGAGGAGGTTTTCCTTGAAAGCTGGAGCTCCAGTTGTTTCTTCTCTGATCTGCCTGAAGTTACTTAAAGAATGTAATCTATTACACATTATTAGTTAGTGAAAGTTGGAAGTATTAAGCCACTCTGTGTAGAAGAGGAGCGACACGACTCGATTCTTAATTTGACTCTGATGTCAGTCGACTATAAAACCTTTCACTGTCATTCAAAACATATTGATTAATGTCTTCTGCATGGATGCAAATGCACAGAATGTATTCAGGTGGCTCGTATCTACGAGTGAGTACAGTTTGATGTAGCAGATTTAAACACAGTTTATCTGATGTTGGATGAAGCTTGATTGAATTAAAGGCGACTGTTTTAGGTTTGCACTCTCCTGAGATCCATTTAAGTTCATTGTTGTGATCAGTCGAAGGATCATAAATCATTGATAATCAGAAGTATCTTCTTTTCTCTGCTGTGAAGGAAAATATGAATGAATTCTTCTAGTTTCCGTTAAACTAAAAGCCTAAATTGTGCAATTTAACCGTCTTCCCACATAAAGTTTGGACACTTCTATCGTCTCACCAACGTGTTCCATTACTCTGTTACTCTGCCTGAAGTAATAGATTACTGTGGCTGATCTGAAACCTGCACCTCGCTCCCCGGGGAGGCCTCATTTGTACGCACAACATTGCATAATGAAGTGTGTGTGCACTGCGGCGAATATGACAGAGCAGCAGCAGCAGCGTCGGCTCTGGGAATAGTCCATCTGTACATGACAGGAGCTCATGCTGCATTTGAACTCCCTCCCTCCTCCCTCCTCCCTCCCTACCTCCCCCGGGTCGCTGCACACTCACACATGCATTCCAAGAAAAGGTCCCGACAACTTGATGCCTCTCTCGCACCCACCTCCCCGCGATCATCCCCACCCGTTTCCCACGCACTCGTTATCTGGTGCGAACATGCAAAGCATTTCCCCTGCAGGGTTCAGAGGTGTCGCAGTGCTTCCTGCTACTGCTGCTCCTTCCTTTCTCCTTCGCCCTCGCACGCCTCGCTTCAGGGAACAGGAGGGAGGAGGAGGAGGAGGAGGGGGGAGACTCTGGAGAGAGAGAGAGGGAGAGAGAGCTTGTGTTTTGGAGGGGAAAGTCTGGTCACGTAGGTCTTTGGTGGGAGATGGAGAGAAAAGGGGAAGAAAGGGAGGAAGAGGAGGGAGGTGGGGTGCAGGGTTATGCCTGCAGGGTTGTGTAATGCGGCCTGGCAGGTTTCAGCCTCCCGCTGCGAGCGACACGGTCACACACCCCCAAAAAACCCTCGTACAGGACGGCAGACTGTTCAACAGCGACAGGTTTTATCGTTGAATCGTCCGTCTGATTGTGTTTTTCATCCAATCATGATCTTCCAATCCAACGCCACAAAAAAAGTCTAAAAACAATGTTGAGGAATCGTTGTAGAAGTTCAAACGTCATCGCTATAAAGATTAAACATTCAAACCAGAGAAATCAACATGTTAGTTTTTATTATTATGGCTGCAGCTAATGATTATCTTCATTATCAATTCATGGAGAACACAATTGGCAGATTAATCAATTGATAAATCTTTTAAATGTCCCCAAAACTGTGAGGAGCGCTCACATTTCTGCTTCAAAATTCCCACTTAACCTCATTTTCCCCCAATAATGTTTGATTCATTTATTTTAATAATGATTAATGAGAGAAAATGGCAGAAAAATCAGGAATGCTTTGATATTTTTCATCATTAAACCACTTGTAGAAGTCCAGTCTGAGTTTTCTTTTAATCTGAGTGTAATCACAGAAATATATTTAACATTCACGGATTCCAGGATTGTTCAAAACTCTTCCTGTTAGAGGAGTTTATCCAGTAAATGAGCTCCGATGTGTTCGTACGTTCCTCGGCATCCAGCGGACCGAACAGAAGATGAATTGTGTGGTTGGCATGTCGAGCGTGTCAGAAACATCTGAACGCAGACAAAAGCAGAACCGTCACTCCTGCTGTGTGTCACTGACACATCGCTGCAGAAGTAATGTGAATATCTGGCACCAGTATACATGAAAATCACCAATTCACACCAGTAGCAGTCGTATACAAGAGCGATAAATCAACACGGTCAAAGACTCGCCAGTGCTGCAGCATCATGGAGGCCGAGCGGAGAGAAACCCGGCTGGTGTCCAGTCGGCGTTTGGAAACGGTGTCGGTGGAAATCACGTGTTAAAACATCCAGTCAGCAGTAAGATCTCGTCTAAGTCATTAATGGTGCAGCTCTACTCTGAGAATTTATCTTTCCAGAGTCGCCGTCATCACACATCTCGTTGTAAACGTCTGTAAACATTATTTCCACTGATAGAAGAAAAAGTTAGAGAGCCGTCGTCGCGTCCTTCCTTTAAACATCTCAACTCCAGAGTGACACGTGAAGACCGTGTGTGATTAAATTCATCTCAGCGTCGTGAATTAATACATAATTCCTGCAGCGCTTTGCCTTTTTATAGATTATAAAAGCGATTATAAAATCAAAACAGAGACAAAAGTGACAAAAACTCAGATTTACAGCCTCTTGTGAGTAAATATTTGCTGGTTTTCTTCCTCTTCTGTGATTTTAAACTTAAAAAATGATGGTTTTATTGAACAAGCAGCTGTTTGAAACGATATTCTGATGTCTGAAAGGTTTCATGTGAGTGTAAATCAGATGCAGTCGGCTCCAGATTCAGTTGATGTTGTTTTGAAGGAGCTGGAAAATGAATTCCAGCAGCAGCCAATCGCAGGTCTTCAGGCTCCGGTCGGTACCGGTGTCTGTTTTTACAGCCACTCTGGCTCGAGGCCAGCCGTCATTAGGAGGCTCTGTTTGTTTTAAAAGGAAACGTTTGGGTGGAAAAACAGGCTCGAAACTCCAGATATTTCCTCCTTCAGTAGCTCCTGTCGACTGATGAGCCGTCTTCTTCTTCTTGTCATCGTCGTCTGTGTTCCTGCAGGGCGATGTTCATGAGCGGCCTCAGCGAGAGCAAGCAGACCCACGTCCACCTGAGGAACGTGGACCCGGCCACGCTGCAGATCATCATCACCTACGCCTACACGGGCAACCTGGCCATCAGCGACAGCACCGTGGAGCCGCTGTACGAGACCGCCTGCTTCCTGCAGGTCTGTTCACCAAAACTTAATTCTGAATGTGTTTTATTAATCCTGCATCATTTGAGAGCCAGCAGACATGATGTTCACACCCTCGGTGTTCTTCTTTACATTCTCAAAGAAGAACCAGCCGTCTTCAGGCTACTGAGACCGTGTTTTTCATTACCGTCACTAATAGTCTGAGAATGTTAAGCTTCATTAAAGCCGTGGAGCCGAAAATGAGTCATTCACTTCTTTAAATAACTGTAGTCATTTAAATTTAGCCTCAAATAATAATATAGATGCAGCGATGTTCTTCTGTTGTCCTCCGATGCTGAATGAATATTCCTGTCTTCATCCTCTCAGGTGGAGGACGTGTTGCTGCAGTGCAGAGACTACCTGGTGAAGAAGATAAACGCTGAGAACTGCGTCCGCATGCTGAGCATCGGCGACCTGTTCAGCTGCAGCGAGCTCAAGCAGAGCGCCAAGCGCATGGTGGAGCACAAGTTCCCGGTGGTGTACCGGCAGGAGGCCTTCCTGCAGCTCTCCCACGAGCTGCTGATAGACGTCCTGAGCAGCGACAACCTCAACGTGGAGAAGGAGGAGACGGTGCGCGAGGCGGCCATGCTGTGGTTGGAGTACAACATGGAGGCGCGCTCGCAGCACCTGTCGTCCGTGCTCAGTCAGATCCGCATCGACGCGCTGTCGGAGGTGACGCAGCGCGCCTGGTTTCAGGGGCTGCCGCCCAACGACAAGTCGGTGGTGGTGCAGGGACTCTACAAGTCCATGCCCAAGTTCTTCAAACCGCGGTTAGGCATGACCAAGGAGGAGATGCTGATCTTCATGGAGGCCATGTCAGAAACGCAAGGCGAGGGATACGTCATGTCCGGGTCCCTGCCGACGACGGTGGTGTGTTACAGCCCGCAGGCGGAGAAAGTGTACAAGCTGAGTAATCCTCCTGGAGACCTGCAGAAGGTCGGGACCCTCGTCACGCCGGACAACGACGTGTTCATCGCCGGCGGGCAGATACCGCTCAAAAACACTATCACCAACCACGGCAAGAGCGGGAAGCTGCAGGCCGTCTTCCACTCGGTCGATAGCTTCTTCTGGTTCGACGCCCAGCAGAACGCCTGGGTGCCCAAAACCCCGATGCTGTGTGCCCGAATCAAGCCGTCGCTGGTCTACTGCGAGGGCTTCATCTATGCAATCGGCGGGGACAACGTGGGAGGGGAGCTGAACAAGCGAACGGTGGAGCGCTACGACTGCGAGAAGGACGAGTGGAGCATGATGAGCCCGCTGCCCTTCGCCTGGAACTGGAGCACCTCGGTGGTGGCGCACAACTGCATCTGGGTGATGACCCACGACCTGATGTACTGCTACTTCCCCCGCGCCGACACCTGGGTGGAGATGGCCATGCGCAAGACCAGCCGCTGCTTCGCGTCCGCCGCCGCCTTCGGTGACCTCATTTTCTACATCGGCGGCCTCCACGTGGTCAGCAACTCCGGCATCCGCCTGCCCACCAGCACCATCGACGGCTCCTCGGTCACCGTGGAGATCTACGACGTCAACAAGAACGAGTGGCGCCTCGCCGCCAACATCCCCGCTAAGCGCTACTCGGACCCGTGCGTGCGGGCGGTGGTGCTGCTCAACTCGCTGTGCATATTCATGCGCGAGACTCACATGAACGAGCGCGCCAAGTACGCCATCTACCAGTACGACATGGAGCTGGACCGCTGGTACCTGCGGCAGCCCGTGTCCGAGCGCGTGCTCTGGGACCTGGGCAAGGACTTCCGCTGTGCGGTGGGGAAGCTGTACCCCTCCTGCCTGGAGGAATCCCCCTGGAAACCCCCAACCTACCTCTTCTCCCCCGACGGAGCCGAGGAGTTCGAGGTGGACGGGGAGCTGGTGACCCTCCCTCCCGTATAGCTCTTACCCTCCGCTCCCCTACCTCGCTGGACTGAACCAGGAACCTGTTACGCTGAGGGATGAACATGAAAAGGGGGTGTGAGGCGTTCTCGATGCAGCCGGGAGAAAAAAGAAAAAAAACATAAAAACACACAAACGAGCTTGGACAGAAAAAAGAAAGACGCCCCTCAGAAATACTAGTAATCTGGAAATTCTGTTTATTTTCCTCTTTTTATTTTGTCAGTCTGTTAGATATTATTACCAGTCTGTCATACTGTTTCTACAATGTGATGATCGAAACATCAGCTGATTTTTCTGTGATGATGATGATGAGGGTGATGATGCACTTAACTGGTAAACCTTCTTGGAATGACAAAGGCAACTGTACCAAAATCCCCCAGCCGCCTCCTCTTCCTCCTCTTCTTCCTCCTCCTCTTCTTCTTCCTCCTCCTCTTCTTCTTCCTCTTCTTCTTCTCCTCTCTCACCACTGATAAACAAACACGCCGCTGAAAATCTCTCATTCGAGTATCAAAAACGTTCTTGTAGACTTAAAAAAAAAAAAGGTTCTGAGGAAGTCGCTCCTTTCGTAGACGACGACAGATCAACTTTAAAAAAATATATATATAAATAATAAATAAAAGTGTCAGAACGATCTGCAGACACCTCGTTAGTCACTCCTCTAATGTCAGTAAATCACTAAATGTGCTACTTTTTGACTGAGGTTTGGTGAAGAGGCAACACGAAAAGTGTTTATTGGAAGTTTAACGCCTCACAGAGCTCGTACATTTTAAACTTTCCGAGTTATTTACTTGTTTCTAAGTTCCCAGAATCCAAATTTACTTCTTTCAATGGTTTAAGTTTGTCTCTTAAACGCTGGAACTACAAAATACTGTGGCATCTTTTGCGGAGGTGACATTCAGCTCATCGTTGATCACATTTGAATCCCAGTTTCTGATATAACGACTGTTAAAAAGTGTCGTTTTACAGTGAAATGTGGCTTAAAGTTCTATTTTCTGACATTTAATCGACCGAACAATCAACGACAAGTGAAAATACTAAATGAACAAGTGATTTGGACGATTGAATGACGGTTATTTTGGCCTGTTAAGCTTCTGGTTCTCCACTGGAATCCTTTGTTGTTTACTTATCAAAACCAGCATTACACGAAAGACAAAAATAGAAGAACAGGCTGGCAGATCCCGACGTCGTCGTCCACAAACAAGCGAATAAACTTCCTCAGAACCTCATTTTGAAGCGTCCTCGTATTCGATCCTCCGGGACGAGATATTCAAGTGTTTCCTTGTTTTTTAAAAAAACGGCATCCATCTTTTCTGCACGAGGCGACGCAGACGAGAGGACCAGAGGTTTGTCTTTCTTTGTGGAGAAGGCTTGAGGACCGACGGGGGAAACGAGTGAGCGGCGGAGAGCGATAAAAAATAAAATAAAAATAAATAAAAAGAGGGGTGACTGCAGGTCCGGTCACCCGTCACCTCTCCTCCCTCGCCCGGCGCCGTCTGTCCTCCACCCTGACTCCGCCCACCACCCGTCTGTCTGTCTGCACACAGGTCTTCCACACAGCCAGCAGTTTACACCTTCATCCATCGTCACACCATCACATTTTCTTTTCTGCAACACACAACACAACTCCACTCTCAGTCGGTTTCGGGCTCATGCATTTTTATTTTTTTTTTTTATTTCCAAGCTGCTGAAATATATATATAATAAAAAAATATATATTTTTCATAACTGTTTTAGTGTTGGGGGAAAATAACCAGGTCTATTTTGTATTAGTGTCTTTTTTTTTTTATTTAATATCGGACATTACTGTAGTGTGATTGTTGGGTTAGATTTCCATTTTTCCGATCAGATTTAATTTTTCTCGAGTGAATATTGAGGAATCTTGCTGCTGATTGGTTGTGAGAGGAGAGAGAGAGAGAAGGGGGCGGGCCCACGGCTGTTGCTATGGAAATCGCCTCTGCAACCGCCAGCAGTAGCGGAGAGGGCGGGTCGGGTCGGGTCGGGTCGGGTTGGGGAGGGACGGGGTTTTCCTCCTACCTTAAAAACATGAGCACAGGTGCTTCATGACGAACCTTACTAGCATGTTTGGCTGCATCATATTCCTTTGGCACTGTATTTTGAATGAACGTTAATTTATTAAAAAACATACCAAAAACGTTCCTGAAACGGACTCGGCGTCTCTTTTTGTTCTGATGGACCGAATGTTTGTTTCCATGAAGGTGGAGACGACGATTATGTTCCCGGTGATCCGTTTATTAAGTTTGATCCGAGTTGTTTTCTGTGTTTACGACTCGAGCACTTTCCACCTGAGAAAACATGAAAAAAACAAATCCTGAGTGAATACTTTGTTTTTTTAAAATGTGTGAGTGACTTCTTTTTTATTAACCAAGTGATGTTTTATATTTTATTTTTTTGCAGAAATCTTTTATTTCGGGCTCATGCATTTTTATTTCCGACACTTGGTTAATAAAAGTGCGTCATGTTTTTGTCTTTTTTTTTCTTTTTCTTATTTCCAAGATACATTTTTTTAATTTCCACATTCAAAACAAAGCAGGAAAAAAAGGTTTTTCTAGATTTTTTTTCAGGAGAAAATTCTTTATTTGTTTATATATATTTCCATGAGGAAATGTTTTATTTCAAACAATTAATAAAAGTTTCCCCACATTAACAAAAAAGAGAGAACATTTAGTTTTATTCAGAAAAAAAAGTCATTTTATTTTATTTTTTTGTGAAACCAACTGTTTTATTCTTTTTTCCAAGATACAATTTTTTAATTTGTCACATTTGAAACGAAGTGGGGGGATAAAGTTTTTTCTAGATTTGTTTTGAAACAGTCAAAATACTTCCAGAAGTTTATTTTTTTATTTTTTTATGTGAGAAAACAACTGATGTTTTTATTTCTCCAGGACAAAAACATTTATCGTATGAAACTTTTTTTTTTTTTACACCTGAAACAAAGTTTATTTCCACATTTGAAACCAAGTGGGCGGGATAAAGTTTCCCAAAAAAATGTTCACATGTGAATTCCTTTTTTTTTTTTCCAGGGGTTTGAAACTACGGAAGCCGAGAACAGCCATGGATTATTCTTTTTTCTATGCACTGTTATCTCGTGATAACGACTTATTATCTCGATATAACAGGTTGTTTTCTCGTGATAATGAATTAATTAATAATGTGTCCCGCAATATTAAATGAATTAATAAATGTTTCATTACGTATGTGGAGATAACGAAACATATTAATTCGTTATCACGAGAAAAAAGCCTTTGTTATATCGAGATAACGAGATAAGTCGTTATCACAAGATAAAAAAGAAAAAAGAATAATCCATGGCCGTTCTCGGCTTCCGTAAGAAACAGAGGAGGAAATCTAGAAAACAACAATAACGTTATACGATTTAATTTGGACTTTTTTTTTATACATATTCTTTAAAAAAAAGAAAAAAAATTCTCCAGATTTTTAATTTGTTTTAACAAAATAAAACTCTTAAAATCCGACTGTTTGTCAAATACAAGAATTCAATATTTCTGGGATGAAAACATAAAAAGTCAACTACAAAAAATAGAATTTTCTTCTCTTTGACATCTTGAATTCAACTCCTGTCGCTGCTCACGAGACAAACAAACAATAAAACAATCAACATTAATTAAAATCAGTGTGTTCTGACCCACATTTGTACTCGGACACAAACTCAGAGGGACGAAAAGACGTCGACTTGTTTCTGTGTCGTCGACTTAAAGAAATAAAAGTCATGGTTATATTTATTTTATTTTTTTTAATACAGCAATATAATTTTATAGTTTCACTTTCTTCTCAAATACATTAAAAGCATCTGTCAAGAAAAATACTCTGCGAATCTTTTAAGTTCAACATACATTCAAATCTTTAAATACAAAAGGAAAATAAATCATCAGAGGATTTTTTAAAAAAAAACATGAAAAACAAGAAGCAGCTTTTTTTTTTTATTTTAGAGCCGACATTAAAAGATTTACAGACCGGAATGGATGACGAGCGCTAACAGCTCGGAACACTGCTGGACCGGGACAGAACAGAACAGAACACGCTCACCGGACCGCTTTTAAAACCCAACAGTTGTCGGATGTTTGTTGTCACATAAATAGAATTTAACACGACAGTATCGACTTGTTCCAGTGTTGTCGGGACGAAACATGAGACGTTTATGAGATTACAAGTTTATAACACAACAAATAAATAAGATATCTGACGTAAACTAGCTTCAGATTTACTAAATATAGTTCTCCCGATTATATATATACATATAGATATATATATACTCTGACAGCGAAGTAGAAAAAGGCCCAGATGAGGGTTAAACAGCCGGGTTGCAGGTTCCTTCATAGGTATCAAGGGAGGTTTTCATCATGAATCAGGCATTCGGTACACGAGGATTCAAGTAATGACATCGTGGTTGTTGCAGTAACAGCGTTTGGCTTTTTAAATTATGTTTGTCTTGTAGAGCTGAGAGCGATTTGAGACGTTGTTCATCAAGAGAAATACCAAAGATTGTGTTTTCCCGCTTCACAAAATGCAAAATTAGCGGCTTTTGTTAGTTTAATATCGTCTTAAGTTCAGTATTTTATGGGTTTTGGAGAGAACGAGTTATTTAAAAGACGTGTTTGGAGCCGAGAAACTCACATAATGTGATAAAATGATTTTTAATAAGAGTAAAAACTGAATGTATAAAAATAAATTAGCTTTGAGTTAGCGGAAAACAGTTGGTTAGAAACGTACTTAAAATGTATTTAATTTACTCGCAGCACATATAAGAACAATTATCAATCATCAGACTATGTGGCTAGCTAGCGTAACTGAAACACAGCTAGCTAACTGCAGCCATTTTTAGCTAGCGAACTTACTGAAGCTAACTGATAAATTACAAAGTTAGCTAGCAAACACTATTTGGAAGACGTGCTTTTGTTTACGTAACACGTGTTTTGTTTCATAAAACTTTTCTCATAATTTCAAATTGAACAAAAAATGTATTACTAGCGTTAGCAAGCTAACATTTTTGTATTTTCTTGGTAGCTAAATTGTTGCTAAAAATGGGCTAACTGGTAGCATTACAATATCTATATATATAAAAACGTACAAGTTGCATTAGCTAGCTAACGTCATTAGCGTTTTCTTGCTAGCTAAAATGCTTCGCTTAACTGTAAACGTCTTCGTCAAAATGATTGGCGGTTTAATTAAAGTGTCATCAGTGAGGATTTACATTTTTTGCGAACGCAACATTTAGCTTGTTTAGCTAACAGTTTGGTAAACTAGCTACCTCTCTGAAGCTAACTTTTGTGATAGAACTACACTTGCCTGTGGTGTAAATGTTAATAATTACTGCACACTTCTCTAGAATCACTCTTGTAACAGAAGCTAAAGCATTTTAGCAAGTAAGCTAACGCTAACACAATTAGCTTGCTATAAATAATCTGTTTTTTGGGGCGGAAATTGTGTTGTAGATTTTTCTGACATGTTTCAGACTCTACTAAAATAATTAACAAACTGACGAAAGATGAAAGTAATCGTTAATTTCAGCGTAAACAATTAAATCTCATGCTGTTACCACGACAACCACCATGTCACCACACTGAACGTGAGCCAGACGGAGTTTAAAATCTAAAAAAAGGTCTCATGCAGCTCTTCTGTCAAATCCTGTGACATCACCGTTATAATTATTATTTTTTTGTTTTTTGACATTATTTCTCAGCAAGACAGTCGGATATAAGGACGAACTCTAGAAATACGCAGCAGAGACTTGAACACCGCAAACCCAACGACAGCATCTGTAGTGTCTCATCCAGCAAACACGAAACAGGCGCTCACACGGGAGGCAGCCTGGTTTTTGATCGATGGCGCCGGCCCGGTCTCACAGTGGATACGGGGCTGTACAGTAAGTCCTGTCCAGACCGGCGTCCCCGGGTTCTTTTACAGTTCTTGATTCTGAAGATCTCATCCTTCATCGAAAAGTAGCTCCGCTTCACTCACAGCAGCCAGAAGATCAGCAGGACCAGGAGGGTTCAGGGTTTGACCTCTGTGGCTGGTTCTGTCGGGGGTCCGGCTGCAGGCTGGGCCAGCGTGGAGAACCAGGACGACATGGCCGACTTGGCGCTGGTCAACGCTCCGCCCACCGACTGACCTGAGAGCAGAGGAAGAGAACAGCGCGATTCAAGAAGGTACAGGACACGCAGATAACAGATCAGTTTGTTAATTAACAAAAACACTGAAAAACAAGGTGCTAAAAGAAACCAAGTCCTGGATCCGTCTGTTTGTCAGGATTCACACCAGAACTTACTGGGCGCTCTTCTGGACTGAGACTCATCCCTCAGCCGAATATTGAGGGAATGCGTTCAGTAGTTTTCTTGTAATCCTGCCCACAAACCAACAAAAATGAGGAAAATGGCCGCCGAGGGTGTGAAGAGGGTGTAGCGGGCACTTCCTCGTCATCAGAGCGCCTGAGAAAATCTTAATTTGGTGTGTTTGCGTTTCGTGGTTCTTCTTACCTACGACCTTCCCCGTCTGCACGACGCTTCGGCTGGTGGTCATCATGGCGTTCCCGATCTTCTTCCCTCTCTCGCTGTTCTGCACCGAGCTGCAGTGGACACAAAGAAGAAACAAGGAGGTTAGCAAATAAACACTTCTTCTTCGTCTAAAATTAACCCAGCGGCCTGCAGGAGCTCGTCCCCGTCGATCAAACAATAAAGGGCCATTCACATTGATTTAAAAGACGTTATTCATAATATAAGTAATATATCAGGGACTTCTGTAGACCTGGATCATGTTGGACGAGCTTCTGCAGACGTTTCTTTATTATCTGTTTCACCGTGAAGCTTTACGGAACTTCGCCTGGCGTTCTGACGGCAGCACAGATGGGAAACAAGAACAGAAACCGCTCGATGTCGACGGTGAATATTCATCCAGACGGGTTTCTAACGGAAGGAAGGATTTAAAGATGAAGTGAAGACTTTAACTTGATTCCGTCTCCGTCCTGATTGGTCCACGATGGACGTAAACAGAAGCAACTGTTGAGATACAGTGTGTGTGTGTGTGTGATGCCCAGCAGAGCTTGAGCTGGCATCCACGACTCGCCGCCTCTGTGGCATCTCGCAAGTCAGACGGACGTCCCGCGGCGCCGTCACTCACGGGGACGCCGAGCGGATCCGACCCAACAACGAGCCGAGTGAGGGGGGGCTGGTTGCCAGGCGCTTGTTGCTAGGATGAATAATCCGGGCAGCTCTGACAGGAATCTGTCTCCGGCCGAGCCAGCGCTTCCTTTTTGTCTTTATCTTTCAAAGTAAAAGCCCTGCGGTGCTGACGAGCTTTGTGTGCAGAAGTTTTTGTATAAAATCGACCTCGATCGCAGGAAAATGTGAGTGAAAGGATTCAAAAGACGTCCAGGACGAAGGTTTGAATGTCTGAAGACGCTCCAGTGTGGAAACAATGTTGATGCGGGCGGAAGGATGGAAACACTGTGGAGAAATGATCTCATGATCTGAGTTTCCCCCCCGGAAGCCTCTGAGAGACGACGCTCCATCTGACCCAAATAAACATCTTCCTTCTGCTGCACGCCGACAATAAAGACAGCGAGCGAGCGTCCGCCTGCAGCTCGTCACGTGACTCTGCTGCCACCGGCCGCTCTTTGTTCAGCGTTCACAGAACATTCACAAGGAAGTCGTGCGTGGAGACGAGGTTTCAGTTTTTTTGAGAGGCAAAGACCAAGCGGAGACGTCCAGGTGACCCAGAGCGTTCGGAGTCGAGATGCAGGAGAACAGCCGGGTTTTCTAGCAAACGAGGAGGTGATCCGATGCCCGGGGAGTGAACTCAGCACACTGGCTGAGGTGTTTTACTGAACGCCGGCAGATCAGAGACACAAAACTGTTGTGTGTCATTAAGAAACAGCGTCACAGTTACAGGACTCGTAGACTCGGCGCTCTCTGGTGGGCAACTGTCTCCTGATCACAGACAAAGACGAGCAAAAAGGGTCGACACACTACAACATCACGTGATGCAAAAAAAAGCCAGAAGGACTCGATGCCTTCGGTCTGATAAGAAGCAGAAAAGCTGTAAAACTCTTTTATTACTCCCACTGAATCGGATGTTAGCCGCTCAGCTAGCGGAGGTTTCTCTCAGCGGACGCACTCGACACCTTGTTGGCGCCTTTTCTCGGCCGACTGAAGCTGCTGAATCAGGAGTTTGTCCGCTTTGATTGCACAGAAAGAGAAACTCGAGCCTGTCGCCTGTTTTCTCACAGTAAAGTCTAATTCTGGGGTTTTCAGGCTCGAGTGGAAACAGATCAGTCCACATTTATTATTCTTTGAGTGTTCTTGGGATCAAATAATTGCCTGTAGTCTGTTTTTGTCCGGGTGAGAAGGGTTTCAACATCCCTCAGCGATGCTCGAAGCTCCTGAACACTCGCGTAGGAAAACCTCACACACACTTTTCCAGATCGGGTAGGAAGGCAGGAAACGAGACGCTCCCGATGGAGGAACGCCAAACTTCCTGCCTCCCAACACCGGCTATAACCAGAGTTTTACAGAGCGGCGAGGGGGCCCGCGGAGCCTCCCGTAACCTCCTCCTGCTCCACAAACACACCAACGATCTGAAATATATCTTTAAAAATCCGAAGACTTTCAGTTTACGTGCGTGTGAAATGTCAGAAACTAGTGAACGGCCGCCACGCGAGTCAACACGGGTCCATAAAAACGTGTGTTTGTTTACTGAGGAAGTTCACTGGGGCTGTGTCACCGAACACCCGGCGGTAAGGAAAGACCGCGTCCTGGACGTGAAGCGGAGTCACACACACACACACACACACACACACACACACACACACACACACACGTAACACGAGTCGCGGCGTTCGGAGTCGCCTTTCATCGACACTGTCAGGATGAAACCGGACTCGAGGACGACGACGTCTCCAGCTTTTTTTTTTCTTTTTTGAGAATGAAACTGGCTCATAATTAATGAGCTCAGCTGATACGAGACGCCGCGACGCCTCCCGAGCTGCTATAACCTCCTCAAACACAGCATGTAGTGACTCACTACCTGCTGCAGCGTCTCAACGTTTCCCCGCTGATTCTGTTAAAGATCTGGAGATTCTAACAGTCCGATATCTTTCAAATTCCCCCGAAATAACCAAAATATTTACCTCCAAACGTGCTGAATGGAAATGTGCCATCAGTTAATAAACAGCAGGTAACTTCCCCTCAGCAGGAAACATGTTTATTCTTGATTATCAAGATGTAATTATGACGTTTAGGTTCCAGAAATGGACCATTTGGGGTCATTTTTAAATATATTTTGATGGTAATTATTGTTAATTTGTTGATGTATCTGTTGTCTGTTATAAAACAAATTTCTTTACATACAAAAAGATTCCTTTGGATGATTTAAAGTCGCTTTTGGACACTAACTTTATTGTTTTAGTGTTAAAATACTGCCTCCATTAAATGCGTGTGCTTGTCAAACGTATCTGAGGAATTTCACCAACATAATGTGAAATTTGTGGAAACTTGAAGGAAGAACTGAGTCCGAGCAGCGTCTAATTTTTACGCTCGTTAGCAGCTTAATTCTCGCTCTCATGTTCGTACGAATCAACAGAACGATATCAGGAACGTTCTGTCCAAAGTGTATCAACGCATCTACGTTCCAAAACCAGAACAGAGACGATCAGAACACACCGAGGGCCTTCATCTGCTCTCAGCCCCTTCAAAGTAAAAGCACGGGCAGGTGTCTGAGAGTTAAACACGGAGAAAGAATCAGACAAAATGCTCTTAAATGACGTTGATGGTTGAAAAACTCTGGATTTACACTGTTCTGATGTTTAATAGTAACGTTTAAATTGGATTTTAATGATAAAGCATCATTATTGAGGCTTTTTTAATATTTACATCCTTGTTTGTCACATTTTCTGATATTGCTGGATTCTTGTGTCGTGTTTTGTAGCATCTTGTCACCACAAGAGGGCAGAAGAGTCCTCTGATCACAGATCTGCTCCTGTGTCTCTCTGCTGTTTATCATCATCACACTGTTGTTTTAAAAACAGATCTTTGCACTGAACAGAAGACTCACTGTGAGAGTCGCAGCTTCACGTCCGCCACGCTGTACTGACCCTGGAACGGATGTCTGCAACGGAGCAAGAGGTCAAACGTTAATGACACACAACAACAATCAAATGTCAGAGAAACCATCAGATTCAGTCCCGCCGCACCTACCCCGGGGTGATGGCGGCCATGGCGGGGTGCTTGTTGTTGTACCACACTCGGTAGTTGTGTGAGATCTTCCAGGCGGAGACGAACGGAGCGCCGTAATCAGCCAGCAGCCGCTCGTTGTC
>CAEMYA010000069.1:364604-400770 GCA_903131615.1 Diplodus sargus | reverse complement strand
AAAAAAAAAACTGTGTTACATTATTAAGAACAATATGTATATACGAGAAAGGTAAATATACCATCGATGAACCCAAAGTTTATACAACATACGCTTTTACCGTATTCAACACACTATGACGTGCTCTTTGAGACACGACATTGTAAACAATTTTTTTATCTTAAAATTAACTTTCATTAATTAAGCTGTCATTCTTCCGTTTCTGTGTATTTGATCCCGACACAATTATGGTAAAAAAAAAAAAAAAAATAAAAACATATTTTTTTAGATTTACTAATAAATACATACATAACAATAGTTTATATGTTTCGTATTTTTATCTTTAATAATTTGTTTACAAAATCTTGATTTGAAGAAAAATGTACAAAATGGAAGTATTTACAGAAATTCATGTGACCGTTGGACGCGGAAGACCACACAAACTAGGGCGGGTATCTATCTTGACCGTGACTCTATCCTCTTTTTTTACAGTAAAAAGAATGACGTCATGTACTGATCGGCACAACCAGAAACAGATGAAATGACACAATTCAATCTTCGTGTAGTTTCAGTTAGTATTTGTTTGTAGTGTTTTGTTTGGTTCACTTTACGTGTTTGTGTTTAACGTATCATTAGCGATAAACTGATATCGATTGTTCACATTCGATTGGTTTAGTCTGGCCCCTGACGTTCTTCTGTCGATTGGTCGTGACTGCGCGCGGTGTCTTCAGATTGAACATGGCGGCTACTCCGGCAACAAACCCGTCTCAGTTGCTCCCACTTGGTTCGTAAATGCTGGATAATTGCTGAGTTACTGTTTTGAATATATACTTATCAATCAATATAATAGGTCAGAGTGCGGGGGGCGTATTTTACAGGCGGTAGTTTGTCTGTTGGTGATGTTTTGTTAGCTAGTTAACGTTAGCATCATGCTCTCAGGTACATACGCGTGATTAGCGCCTTTGCTAACAGTGCAGTGATCATAACATGCAGATTGATGGTCTCACTGTGTTTTATCAGTTATATACAATTTAATTTCTTTAAAGCAACATTTCCTATGTGTAGAAAGCTTAAGGGCGGTTTGTTTCATAATTAAAGCAGCACAATTAGTGCTAAATCTTCCTATTTTGATTATTTTCTGTACAAATGTAACTAATTAACTCTGTCTGAGAACATTATTTACATATTTAGTTCCATTTTAAGGTTGGTAGCTGCTGAATTATGTCATTTTCAAGCAAAATACTAACATTGTTATCTGAATATCTTTCTATTATGTGCTGTCAGATTAAGTTACTCTCTGATTATTGCATTTGTCACTATTTTCTGACATTTTATGGACTTAATATACAGTTGACTGGATCGAAAACACATACATTTTATAGTGGATGTAGTTATTTGTTGCAGCCTTAAATACAATAATGTACTTTTAGTAGTAACAGAGTTTTATTACAGCAGCAAGTAGGGAGAAAATTAATAAAAAGTCAAAATATGTTAAGATAATAATGTCACTTTCTTGCAAAGTTAATGTTAAATGTAAAGTTTGCGAATCTTTATCAAATAAAAAACAAGCAGATATACAAATCAGGACGACAACTGACAATTATGAGTCATGTTTAGTTATTTCTTTAGTTAATCAATTAGGAATTTTGTTCTTAAAATGTCAGAAAATAGTGTGAAATGTCTTTTTTCATTGAGCTGATGTCTCCAATGTCTTGGTTTGTCAGACCAACAGTCCAAAACCCAAATATATTAATTTTACTCTCATATAAGACAGAAAAATGCATTAAATCTTCATGTTTTATGAGCTGATGTCAGTTGAAGTTTGCCTGAAAATACTTCCTGTCAGTTAACTTATCATTTCAGATCTGATACAGATGAGGTTTCTAACAAAGGGTGCAAAGTAAGAAACAGAAATGTAATTGCAGGATCTTTAAATTCAGTGTAATTTTAATCTTTTAGAGCTGGTGGACAAATGTATCGGCTCCAGAATTCACATCGTCATGAAAACCGACAAAGAGATCGTCGGCACCCTGCTGGGGTTCGATGACTTTGTCAGTATCCTTTTTATTGTCGTTCACACTCTGATAACAAACACAGTTTCACTGCATGATTTTTATCCTGTTGGCTCTGAATAATGTCCTAGAATCAGTCCTTAATCCAGCGTTTCAGACATGGTCCTGGAAGATGTGACAGAATTGTAAGTACACTTCCTGGTTCTGCATCGAGTACAGTCACATTTACCTGCATCACCTGTCTGTTGGCTGACACTCTTGTATCTGCGTTCTAGTGAAATCACACCAGAGGGACGGAGGATAACCAAACTGGACCAGATCCTCCTCAACGGCAACAACATCACTATGGTTTGTACAGATTCCTGCATGTTTACGTCCACTTCACAGGCTCACAGCTGGAACTTGACCTGTTACAGCTGTTTGAGATTTCCACATGATAAAATATAAACATGTACATTTATTTTTTGCAGCTCATACCTGGAGGAGAAGGTCCTGAAGTATGAGAATCGTCACTGGATGCTGACACACTTTTGTTTTGTGAATACAAGCCTTTTCCTATGTTGTGTTCTTTGGTCGATTATGTTTGTTTTGGATTTGTTCCTTCTTTATCTTGAAGGAAAAATATTTTTGTAATAAGAATCCTAATTGAGTATGTGTTGTGTCACAAATCACACGAGAGGGAAAAAAAAGTTTGTTTTTTTTAACAAATAAACGAGAATCAAACAGTTTGAAAAACAAGCTTTCTTTATTGTTTCTTAAACTCAAACAGCAGTGATAAAACTTGAATCCAGTTGATTTATTATTTGAGTAGAATAAGTAGGACTGAAACAGAATCAGATGTGTATGTAGAGTAACACAGAGTTGATAGTGCTAAGTGCCTCCTCCTCCTCCTCCTCCCTCCACCATCAGTACATGGACGGCTTCTCCTCTCCCTTTGGATTGGTCACCTTGTCCTCGTTCTTGCTGATGATGTCGTACAGCTCAGCCTGTCGTAAACAGATTGAAACAGTTGAAATGTTCTGCTTATATCAGAACGGTGGTGATAAATACTTCTCGACTCTCGTCAGTCTGACTTACGTAGAAGCCGCGAATGTCGAGAACGATCACTCTGATCTCGGAGTAGATGGCCTCGTCCTTCTCGTGGACCAGCGAGCGGTAGTCCATCTGTGGGAGGAGAACGCAGAGTTAAAGGTATTTCTAATAGCTTTTATTAAAGCTTTAAACAAAGTGGCTGCTGGACTAATACACATTCAGTGCTCTAACGCTCTGTGTCTCAAGTTTGGGGTCGCCAAAGCTTCAGAGTTCTTGTGTAGGAAAACTTTTAAATGCAGAAATATTCAAGATAACAAGGTTCAAAGTGAACAAAGTTCGTTTCTCACCACATGAGTGTCTTTGGAAGCTTTTGCCACAGCGTCTCCTCTCTCTGTGAAGTACCTACATGATGCAACAGAAATGGTTTTATGAGTCACACTCAATAACACAACACAATTTATGAAAAACGACATTTAATTGATGGTAAACGTTGAATTTTACAGGGACAGAAAGATATTCGCCGTCTGTGGAGAAAGTCACCAGACTCCCTTTGAAAATGACTCATTTTTGTGAGTTGAGTTGGAAGATAATTTATAAACTTTGTAAAACAGTGTCTCTTTCAAATTCTTAATCATCGGTGCCTTTTTATAAATTCGGCATTAAATTGCAAAACATGAAGTTGTTTGTCTCCTTGTAAAAAGTGTCAGTTTGTACCAGCCCGTCTGCTTCTGTGTCCAAAGTGCTAAAGTCTTACCTGCCAACATTTAGCAGCTGTTTAAACACACTGTTTACACTGATTCACTATTTACACTCCATTTATGAGAAATGACACATTTTATTAATGCTAGACGTTGAATTTCACAAGGACAGAAAACAATCTTTGCCGTCTGTGGAGAACGTCACCAGACTCCCTTTAAAAATCACTCATTTTTCTGAGTTAGAAGAAACTTTATAAAGTGAAACGCATGTTAAAACTGTTCTTTTGTTCACATTCTGCTGATAAAATTCATACATAATGCATTTAATGTTGAATTTACCACCATAACACTTGAACACAAGCAACATTTATATTATTTTATTTAACCTACTTGTTGATGTTGGTCTGAAAAGTGTCAGCTTTGGTCTTCACGGCGCCGATTCTCTCCAGGATTTTCTCCTGTGGTGAAAAATAATAATTCACAGCTCATTGAAATTTGACATCATTTGACTAAATACTATATGTGAATGTGAGAAACGCACCTGAATGGCGACGCCAAAGTCATTTCCGTCTTCTATTTTGGGGATGAGGTGCTGAATCCAGCCGGTGACCTACAGAGGAGAGTTTTTACTCTCAAAGCGAATCACTTTTTCAACCTAATTCACAGTTTTATAGAAGAAACTGCTTCATCATTCATCTGCACAGCGACAGTGATTCACTCACAGTGATGATGGTCTCTCGGAAAGCACAAATCTCTGGTTTCACCCTCTGCAGGAGCGCTAAAATCTTCTCATTCCCCTTGATGAAGCCACATTTCGGAGCTGAAGTAGGAAGAGGAGAAATTAGGCATTTCCTCACCGTCACAAGCACTTTGTGTCGACGAAGCCACATAAAAGACAAACACTTCACCTTTCTTCTTCTTCTTCTCGTCGTCTTCATTCTTATCTGTCTCCATTTCCTGTGAGATTAATGTCAAACAAGCAGAAATCAACACAGAGGAATCTAACATCAAGTATCAGGTCTCACGTTAATGTAAATCACATGTTTAGGCTCTGTTGGTACCACCAGACTCCCTAAACAAATCACTCAATTTTGAGAGTTTGTTGAGTAAAGAGAAACTTAACAAACTTTGTGGAACCACTTCAACAAATTCTTAATAATTGGTGTCTTCTTGTTAGTTCTGCATTAAATGTTACAAATTTTTTGCAATATAATTGTTCCTCGTCTATGAAAGAATACAACATGTTATTGATGGGAAATGTCACATTTTACAAATGAAGTAGTTCTTTGTCGCCTGTGGAGAAAGTCCCCAGACTCCCTTTAAAAATCACTCAATTTTGTGGGTTGCTGAGTTAGGAGGAACTTTATAACATTTGTGAAAGGCGGTTTATGACAAATTATTAATCACTGGTGCCTTCTTGTAAAATCGGCATTAAATTCAAAAAATGAAGTTGTTTGTTTACTTGTAAAAAGTATCAGTTTGTAAGTCTTATCTGTCAACATTTAACAGCTGTTTAAAAACAGTTTACACTGATTTCACCATTTACACCCTATTTATGAGAGAGGACACATTTTATTCAATCTTAATGTCTAATTTTATAAATAAAGACGTCATTCTTCGTCGCCCATAGAGCAAGTCACCAGACTCCCTTTAAAAAACACTTGATTTTGTGAGTTTTTGAGTCAGAAACTTTATACGCTTTGTGAAACACTTTCTCTGACAAATTCTCGAGTATTTGGGCCTTCTTATAAATTCGGCAAATGTTTTACATTAACTTCCTCTTTCTTTGTGTAAAAACATGTCTGTTCCAAAATGGTCCTTTGTGCTTTAGCGTTACAAATCAAGTTATGGAAAGAACTGAACCCGTGCCTGTGGGGGTTTTAACGGCTGTTTGAGTTGGTAGAAATCTATTAATGTGTGGATAAAATCAGTGTGAAAGTGAAACAGCTGGCTGTGTGTCTCACCTCGTCCTCTGGGGCAGGAGGGTCTGGGATGGGGATGTCCAGAGGAGCCTGGAGCAGCGTCAAGTCTGTGATATTGAAGGCTTCATCCTGGAAACACACACAGACACGATGAGGAGAGCGACGACCAGAGGTTAAAGGTTATTGAGGTTATGTGTTAAAGGATGTTAACTTCACCCTGAGGGAGCTACAGAGAAGCTTTAAAAGGAGGACGTAAACAACATCTGATCAGGATCTCGAGGCTTGTTCAGTGTAATCAAAGTCTCCAGAAGCCCTGAGGTCCCAAATTGATTAGAAAAGACACCATAATAACGTCTTTTCATATCAGTTTGGTATCTTGGGGCTTCTGGACACTCCTGTATTCACTGACGACCTGTTTGGAGCTTTTTTACGACTCTTATTGGTTGTTTTTTTTTACGTTTTAAACCAAATCTCCATCTACTGCAGCTGTTTACAGAGAACGCTGTGACTGAAATGTTTCTGCAGACAATGAAAACTTCCCCTGACTCCATCAGCACGTGGGTGAGGAGATAACAACTGTATTTACATATTTTTTTGTGTTGAAATGTTCCTTTAAAACATGAACTTGCTGACCTTGAGCAAGGCATCCAGCTGGAGGATCTTCTGGGGGATGTAGCTGCAGAACAGATTCTCAGCCTGGATTCAAAAACAGACAAAAAAACAAAAAAAAACAAAAAAAAACAGGTCAGTGTTGAAGCTGCTGAATGTTGAATTACCTGACGTGACGTGTCATGAACTCTACACACCTGTTGGAACAGTGTCAGCCGGAAGCTGTCCACCTGCAGACAAAGAAGACATGAGAACATTAAAAGCTGCTGACTCACTTTTAGGATAATCTCTTTTTTTGGGTTTACTTTCGCTTTCCTCTCACTCAGGAGGGACTTTCCGCTCCTCCAACGAGCACAACTCTCTCTGTTTCCCAGCTTACCTGCTCACGAGCATGTTAAAGTCTACCTGAGATAAACTGAGGTGTTATATTAAAAGTGTCTTAGCATGAAGCTATCACATGTTAGCCTGTCCGGATCCACTGCGCGTCGCCGCGTCAGACTCACCTTCCCCGCGCTGTCTCTGCTGATCTTCAGGGTGCATGCCTTCGACATGTCCGAGCGGATTATTACAAAGCGACCAGACGAATAAAACTACAGTAAACTTGTTCGAACGGAGGCAGAAGCGTGCAGGTGGAAGCAGAGGAGAGCAGAGGACAATATGTCTACCGAGGGAGGCTTTCTTTTATTTCCTCATACAAGTTTTCTTTCGATTTCAGATCGGATGATGCGCCTCCCACTGCCTCCCCTCCTCCTCCTCTGCTGGGGAGGAAGGAGGTGGTTTCCTCACATTAAAACTCCAGCAGAGTAGAGATCCAGTCAGTATAAGTATAATCCTGCTGATAAGGTTGAAATAATGATGTTAAATCAACAACAAATGTGTTCTGGAATACCAGAAACGGAGGAAGAGTTTAAAAAAAAAAAGACTCACTGTGTAGTTTACCAGACGAAATTCAAACTTAATATTTAATGAGCTAATAATTCAATACTTTTGTGAATAAACAAGCTGTTAAATGTCCCCGAACACTGTTTGAAGCTGGAGAGGGTGGCAGGGTCCGCCACATGTAAACAAAAGTACAAATGAAGAAAAGTAAGAAAAAAATAAAAGTAAAGATTACAATTTCTTTCCAGCCCAGACACTTTATACTGCTTCTTTAAGTAAAAGTACTTATAATACACTGTAAAAATACTCCATTACAAGTCGAAGTAACTGTATTTGAAAGTATTAATGTAGTAAAAGTACGTAAGTAAAATCAGGGAGAAAAATTTCCCTCTAACAGTTAGCTTTAAAGTTTACAATATTAGTGAGGTACATCTTTAAATAAAATTACTTATACTGCAATGTAAAAATACTCGATTACAAGTAGAAGTAGCATTATTTGAAAGTGTAACTGTAGTAAAAGTATGTCAGTAATATCAGGGAGATAGTAAAATGTCCCCTGTGACTGTTAGCTGTAAAGTTTACATTATTAATGAGGTGCATCTTTAAGTAAAAGTACGTATTTACTACATACACATAGTACATTATTTACTTAGCCTACTTCACTGTAAAAATACTCGATTACAAGTAGAAGTAACTACATTGAAAAAGTGTAACTGTAGTAAAAGAATGTAAGTAAAATCAGACTATTGATTATGTCTACAGTGTGGTATTGCTACTATTATATTTAAGTGCATGTATTAAAGTATTGTACTGTAAGTATGAAATTAATGTACTTATACTTTACTCTGATCTGCAAATTAACTCAAATGTATACTTGAGTAAATGTACTTAATTACATTCCATCACTGCTCTGGCATTAAATGCAGGATTTAAACTCGTGGTGGAGTTTTTCCTCAGTGTGGTTAAAGTACTTTTACTCCAGTAAAGTATCCGAATACTTCCTGCTCCAGTTTTCAGCAACTTAATTACGGAAAGTCGGCTTTTATTTTGAAAATAAACAAAGTAAACTCTGACCGGAAGTGGAGCCGGAAGTGGAGACGTCAAACTGTAGTTCCGCATTAAAGCAGCGTTAGCTTCAGCAGCAACATCAGCTCAGAGCTCAGACATGAACTCCTCATATTAAACACGTTAGTTTGTATTAATGGCGACTTGAACACTGGCGGGAAAACACGCAGAAAGACGGACCAACGGTCGGAACACTTGTCGACGCCATCTTTACTGAATCCAGCAGGTATGTGATGAGTTGTTCGGGCTGTTTATTCAGTCACTCAAAGTTTCGGTTTCAACTGACGAGAATTGTTGTTATCTGGGTTTTTCTTGCTAGCAGACGCTTAAAAACTAATAAGTGGCACTTCTAACTGCTCGTAGGTGACATTTAATGTTGGATTAACATCGGTGACGGTGTTGTCTTGGTGTGTTTGTGGGTTAATATTCATCTGGCCGGTTGTTTACAGTCGCTGACAGTGAAGCTATGATTAGCCTGGACTTTCCTCAAGTCGTCATCTGGGGAATGAAAAGTGTTGGAGACACTTTAAACCAAAGAAATCCTGCTTTTCTGCCACTGGCTGACAATTTAAACCTAATATAAATGGCAGACATTATTTTACACCTCCAAAATATTAAATCTGAGGTGTTTTCCTCCTCCTCTAAGTTAACTTTGACTGATTAAAACTACTTTCTTCCATTTAAATTTCATTTATTGTAGTTTAAAGTATTATAATGTTTGTATCTGATAAATCTCTCTGTCAGTAACTTCTTGAAAACCCACTTTTATAGACTTAAAGTCGTAAAATCATCTTTTTTCCTTTAACTTCTCTCAGATTATTTATATTTTATTCCTCCTTTGTCACGTCTTTATTTCTGTTTTTCATATAGTCCTTTACTGATTTTATTTGTTGTCTTTAGTCTATTTATTGTCCTTTATTCCTTTTATTTATGTTCTTAATTCCTTTGTTGTGATGTCGTCTTCTTGTCCTCCTTTATTGTTTTACTTCTTTCATTTATTTTAATTTTTCCATTTTTTTCCTTCTCTCTCGTCTTTTTCTGTGTTTTTTCCTGTTTTATTAGTTTTATTCCTTTTACTTGAGGGACTCATTGAATGCTGTTCTGATATTGTGTGAGTTTCCTGCTGTTGCTTGACAGTTAAAGGTGTTATATAAAGTATTTATTTAAATATTACGTTGTCTCTCTTCCCTCCATGGGGATCAGTGAAAACCACCTGTGGAAGAAAGAGAACTGAAAATTAATCTGTAATGTTTCTTCTTCTTCTTTTGAGATAGTTGCGCTTCCCAGCAGCAAATAAATGTAAATATATCTATTTGTTATTTTCTGGCTAATAATTTTGTTAGAAAATGACAGAAAAAATAGTGAAAAATATTTAAATTGTATGTTTTTGTAAACCAACAATCTAAAACCTAAATATTTTTAATGATATGTAACATATGAGAGTGAAGTTGGTTCTGTGATCATCATCTCTGCTCTCTGGCAGCGATGAGCGCCGGCTCCCCTTCGGTCCAGATGGACGAGGTGAGGAGGAGATGTCAGTCCCTCCTCTCCGTCTCAGGCTCGGCCCAGGACGTGAAGGCTGACGTCCAGACGATGGCCAACATCCCGCTGCCTCTGTCGGAGAAGTACCGGCACTTTGGGGTGGAGGCGATGCTGAGGGAGAACACGGCCGGCCGCAGCAAAGTGGAGGTAAAGTTAGTTTCCTTCCTTCTGTTGTGGTGCTGGTGCTGCTCAGATAAATATTACTGTGGACATCTTTATGTCATCAATTGAAAGGAGAAACTTTCTTTTCTTTCCTTCCATCTGACAGTAAACTGAATGTATTTGGGTTGTTGAAGAAACAACACATTCGAGGACGACATCTTGGGGCTTTTGGGAAGCAAAAGATTCTATAGATCTATATTTTTGTTTAAAGCTGAGCGATATTTGACCACCAGGGGGCAGAAAAACTACATGTAAACACAACAAACACATGAGATGATACAAATTAAATGAATTAAAAGGAATCAAAAAGAAGATTTTTGAGTAAATATATTTATTTACATTCCATCATTAAAAACAAGTTATAGAATAAGATGTTGAGAATGTTTACAGAAATATATGTACAGAGAAAAAACCGAATCAGTGTTTGTTTTATAAAAACATCTTTTATTTTAATCATAAATGTGAGTTTTTGTAAACTTAAATAAACGTAAATATCAGCTCATGAACGACGGACGCTGACTCAGTGATGGAACTTATTTTTATTGATGATAATAATCTTGGTTCAACGACCCGAATGTCTCGACCGCACGCAGGTTGTGGAGTCTTTGAGCAGACTGGTCAAGGCCTTGAGTATCCTGGAGAAGTACGGCTGCAACCTGACGAGTCCTGCGAGGCCTCGATACTGGAGGAGCGTCAAGCACAACAACCCCGTCTTCAGAACCACAGTGGACGCCGTCAAGGTGAGCAAACACCTGTAAACATGTCATTTTCCCTGTAAGGTGAATCTTGACTAATAATTAGAAAATAATGACCCTCTTCCTCTTTTTCCCTATTTTACAAACACAATGATTAACCTGCTGAATCATTTATTACTAAGGCAAAGTCTGAAGGTCACTCGAGGTCTTGAACAATATAACAACCTTCACTTTTCCTCCACAGGGAGGCAGGAGAGTCCTGTTTCTGTACGGTTACACCAACCAGCAGGTAGATGGCCTCAGTTTCCCCGACGAGGTCTCTGAACCGGACACCGAGAAAGTCGCCACGGTGACGCTGGAGGTCATGACCTTACGCACGGAGGTGGACATGCTCGTCAAGGTGGGTGTTTGTTTATAAGAGTAATTGTTCTTCAGCTGTTTTCTGGTGTGAATTCACTGTAATCCATCTTTTTTTAATTTTTTGTTTAGGGAACACATCCTCACCCAGAACATTACAAAGATATCATCCCATCCATCGTCCAGCAGGTCGGTGCACTCGTACAATCATTCACACACTGTGTGTTTACTCACGCATCAGGAAACTGAACATCTGGACACAAAATGCCAAAACAGAAGTCAAACATTACAGGATGAAACTGTCCTGCTGCTCGATACAAAGCCGAACTCGTGAGGTGCTCGTTTGATACAATATGTCAGTTTTTATTTATTTTGCAATATCATGCCGCCCTTATCTAACTTTAAAAACAGTGTAGAGCAAATAATATGAGTGTAGCATAATCTTTATCTGCAAACTGTGCAAACACACCCTGTTTAAACAGTAAATAGATGATAAACCTGCAGCATTTAATTGTTGATTTACAGCTTAAATGTCAGCATGATGAAGGAAACTTCAGAGCTTCAGACTATTTAGAAATAGAGATCGTGCACACAGTAGATTTTTGTGAGTGAGTTGGTCGTTTACATGCGTTTGTGTCGTCTATCAACACATGTAGTGATCACTCGTCTTCTATTACTTTGTGTGTTGACTGTGATGCTGCTGGTTTCTTCTCCAGAACAAACCGGTGAGTGACGCTGTGGTCGTCCCGCCTGCAGAGGAGCAGCAGCAGGCAGCCAAACCTCAGCCTCCGACTCCTCCGCCCAAACCAACTCCGAGCGCCGTAGGACCCCTGAAACCATCGACAGGTGAGCTGCCTCCACACCTCTCCACCTGTGTTGGTCTGTTTCACACATCATGTTATTTGATATCTCCTCCGTCGTGCGCAGCCCCTCCTGCAGCGAGCGACTGTAATCTGTGCGGCGGCCCTTCGTCTGTCGTTTGCCCGTCTTGTACCAATCAGCCGTTCTGTGACGCATGCGATGACCTCTATCACCGCCACCCCTCCAGAGCCAATCACAAGAGAGATAAGATACAGAAAACCAAAGAAGGTACGTCAGATTAGCTTTAAAACAGGACTTCGGTAAACCGCATGTGTTTTTGTCGCTTTAACTTGTCGTCTTTGCGTGTTTGTGTCTCTGCAGAGACCTGCAGCATCTGTGGGATTTCCCCTGTTCACGCTCAGTGCTCCACATGTGTCCAGAGGTTGTGTCTGAAGTGTGACATGCTTTTCCACTCTCACCCCGACCGCAAAGGACACAAGAGGACTGTTATTACACCGGCTAAAACATCCAGGTGAGGAGGGGGGGAATAAAAGGAGCTTGAAACCAAATCAAGTTCAGGTTCACTTCTTCATTCGGCTGCAGTGGTCAAACCATCAGAGCTGCGGTGAGACAGAGAACTTTTGACCTCGCTGAGCCTTTTCCTGTGCTCGCTCACTGAAAGTTGTGGGTGAGAAGTTCTGCAAATGAACAAAAATGGAGCAGGATTTAAGCTAAAACATTTGATTTCTTCACATTTGAAATGCGGAAACCTCACATGACATGTTGTCGTGTTTCAGGTTTTATTTCAGGCTGGTTTGCTTCTCTCTTTTTTTTTGCCCTTTACCAGTTTTATTCTCTGTTCTCACTCTTGTAAGTTTGTCTGACCTTTTAAATGTTTGTAGTTTCCTTTATTCTCCTGAGGAGAGATCAGCCGGTATAAATATAAGTTGAAGATACAATATAGAACAATTCTGCATTGAAATGTCTAAAAACAATCAGACAGTGTTAACCTGTGAACGGTCGCTAACTAAACATGTAGTTTACTTTTGTTAAAGCCTTTGTTTTTTAGACTCTGGAGCAGATAGAAACGTGAAAATAAACATTTAGGAGCTTAAGAGAGTCGATAGAGAGACCAGAAACAAGCAGTGCTGTTAAAGAAAGTGAAACTTGCTTTACATGTGTTTCTGTCGTCTTCCAGTCCCTCTCTGTCACCCTGGGAGTGCGCTCACTGCACCACGGTGAACGAGATGCGAGCCGTCCTCTGCTCGACCTGCGAGCGACCGCGACTCGCTACGGCTGCATCCACCGTTCAAGAAAGCCCGACGTCGGTGCCGACGTCACCCAACACAGAGTGGCAGTGTAAGAGCTGCACGGTGGTGAATCAAGGCAGCAGCATCCTCTGCGAGGTGTGTGAGCGTCCTCGACTGGCCACTCGCCCTCCGGTCGCACCGCTGCTGTCCGGCCCAGGATCGCTGCCTGACTGCGGGACAAAGGTTTGTCTTTAAAGAGCCCAAAACGGAATAAAAATGCTCCGTAACATCAACCTTCATGTTTACGTTGTCTCTCTTCTGTCTCTTCCTCAGTGGATGTGCCAGTTCTGCACCTTTGTGAACACCAAACCCTCTCTGGTGTGTGAGATGTGCAACCTGTCGGGGAAAGACTCCTCTGGAGTTTCTCTGCCGCAGTCGCTCCTGCAGACTCCGTCCATCCCTAAAGAGCAACCTCAGCCGGGCACGAAGCCCCAACCGAAGCCCAGAATCAACCTGGACCTGAAGAGGCAGAAGGCGATGAAGGAAGACGGCCTCAACCTCATCCACCAGATCAGAGTACGCTGATGAATCTCACAAAGCTGCACAGCACAATAGTCTTCTTTTTAAAGACATTAGCAGGAAAATAAATCAGATGTGATGAAGGTGGAGGATTCATCTGCTGCAGAGCTCGTTTGTCTGCTAATGAATCATTCAACAACCAACAATCCGCAGATAGTCCTCACGACTGTGGAGCTAAAATGAGGAAAAGTTTGGTATTTTGCTTTAAAATGACGTCTTTATTCTCCACAGGAAGCAGAAAAGTGCGGCGTCAGTCCTGAGGAGGTGTACGCCGCCATCTTGTGCAGCGGCAACAACACCAAGCCCTGTGATTGGCTGACGTCAGAGCTGCCTCACCTGCTGGATGAGATCTGCGCCATGGCGGCTTCGGTGCAGCTGAACTACAGAGCAGGGGATTCTGGGATAGAAGCTGTAGTGGAGAGAGACGGAGGGGAGCCGGAGCCGAGCGTCGCCACCGTCACAGGTGGAGGTGTGAAGCTGTCCAGAGCTGAAGCCAAGCGGGCGTGGTTAGCAGCCGGAGGAGACACAGACCGAGCAGTGAGACAGCTGCTGAGAGACAGACAGGCCAAGGTAGGGAACACGAGGCAGGATCGGATGTGAACAAATAATTAATGTTTTATTTTCAGAAAAACGTTTTCACTCGGCTTCAGTTCTTAGTAATTTTTAACACCTTGGAGAAAAAAAAAATTATATAATTTTCAGGATGGAAAAGTGTTTTCACTCATGTCTCGTGTTTTCAAAGATGGAAGAAAAAATGTAGGAACTTGTGAAGATTCTCCTCTAACGGGCGAAAACAATTCAGAAGAATTGTTTCGTTCAGTTTTTATCATTGAAGCATTCGTCCGGAAAATGTTTTCATTTGGCTTCAGACATAAAAAAGACAAAAATCTCCTGAATTTTTTTTTTTTTACTTGGTTTTGTACATGAAAATTGTTTGTATTTTATTATCCTGGGGAAAAAATCACTCTGCTTCACAAAAAAAAATGTTTTCTCATCTGTGAAAACATTCTTTTAATTTAATTTCAGGGTTTTTCACTCATTTTCACTCATGGGAAGAAAAAAAATATAGATATATATTTATTTAATATAAAATATATATATTTTTTTTTTTCACATGATTTCACAGGTGGAAGAAAAAACTCCGAGCAAGAAAGTTCAAAAGATTTTCTTCAAATTAGAAAAAAATCTTTTTAACTTTTTATTCAGTATGAAACATGAAAAAAAATTCTTAAAAATGTCTTTAAAAAAAAAATTGAGGAACCTAAAAAATGTTGTCAGTCCTTTAATACTTCTGTAGTTTTATATTTTTACAGTAGCACCATTTTCCCCCTGAATTAGTTTGTGGGGATTCAAACACTTCACATGTTGTTGGATCTTTATTCCTGCATGAACAGAACAGAAGAGGGAGTCGAGCTCCGCTGTGCTGATATCAGCTCTCTGCAGATTATTCAAACACGTCAGACATTTTGGACGTCTTTGGAATCTTTCCCGGCTTCTCTGACCTTGAAAGATAACTCAGAAGAAAGACGGTCTGTGGTGTTGGGAGGGAAGTGTAGGAGTGTTACTGACCCGGTTCATGGGCAGGATGCAGAAACTGAAGATAGATTAACAGTGTGTCTGCTGAGAGGTGAAAGGTAGACACATTCTTTCTTACAGGCGTCTAAAGAGTTTCAGCTCAACATGAACTTCATGAAGATACTTTCAAACAAAAGTTCTACGTCTTTATTATGTACCAGTATTTTACTGAAGCGATTTAAAGGTGCAAAATGTCTGAATGTGACACCTTTCTGCTTACAAATATATGTAATAAATCACCAAAATACTTGCTGTTGTGTTCTCATACATGACTGTAGCTACTGTTAGCTTGGTTAGCCATGCAGCTAGAGAGGTTTACAGGCACGGCGGCTAGCTGGTTAGCATGCTGACATACAGAGACGTCTTTGAAGCGATAATTCTGGGTGATTTCTGACTGTTTTAAACTTAAATTCTGACCCTAAAATTCCCCCTGATGTGTTCAGCGTCTCTAAAATCTTTTGTTTGTGTGTTTGGCTTCAGCTGCCGGCGTCACAGGTGATTTAATGTATTTAACGTCCCTCCCTGTTGTGTTGCAGATGAAGGAGCTTCACTCTCTGGGCTTCAGAGACGCGTCTCAGTGTGAGGACGCCCTGCGGCTCAGCGGCGGGGAGGTGAAGGGCGCTCTGTCTCTGCTGCAGCGCCCCCTCCTGGAGCCCTTCCACCAGCGCATCTGGACCGACCAACCCGAGCCGCCCATCGACCCGAACAACCCGGACAAACAGGTTAGACTGCACGGAACATAACCTGAGGGCTTGTTGTGTGCACACCTGTGCTGGCAGGGGAATGTGGTTTTTATATAATTAAAAGACGCCTCCCTGTGCGGTTTCACCTGTGCTGCTGCGTTAACTCCTTGTTCACCTGCTGTGCTCCCGTGCAGAGGATGTGCAGGCGTCTGCTGGCGCTGTACGACCTGCCCAGCTGGGGGCGCTGCGAGCTCGTCATCGCGCTGCTTCAGGAGCCAGAAGTCAACTACTCTCTGGAGGACGTAGTGAACGCTGTGAAAATGTCCCCCGACAAAGATTTCATCCGCCGGCTGCTCAACAACGAATGTCCCTTCTGTTGTAACGTCTTCCCGCACAGCAAGGTGGCTCGCCGACACATTCACACACACGTAGTCTTAAAAACTGAGCCTCAATAATTGCTTCATTATTAGTTTAATATTCATGACACAGCTGCTCATCTCTTCTTCTTCTGATCTCCGTGTTTTAGATGCAGTCTCTGACTTCCTGCCAGTGCTCCGTGTGTCACGACTGCTTCAAGCTGCACTTCACCATCGCCGTGAGAGACAAACACATCAGAGACATGGTGTGTCCCGGGTGCGGCGAGCCGGACATCAACGACCCGGAACAGCTGGACAGCTACTTCTCCACGCTGGACATACAGGTAGAGTGTGAAACTGACCGGTCGCTGTAACTTCCAGGAGAGAATCAGAGAGCGAAGAAGGAGGTCGGATAACGAGATTAAATGGAACATGACTGAAGTCAGCACTCAGCAGAGACTCCAGTTCTGGTTCTGGCTCTCTGTCTCCTCTCTGTAACGTTACGTTCATGAAGTAAAGTCCGTAAAGTCGACATTACAGAACAGAAACACCCGACAAGTGAAGATAAATCCACTTTTTTAATCCCAGAAGTTAAAAACTCTCCTCAGTGCATCAGAACTATTTCCTTATTTTGTGTTTATTAAGTGATCCGCCATCTTGTGCGTCTACAAGATACAATAATAACAACAACACGCCGTATTTTTTCCCTTGTTTTGTTTGTTTTTAACTGTAAACTTTTCCTTCTTTTTGTTTTTTCCCAGCTGAGGAATTGTCTGGAGAAGGAAGTGTACGAGCTGTTTCACAAGAAGCTGACGGAGCACGCTCTGATGAAAGACCCGAAGTTCCTGTGGTGTTGTCACGTGAGTTCTTTCTGTCGCGTTTTATCAGCGCTCGCGATCTGATTTCCTCGTTTTACCTGCAAGTTTGCATACGCTGCTTTTCATACTTGCCTAACTTTTATTAGTTTTGGGTTATTTTTAGCTCCGTCGGGTCGCTTGAGTTCAAACTGTGAATAAACACAGAAGTGATGGAAAAACAAGATACATGTTTGCTTCTTTCACTTTAAAATAATACTTGATAATCTGATATTTAAGATTTCAGGGGCTGTTTGACCTCGACGGAGGCAGAAAGTATTTAAAGTTCACTAGTGACGACGTCCTCCTGATAATGTTTCATGTGTTATTCTGTGTTTTTGTAAAGTTCTTTTGTAAAAGTCAGTTAACACCAACAATGTTTATCTTTGTCTCCTCTTTTTATTGACTTTTAAAGAGAATAAATGTTTAAAATCAACAACGCAGGAGCATCAGACCGTTTTTAAACAGCAGGAGGAGAAAAACATTAACTCAATCTGTAAAATAGCTCTAAAAATGATGCACATTTCCATGGAGTCTGGTCTGAAGGGTTGAACGTGTCTTCTTCCTCAGTGCACCTCCGGCTTTATCAACGACGGAGACCAGCTGAAGGTCACCTGTCCGTCGTGCCGCAAGAGTTTCTGCGCTCAGTGTAAGAAACCTGTGAGTACCGCGTGTTCCCGTTAATCGTCACAGTCGATAAGAATAACGAGACGCTGCGTTCAGCCTTGAGATTTCTCTCGTTGACTCCCTGCTGTGTTTTGTTTGTTCCCAGTGGGAGGCTCAGCACCAGGATCTGTCCTGCGAGCAGTTCCAGCAGTGGAAGCGGGACAACGATCCCGAGTACCAGCGGCAGGGCCTGGCCGGATACCTGCGGGACAACGGCATCAGTGAGGCCGCAGACTTTAACCACACGACTTTCATTTCACTTTGTGTTTATTATTCCTCATTATCAGGCCGGTTCACACACACCACACGGTTTATTTATGTCCTTTTGTTGCCACAGCGGCTAAAAACTTCAACCTTAAACCGTCTAAACACTTTATCGGTTATGTAGTTTGGAGCAGAAGCTTCACCTCCACGACTCTTTGAGTGTAAGTGTTCTGTGTGAGTAGATTTACCCACATCTGTGTTTTCCTCTCGCAGCCTGTCCTCACTGCAGGTTCCAGTACGCTCTCACTAAAGGCGGCTGCATGCACTTCAGCTGCTCCCAGTGCCGGTACCAGTTCTGCAGCGGCTGCAACAACCCGTACCACAAGGTGAGCCCGAGCTGCATCACCAGGACTGAAGTGTCGCCTTGTTCTGTGAGTTCTTCCTCCTGTGATTCTTTGTTTTGTTCTGCAGACGGTATGTAAGACGCCTCAGTGCGCTTTCAACGGTCTACACGCTCATCACCCCCGAGACTGCCTCTTCTATCTCAGAGACTGGGAGCCGCTCAGACTACAGGAGCTGCTGAAGGTGCAGATACTGAATACATTTACACTCAGGTGGCAAAAATGTGGCTTTAACACTGAATTTTCCTATTTTTCCTCTCAGAACAGCGGCGTGGAGTTCAACACAGATCCTTCTACTGGAACACAATCAGGTAAGACGCTTTCTGTCTCCTTCTCGTCCAGCTTTTAAAAGTTCTTCTGGTGTTTCAGGGTTCAAACACACCCGTCCTTGATTCCTTGAGGTCCTGGAGTCCCAAACAAAAGTCACATGAGCTTTAAGTTCCGGTTGTCTCGAGCCAATCACTGATAATTCGTGTCGTCCTCTGTGAGACAGACGCTTGTTGTGTGATGGAGCAGAAAGATGAAGGAGGTCTGCAGATCGACTCGCCGTGCGGCGCCAAAACACAGCCGGGACAAGCCGGACTCTGCGAGTGAGTTTCTGACCGCCTCGTTCATTCAGCCTGAACACAGATAGAGAAATATAGATAATGAAAGATCGAAAAGGTGATAAATCAGCCTCACTGGTCCAGTTTTTCCCGTCCCGTTAACAGAACTCTTGTGTTCCTGCAGGAAGCACTACAGGGAGTACCTGGTGAGTCTGATCAACGCTCACTCTCTGGACCCGGCGCCGCTCTACGACGCCCAGGAGCTGATCCGGAACTGCGAGAGGTACCAGGTGGACAAGCAGAGAGCGGAGAACGAGGACGATAACACTTACCACGCCCGGCTGCTCAAGGTGAGACCAACGCGTCTTCAGCTCGTTAACGAGGCTCCACGTAACAATTTGTTATCGACCGTACGTGAGCAGATTGTAACATGACGTGAGAATCGAGACCTTCCTCGTCTTGTTTCCTTGGTTTTTTTTGAGTGAACATTAAAAACTCCCGTCCTGTTTGTTCTCCCCTCACAGAAACTGATGGAGGTTCCTCTCGGAGAACAAGTTCCTCGGAACAAATAACGAGCTCCTCGTCAGAACGTCACCAGCATTCGTCTTCCGCTTCTGTTCTCACCGCTGAAAGTTAATCGTTTCTTTCCTCGTCGGCCGTCTTGATGAACTGATCATGAAGGAATTCGTCTTCCTGCTTCTCTGAGATTCTCGTCTTGGAAATATATTTTACATAAAGAGCTTTTAAAGGAACTTTATTTGAGTTGGATCTTGTATGAACGACAGTTTAGAGATTTATCTTTTGCACAAATGTTTGTTAAAACAATGAAGCGAAACTATTCAGAAAGAAAAGAATCGTTTTCTCCGTCTGGAGGTTTAATGTTCAAAGACTTCAGATTTTCTGCTGTCGGGGTTTTTCTGTCTTTTCTTTATACATGATGATCAATAAATCAGAAGAGATCGGGAGATTTTTTTGTCAGATTATTTCATGTCACACTTGAGAGGATTTTTAAATGTTCATAGCAGTTGATACTAAAACAATTAAAGTGTTTGAGGACTTTTTGATGAATAAAGAAAAACACCACAATGTGATAATTTAATATACAGCACACTACCATCCTAGAAAAAAAAAATTTAAATGAAAGTTTTGTTTTTGGTTATTAAAAAGTCCTCAGATAAGTTATTTGCTTTATTATCAGCTGCTGTGAGCATCTAAAGTTTTTATTTTTTTATTTTGTTTATCTAGGATGGTAGTCGGCTGTGTATTCGATCACTTTGTGGTGTTTTTGTCATTAAAAAGTCACAATAAGCAAAATCACCACAATATGATCATTTAATAGAGAGCATCATAGAAACCAGACATGAAAGTAGTAACTTTAAATGCTTTAAAACACATCATATGATTATTATTATTTTTATAGATTTCCTTTTCATGTGTGAAACTGATACTGAGTGAGCAAACAATCTGATGGGAGCAAAAACATCTTCTAGAAGTAAAAGTATTCAGATTTCTTCCAAAAAATTCAGGGTTTATTTTCCCTTAAACATCATAATTCTTCCCTAAAAAATCAGGATGTTTTTCTAAAAAAAAATCCGGATTTTTCCCTTAAAATTCACAATTTTCATGTGTATAACTGAACTTACTGGGAAAAAATCTGATTGGAGGAAAAACATCTTCTAGAAGTAAAAATATTCAGATTTCTTTCCTAAAATTTCAGGATTTTTTCCATAAAGTTCAGAGTTTTCATGTGTGTAACTGAATTATTTTTCTTCAGACTTTTTTCCCAGTAAATACCAGATTTCTTCTTCTAAAAATTCTGCTTTTTGTGATTTTTTAATACACAGAATATTTCACCATCCAAGAAAAACAAAAACTCCAATAAGAACTTTAAATGCTCTGAACAGTTCACACTAAAACAAAGACAGTTTTTTGTTGGGTTTTTTTGGCCTTTGTATAACTTTATTCATACGACATCTTCAGCGATGACAAGAAGCAGGATGAGAAGTGGGAGGGCGACTTTATGATCCCTCAAATATCAACATTTATTTCAACATCAAACATCTGATGCAACGTCCTGACAAGTTACAGCCCAACAACAGGAAACAGACGACTCAACAAACACCACAAGTTTAAATCTAACCAAAGCAATTAAAGTATCTGAGCACTTTTTAATTACCCAAAACACCAAAATCTGACAGCAGACTACCATACTAGAAAAAACAGATTTTGTCAGTAAACATCAGCTGTTTTACTTGAAGCAAAGTCTTACAAGGATATTAAAAGGCCACGACTGACAAATAAAATAATTTACTTCTAGAAGATGTTTTTCCTCCTATCAGATTGTTTCTTGTTGTTGCATCAGATGTGTTATGTTGTAATAAAAGTTAAAGTATTCAGATTTCTTTCCTAAAAATTCAGGATGTTTTCCTGAAAAATCAGATTTTTTTCCCCTTAAATTTCAGAATTTATTAAGAAAAGAATTCAGGATTTTTCCCCTTAAAATTCATGATTTTAATGTGTATAACTGTGTTTACTGGGGAGGAAAACATCTTCTAGAAGGAAAAGTATTCAGGTTTCTTTTCCCAACAAATTCAGGATTTTTTTCCATAAAATAATGTAACAAAATCAGATTTTATCAGTAAACATCAGCTTTACATGTAGCAAAACCTTTAAAAGAGATTAAATTAACATTTATTTCAACATAACACATCTTATGCAACGTCCTGACAAGTTACAGCCAAACAACAGGAAACAGACGACACAAAAAACACCACAAGTTTAAATGTAACACCATAAAATAAAGAGTTAAACCAACACTGACTACTTAAACTATATTATTATGTAGTTATTAATAATTAAAGTAGGATGTAGACACTTATATAAGCAGGTAAAGAGGTGTTTTGGGTCTCTGTGTGTATATGTGGTGCGGGGGTTCTGTCGCCCCCTGGCGGTCCAAACACGCAGCGGTTCTGTAAAATCACGTGATTTCGGGGAAAAGGAGCGTCTGCGGGGAAGCAGCAGAGTCCGGACCCGCAGCGCCGGAGACCAGACACCGTCAGTCTGCACGCACCGCGGAGGAAACGCAACCGAGGTAAACGAAACTTAAATCAACTTCCTTAATTTAACACCTTTGCGTCTATATTCGATATACCTATAAATATCAGCGTGTCAGGTGAGAGGAGCGCTGTTTTACAGCTCTGCTCCTCGAACCAGACTCCGTTTAAAAAAGTGTTGATTTAAGAAATTTGGTGTTTTTTTGTGAGTGTGTGATGCGTTTAATGACCCGGCTCGACTTCAGACTGCACACACGAGTCTGGCAACAAAATCCGCCGGACAACAAGCCGACGTTCACACATTTTTAACATTTTCTTCTCAATAATGTTGTTTTATTTTCTTTAATTGTTGATACTGAGGATATTGTTGTTAAAGCGGGAGGGGGCGGGGCCTGTTGTGTCATTCATCTGATTTGTTTATTTGGTTGTTTGTGTCTCTTGTTTTTGTTGTTGTTGTTTAGTTTTTAACAGTCATGGCAGGAGGGAGAATGCGCTCCACGCGCAGACTGCGCTCCTGGATCGTCGAACAGGTGTGTGTGTGTGTGTGTTTAAAGAGTGTGTGTGCGTGTGTTTAAAGAGTGTGTGTGTGTGTGTGTGTGTGTGTGTGTGTACGTGTGTGAGGCAGGAAGGGAGGGGGGAGAAGGAAAGGAAAACAGAGAGGGAGGATGGACTCAGGGGATGCTGGACAAACAAACGTTACATCAGTGATGGAGGTTGATTCAGATCATCCACTCAAGTAAAATTACTGAATTACAAGAAAAATTACTCAGTTACAAGTAAAAGTTCTGCATTTGCAAGATGTTTATAGTAGAAATAACAAAAATACATCTTTATTATGTGTCTACAAGGTTTTCTATCTTTGTCTGACACCCGTTGAGGCTGTTTTTCATTAAGGTTGAGGATATTTTGCAAGTTACATCTTGTAATAGATTACTCTCTTACATGCTGGATGATGTAAACATTCCATAGGTTCAGCTTCTCCAGTGTGATAGTTTGAAATAAGGAATTGTTACTTCTGTACTCACAAGCTGCTTATTTGGTATCAATGAAGCGATGGAGGATGATTCAGAGCATCTACTCAATTAAAAGTACTCAGTTACAAGTAAAAGTTCTGCATTTGCAGCATGTTCACAGTAAAAATCACAAAAAGAAACTGTTTATTTTTATATCTACATCTTTGTTTGACACCGTTGAGCCTGTTTTTCATTAAGGTTGAGGATATTTTGCAAGTTACATCTTGTAATAGATTACTCTGCTACATGCCACTCGTCCTTTAAACTGAGTTGTGTGTCTTCGGCCGTTGCAGGTCAGCAGCGGGAAGTACCCGGGTCTGGTCTGGGACGACGACGCCAAAACGATGTTCCGCATCCCGTGGAAACACGCCGGGAAACAGGACTTCCGTAAAGACGAAGACGCCGCCATTTTCAAGGTCGGTTCTGAAACTAACTCACGTTGTCCTCAGAAAGGCAAAACGTCCAGATAGCCGAGAACCTGACGTCTGTCCTCTTGCAGGCGTGGGCGGAGTTTAAAGGGAAGCTGACGGACGGGGGTCAAGACAACCCGGCGTCCTGGAAGACGCGTCTGCGCTGCGCCCTCAACAAGAGCCCGGAGTTCACGGAGGTGATGGAGCGAGCTCAGCTGGACATCTCGGAACCCTACAAGGTGTACCGGCTGGTCCCGATCAACGAGCAGGGTGAGAACCTCAGAACAGTTTGTAGAGATTTAAGAACGTCAAGAAACAATTCAACTTTGGTTTTATATGTAGTCGACTGTAACGTACAGGAACGACGTCGAAGAGCGAGATTAAAACGTGACATGAATAAACCTTCGTGTAAAAGCAAAGAGGCACTTTTAAGATTTACCGTATTTTCAGGTCAAACTCATTTTCAATGGGAGTGCTACGGGAACTTTTACAATAGCATCAAAATCTCTATTTTTAAAACAGTAAGAAGACTCGACACAACATGAAACTTTGCTCGTAGTATCACCAGGGTCTCTACACATGAACACGAGCATTGAGAACATTGTTTGTGTACACAGAGTTACTAAAAAGAAGGTTTTTGAACAACTCACGTTAGCAGTAGCTTGTTCCGCTCGCCGCCGTCCTGCCAGTGGAGAAGAGTCGATCTAAGAATGTGACGTAACCTGGAGGACAGTTAAGGTGGAACGCTCCTAAAGCTTAGTTCATATAAATGCAGGATAATTTGTTGTTTTGTCGTTAGCAAAAAACAATATTGACCTTGAAGTTGAAAAAGGAGCCTCATATAAGAAACAATACTAAAATCAAAAGCTGGAAAAGTCACGTGAGATCTTACGAGATCTCAGTAGTTCCACCTTAACTGTCCTCCAGGTTACGTCACATTCTGAGATCGACACTTCTCCACTGGCAGGACGGCGGCGAGCGGAACAAGCTACAGCTAATGTGAGTTGTTCAAAAACCTTCTTTTTAGTAACTCTGTGTACACAAACAATGTTCTCAATGCTCGTGTTCATGTGTAGAGACCCTGGTGATACTACGAGCAAAGTTTCATGTTGTGTCGAGACTTCTTAGTGTTTTAAAAACAAATGATGTAATTATGCTTTTACACGAAGGTTTGACTCGTATACATTCAGAAAAAAAGCCTGGGTTGTATTTTGGCTTTAATGTTTTGTATTTGATTTAAAGTGGCAGAAAGGACGCACTGTTCCTTTAAAAAGATGTCGGATGTTTTGCCACACAGATGGAACTCAAACTCCCAAATCCTGAATTCTGCAGCGACAGCACAGTTAAAAAACCTGCCTCATAAAATCATTAGTTATAATTATTTCCTCTTTATCTGACATGAACAACGAGCTGCAGGCGGCTGGAACACTCTGATAAGTCTATCAGCAGCAGCAGGACGATTAAAACGTAACGCGTCGTTTTAAAAACATCCTTCATGTCGAGTTTATTAAACACGATGTTGGTTCTTGACCTCAATAAAACTGCCGCAATTCAGATTGTGACATTTTTAGTGTAAAATCAAAATATAAAACACTTTAATCACATTTATATTTATACTGTCATTAAGGATCTGCGTACAAATAACTCTAATATCAATACAATGTTTTGAAAAAATAGATATTTAATTCTGATTTAACGGCAAAAACATTCACACATTCTGTTAGTTTCTTAAATTTATTAATTTGCGATAGAAATGATGTACAAAAAATACAACTACACATCCCCAAAAGATGTTTTCTTCCAGATGTGGCAGATAAAATAAGAATAAATGAAATAAAAGAATAATACCCTACAATACATTTTCTTATTTTCTAATTGAAGAGCTGAAAAATCTTATTTGGCTCTTTTTCACTATTCATTTTCACTAGACGTTTGTTGATTCAATATTTTTGGGGGGAAATAAAATAGAGATTTAATCAGCTGCAGCAAAAGTTGTAAAAACAACACGAGTGTGTTGTCACAACAACAACTTGAGTTATTAATTAGTTTATAGTCGTTAACTTCTGTCATTAATGATCTGCGTACAACTGACTCCAATATCAATATAATGTTATATAAAAAATAGATATTTAATTCTGATTTAACGGCACAAAATTCAAAAACACGCGTGTTCGTTTCTTTGTGATGTGAAAAATAAAACGATTCTCCACAAACATAAAAAAAACAAGACTTGTGAGAAACGCGGCCGATAAAATAAGAATAAAAGAAATAAAAGAATAATGAAATACAGTAAATTTTCACTATTTTTCTTGCGTTTGTTGACTAAATATTTTAGGGGAAAAGATGAAATCAGTTGCAGCAACAAACAGTTTTGTAAAAAAACAACACGATCGTATCGCTGCAACGATAAATTAGCGTGAGTCTTTTCAGTCACACAGTTTGATGTTCGTTGTGAATCGTCCTCGCAGGTGAAGTGAGTCAGGATTAATATTTGCAGGTGTTTTTCCGTCTCTCTCCCTGCGAGCTGGTAAACATCAGCACAAAACCACTGACGTCACACGACACGACTTTAGAAACTGCTGTTTGTTTTGGAGTTAACTTTCCTCCCCGACACTCCCGTCTGTTTCTGTACGCTGAAGAAAAACCTTTTAGCTTTTGTGTTTTCAGTCGACAGTGTCACGAGCTCTGAGACTTTAGATTCTGTTTCTTTTCACTCATTTTAAGTCAGAAGAAACTCAACTGAACTCCTGAAATGTGACCTGGTATCAGCTGAGCCACGTTTACGAGCCCGGCTGTTTGTTCTGACGACACACTTCAACTTGTCATCCGAGTTCTGTTCCTTTATTTGTCATTTATTACTGGACTTTAACTCCTCTCAGTTCTGCTTCTAAACCGGCTTTATGGCACGTTACGTAACGTACTTTGCATGCATTTAAAGCCTCTATACAAACAGCCGAGCCTCACTGCACGATGATGTGAACACAGTGACCCGGTCAGAAAAGAAAAGGTTCTGACAGAGTCCAACACGGCTGCTTTCAGCACAGGTCACATTGTTTCTGGATGGAGTTTCACCGTCTGAACAAAAAACGATTGGTTAAAAAAAACGTCAGGCAACAGATCGAGTGACTTGAGTGAGTCAGCGAGAAGATACTGAAACCCAGAAAGAGTTCTGCCAACATCGACCCATGAACCGGGCCGAGACAGCAGCGGCTACTTTTATCGGACTGACGCGGTCATTACATGCAAATAAGAGTCGTTAATCAGTCACATCTTCATGACTCAGTGTGCGATTTTACATATTTAAGGTGGAGAGCGATCAGTTTCTGACTCTTTGTCTGGTTTAATTACTGATCGATTGATTGATTGATTGATTGATTGATCGATCTGATGTGTGTGTTCAGGCGTGCTGGTTCCTGAGAAGAAATGCCGAGAGAAACCCACCAAGAGGTCGAAAAGGAGGCGGAGCAGCGACTCGGACGACGACTACATCATCCCGGTGAAGCAGATAAAGACGGAGGAGGTGACATCGCAGCAGGTGAGCTGATTATTATGGGATGGAGCGATGTGACGTGTAGTTCCCCCAGTAAACAAACCGCCCTCTCCGGCTGGTGCGGCGCCTCCTGATTGGTCGGCTGCTGCTCCTCTCGGATCGATCCGCTGGAGTTCATAAATAAATCTGCGCTTCACGTTACAGGAGGATAAAACCCTCAGTGAGGCTCAGAGTGCCGGAGAGGTTCTGCAGAGCATCGTGCCCGCCCCGACAGACGAGATGGGTCAGTTCTCCGCCACCATTCAGGCCGACGGTGAGTTTATCCTGCATGTTTACGACACCGATCGAAACAACTGAAGCTGACGACTCTGATGCTGTTTCCTGTCTTAGTCATGGAGAAAAGCCCGCTGATGAGTTATTAGTCATAGTTTTTATTAGCAGAACTCACATTCGGGGGAGCCGCCTCCGCCCTGTACGAGTCAGGAAACCATCTTGCCTCATAACTGCAGACAAAATGAGTAACACTTTCAAATTAGGAGGAGAAATCTGATTACTGAGCTGCTGCTGCTGCTCAGAGTGACAATTACTGAACAGACTCTGGCTGCATCATCCATCATGATCCGTCTTTCTCCCTGCAGTTGTTGATGAGATCACGCTGGACGTTCGGATCGAGGAGAGCGTCCCGGCTCCATCAGGAGGTGAGAAACCGACAAACATCACAGCTCTTACAAAAAGCTGCGAGTACGAGAGCAATTCTCTGGAAAAACATGTGGATTTTAACTACTAGCTCTATATTTTTGAAAGGTTAAAGGGTTAACAGTCCTTCCCTTTGTGTGTCTTCAGTCCAGGACTCCTTCAGCGTGGTGGTTCAATATTTAGGACAGGAAGTCCTCCAGCGTCACATCCAGGGCGCCGACATCAGGATTACGTACCAGCCGTCCTCCGTCGCCCCGCCGACCTCGACCATCCTGAAGAGGTTTCCTCGCATCCCGCTGCCGGAGCCGCCCTCCACGCTGCCGGCCGGCCCGGAGCTGCAGGCCCTGTTCACCCTGCTGCCCTTCATGGAGAGAGGGGTGGTGCTGACCTCCACGCCGCAGGGGGTCTACGGCAGGCGGTTCTGCCAGGGGCGGGTGTTCTGGACGGGGCCGCACACGACGGAACCGGGGCTGCACAAGATGGAGAGGAACACGGAGCCGGTGCTGCTCTTCAGCAAAGACGCCTTCAAACAACGTGAGCTCGTTAGTCTGCATGTGATTAAATGAGCTGAATGGTCCTTTAATGCTCCAGGTCTCACGTTTCTTTCCCTTCCGTATCAGAACTGGACTTGTACCGTACAAACGGCGGCGAGCCTCCTCAGTGCGGCATCACGCTGTGTTTCGGAGAAGAGCTGAGCAACACCGAAGACCCGTCTGGAAAACTGATCATCGTTCAGGTGAGAGTGAGTCTGATAATCTGCTCTCAGCTTCAGTTTGTACTATTCTTTGTTTTAAAAAGAAACTAATTGGAGAATAAATGCTGCTTTGTTTACTTAACGTTTTCTACACAAAGAATAAAGAAGTTAATGTAAAACATTTGCCGAATTCACAAGAAAGCCCAAATAATTAAGAATTTGTCAGAGACAAAGTTTTATAAAGTTTATAAAGTCTCTCCTCAATCAAGAACTCACTAAATTGAGTGATTTTTAAAGGGAGTCTGGCGACAAGGAAAGGAACAACTTCATGTGTTGTATTTGATGCCGAATTTTCAGTAAAGCACCAATGATTTTGAATTTTTTGTCGCTTTTTGGCAAAGTTTTAAAAGTTTTTCTCACTCTCAAAATTGTGCACTTTGTTAATGGAGTCTGGTGATGTTGATATTTCCCACTAACAACCTCTTCTCGTCCTCTGCAGATCACTTTACCGTGGGCGGAACAGCAGGTCCAGAACACTCAGTCGCTCTTCCAGTCCATCTCCTTCCTCCAGACTCTGGCCAGTCAGTCTCCACTGGGAGAAATCACTCTAAACCTGGTCCCATGTGGGTCCGCCTGAGCACCGTGTCCCACGTCAGGGAGGGGGGGTTCATTTCAAAATAAGACACATACCTACATAAAAGCCATTCATACAAAATAAAAGCCTTCAGGGCCGAGACAGGTCGACATTTTATCACTTTTCACTGTAAAAGCGTCACTTTACGGGAATTTTTGGACCAAATTAGAACCCCCGACTCTAACCGACTTCAAAATAAAAGCCTGATTCCATTTTCTTGTATCGGCCCTCGTAGAACAGCACAAAACAAATCTTAAAGCACTTATGAGTTTAACTATTAGACTGTTTCTTTGTCCTGTGAATGGAGACGGTGCTCGTAGCGATCAGCTGGTGTCCTGGAAGCACTACATGTAAACAGGAGAAGTCAGAGCTGTAATTGATCTGTTTAAGGTTTTTGATAATCAATTTTGTCATTTTTCTATGTAAAAAAAACAAAAAACAAAAACAACAAATTCTCTTCCATCTTCGATTTGCACTTTTCTCCATCACACATGACAGTAAATATAATATCTTTAAGGTTTTTGGACTGTTGGTCAGATTTACTTGTTTACTCGTACATCTCATAGACGATTTAGTGATTCTGTTCGTCGCAGCTCTAGTCGTCTTTCTTCATCCTTGAATTCTAGAAACGGGACGTGAACCCAGTTCTGTGGTCGCGCCTGCACTTCTCGTTTCCCCGTTAAGCCGGAGGTTCCCAACCTGGAACGCAAGGTGACGCCTGAGGCGACAGAACGAGAAGGGAAGCAGACAGAAACACGTCTGCTTCGCAAACGTATCCTGCGAGTTGCCGGATAGTTCTAATGTTTTACTCTAAATAAAACTCTAAACGGTGTCATGAGTTCAGCAGGTTGGGACCCGCCGGCTCTGAGCAGCTCGTGACCGCTTTGTTTTATACTTGAGCGACATTTAAAACCTCGTTAAAAACCAGAGCAGCTCAGCAGATCCACTGTAGTGAGCAAAGACGCATCTCGCAGGAACTTGTTAGCAGTTTTGTTTTTAATGTAACGTCTGTTGATCAGCTGTTTAGTTTTCACGTTAGCTTCCTGTTGTTAAGCACAGACACATTTACAAACGCGTGTTAAAAGATCGTCTCTGAACAACCTTCATTCCTGCTCCAGTTAGAAATCATCTGTTAGGTAATCATGTGAGAAAATAATTTACAGTAGTGTACAGAGTCGCTCAGACGTCTAACAGAGGGTTAGTGTTCCACATTTACACTGAATTAGACATTTTATAAGTTGTTCAGGATGTTTAAAGGGGAAAACAAACACACGAAACATTTCAATATAAAAGTCCTGCAGTAAATACATTCTGCTGAAGCATTTTTATGACTTGTATATATGTTTATATACCGCTCATAATTACTCATATGCTGCTTTTGTTTTATAGATATTTCTGGTTTCTAGCGTGAAACCGAAACACGATCAATTCAGCTTTCAAACTCAATCACGATTCATCTTCCTTCAGCTTCCGCTCGTTTGTATTCACTGCACGACCTTTAATATTATAAAAAGGTGTTTCTGTTTTTTTGTCCACCCCTTGGAGCTCGTCATATACATAGGAATAACAGTAATCCAGCAACAAAGCGTCACAGCAGGACCAGATGAACCACAGGTGCTTGGCAGTCGTGTTAAAAGGTGTTTATAAGGAGGATGTTTCCATGTTAAGTCAGCGGGGGAGTCGGGCTGAACCAAAGGCACTCTGACGGGGGGGTGGAAGACTACAGAGACCTACCAAACTGTAAATATTGTGTTATTTATGCATGTTATGTCATGTCCGTGTTCAGTCACAACAAATAAAGCATTAGAGATAAACCTGAACTCCGTGTGGTGGTCGTGATGACGTCAGAAATAATCTGGTCCCTGGTACAAAACTGGTCTACAAACTGGTCTACATGCTGCCGTTGGCCGGCGAGGCGAGCTCCGCTATCTTGTTGTTGAGTTTCTGATTGGTCCAGTCCTTTGTGATGTCGTCCAGGTGGCTGTCGAAGTCCACCAGCAGCGAGTGGTCGCCGGAATCCAGCATCTGACCGGCGATCGCCCGAGTCTCCTCCCACTGCCGCAGCATGATCCTGAACACAGCGAGGGAATAAAACCAGAGCGGTCAGCGCTGATGTGGAGGAGAGACTGAAGACTTGTTTATGATTCAGTGTTCGATAGAATCTAACACTCTTCTGTATATTCTACCTGTCTCTTCATTTGTTTAGATCTTGTTTATAGTTCCTTTCTAGAAGGAGCAGCTGTGACGTTCAGTTATTCCCCCCAACGAGAATCAATACAGTTTTGTATCAGTATTGTTTTATTAAAGGTGCTACAAGGAAATTAATCTTTCTGTAGATTGTGGCGGACTCTTTGGATGAAAGACGTCGATGGTGAAGTGCAAAGAACATGAAAAAAAACACATTTTAAATGTATTTGTGGGAATCTGACCTGGAAACAAACATTAAAAATGCAGATAACAGTTTTTCTAGGTAAAACAGGCATTATTACTGAACTGTTTGGAGATAACTGCTCAGATTTGTCTTTACTTTCACATCAGTCTACTAATTAAAGTTTAGACTCCTGTTTCAACGCTTCACCTCGTGGCGTCTTTATGATCCACTCATATTACTCAGATTACAGGCAGACATACATAACAACTACTCTTCCTATTCTTTTATTTCTTGGTGTCTAGTTTTGGGCATTTCCACTCAGGGTTTTAATTTCATTTCGCAGACATTGAAAAGATTTGAGTGGAAACAGAGACAGACATCTGTACTACATGTCTGTGCCTGTCTGTGAGGGTTTTAATGATTATGAGTCAAACTAACCACACTGATGTAGTTTCACTTTGACTCACCGGAGAGTTCTCCGTAAAAAACAACAACCTCAGAGCTCAACAGGAAACATGTGACAGCGTCTTGTAATGTGTCATGTGTCATTAATAAAGAGCACATTTCTACACAGACTCTTTAACATCTTTCTTTCTGAGAACGATGCGGTTTGATGAGAGTGTGAGGGAGCTGCTGCTCGGGGAAAAACTCCCCCTGCTGCTGTAAACCGGCTCTACACCTGAAACCGTTCAGACTGTGATGGTTTGTGGATCTGTGGATTCTGCCGGCCGTCGCTCGTCACTCACGTGTGTTTGTCTTTCAGCGTCCACCTTGAATCTTTGCGCTCGTACATCACGATGGGAGGAACCCGATAGTCTGCAGACATCTTACTGCCGTCGAGCTGCCACACAAGACAGAGAGACACATAATCAATGAATTGAATGAATGAATGACTCAGCAGACAGGTCAGAGTAAGAGGACGGTGTTAAAAACAAGCGGTTGTTCTCACCATTAACAAAACTGCATTTTCAAACTGCTCAGAAATCTTATCAGCTATCTTCAGTGCGCACGGCGTCGGGCTGTCGAAGGCAAAAGATACAGAAAAGATTCAACAGAGAGTTTCATCACAGCTGCGTTGTAACAATTCAGACGACATCTGACACCTCACAAAGGTCAAAGGTTAAAGGTTAAAGAGGGCGGTCTGGAACTCACCTACTGTCCGATACGCAGGCGTTGGCCTGATAGTATCCCACTATCCTCTGCTGAGTCTGTGAACACCAAACATCCACCTGCAGCAACACAACACACCGTCACTTTACATCCACATTTACATCTAATGCAAAATCGACTCCAGCCAGAGCAAAGATCATCTCTGCTGACAGGACAGCTTCCTCTGCAGCCGCACGAGCAGCCAGACACATTAGTGACATAGTTGGACTGATATTTTGGTGTTTTCTGGACTGGAGAAAAACACAAACAGTGGAGATTTTAGGACAAAATGCTCTACTGGGAAATCATAATAATTATAAATCATCCCAAACGTCTTTGTTTATATTATTTCCTCCGTCAGCGATGTTGAGTTTTACCCGGTGTATGTTTGTGTGTTCGCTGGTTTGGATCACACAAAATCTACTGATCAGATCTCTATGGATCTCAGATGGAGGATGTGTCCCGGTCCAGAACAGACTCCACTTACTGGACCGATCCAGATACTTTTCCTCGCCTGCTTTTATCACCGTGCAATCAGACGTTTTACAACATTTTCATTACATTTCTCAGGGAATGATGCGTGGCATTGTACTATTTTGATGATCAATTAATTGGTTTAGTCATTTCTTAAAGAAGAGAAAGTTTGAATTAACTCCAGCGTTTTAATGTTATTATTCTCTGCTTTTTATTTTCGATCAAACTTCTCGATGACAGAAACTGAAGATTTCTTCTTTGGGAAACACTGATTGGCTGATTGGAGATTTTATGGACCAAACAACCAAGTAAGTAATTGTTGCAGCCGTAACTTAAAGTCAAGAGAGTACAATGACTGTGAAAAGTATACTCTGATGAGAGAAAACATCTGTCAGTCACTCTTATTTGACATCCAGCTGTTGACTGTTAGACTTGAAATCACAGTTTCCTTTTCTTTGATTTCCCAGTTGGTAAAAAGTTCTTTGCATGGTACAAAACAGAGGGAGGAGGGCATAACATCAGATTTTTTATAAAGCTCCCTGCAGAAATGACATGTTGTTCCTTTAATTTCGGCTTTGCTTGTGAGGATACTGATGCACCTGTCAGAGGTGTCCTACCTGTGTGAGGGCCAGCTGGGTGATGGGGGCCAGGGACAGGTGTGAGTGGAGCAGCGGGACGCAGTCCGTCACACACACCGCGTCTCCCGCCGTGCTGGACGACAGCAGCAGCCCGTTGATGCTGCAGCGCGGAAACAGACAGCAGTGCAGGTACATCTTCACATAAGCCCGACAGGAGAGCTCCACCTCGCCCATGATGGTCACTGAGAGGACACAAACACACACAAAGGCTACTGACAGCCGGCTTCAACACACCCCAGCGGAGGCTAACTGTACACAAGCAACACACGTGAACGACAACAATGATTATCTAAACACAGAAAAGTCAGCAGCCATCGCGTTCGGCATTTAATTCAACACGAAACCAGGAGAATTCATCCTCACGGCTGTGTTTTAACTGTAGCTAGCTAGCTTAGCTCAATCATCCAGCTAGCCGACTGCTGTTACTACATTAGCATGCTAGCAATCCAAGCAAAGTCTTACCGTGTGGAGGGATATAATGTATTAAACGAGGCCTAAACAAACAAATGTGTTTTTTTCCCGATTTTCAAATATATGTGTATACATGTAGGTTTATAAATGATGTCAGGGGAGCTGTGACGGCTAACGGTGTCACTGAGCAACTAGACATAAACGTCTGAACGGTTACTTCCGGTCACGCCCAGAAGTATGAAATGTAACTATCTGATTGGCCGAGCCGTTGATCGAGTGCAATCCAATTGGAGGAACAAGGTGTCAATCATTTGTGCTGTCTGTGCTCCACAGCAGTGCGCCCTCTAGCGGAGCGGAGGTATTCTCACATCAGGTCAGTGTTGGGACAGAATGAAGAGATAAAAATGGGAATTATATTTAATTTGGCTGATTTTATTAACCTTCATGCAACTGCCGATACATTTTGTTTTTTTAATGACTTTCTTTTAAATTCCGACCTCAGCTCATTAACACTGTATATTAAACAGACAGCAAAAACTGTTTACTGAACTGAAATAATCCTTTTAGTCCAACAAAAGGGGAAGTTTTCATTATTGCAGCAGCAAAAATAGTGTGCGTCAATTAAAAATTAGAAAAAGCATTAAGAGCAATAAACTCTAAATACAATTGCAGGTTGACAAATAAAACCCTCATGCAGCTGATGAAAGACTGCATTTAGTACAAAAAATACTATTAAGTATGGAGAACAAACTGGTATTAAGTCCTGAAAATGAATTTGAACCACAAAGATTTATATTGTTAAACCCATGTCAGACCACAGATCTTTTAATTGTGCAATGCATTGAAAAATTAAATTCCCCCCTTGAATCATAACCACCCTGTCACAGCACATTTTAAAATGTGTGAGTGAATTGTTTAACATGTTTATTCTGTGATTTTCAGGACTGTTTGATGAAATGTAGCCCAGTGAAAGTTGCAAAGTACTTTTATGGCAGTTTAACGTGGAACATTTGTATCCAGTGTGGTCTGAGTAGTAATCAGTTGCATGAGTGCTTGACAAACTGTCAAGTTTCAAACTTAACTGATGTGAAACAGCCCCCCAAATGTGCAAACCTAAAATCTACTGCAATTAGAATTGAAGGCAACATTAAACTAAAGTTAGGGTATTGAGTGCATATATAAATGTGCAATAGAGGAAAAATTAAATGTCACATTAGACCAAATTTAAAGTGCAACAATATCCCCAATTTGAGCTGTGTAGATTGTAAAGTCTGTTTGCTGTGCTATAAAGATGTCCAGCAGAGGGTGCTGTGCATTACATCCCAATTTTGTCTCAAGTGACCAAAAAGACTGATAGTTAAAGCCGTTTTAGTAAACTTCTGTGGCACATGAGGGTCAAATGGCTTTAAAAGTTGCACCATGCAGTTTTGAATAAAGTCCAAACCCCTAAACGCCATTTCCCATAAAGCTGTTCTAGACAATCAAGGCCCCTGAACACTGAAGCTAGGCAGGGTTTACCTGTAAGGTATGGAACTCCTTGTACTTTCAGTGAAACTGTTCAGTGACAAAGTCAAAGATCCTTGGATTATAATTTCCTCCCCAGAATTACAGCATTTTGAAGGCAACCTTGAGTAATGCAATTAGCTACAACTTAAAATGTCACATGAAACTGAGCCCCAGACTAGATTCTGCACTTGATACTTTCCCAAAGAGAAACAGAGCTTCAGAAATCAAGACATGACAGAATACAAGGTTGATTCAAGTTTATTTGACAAGTCAATGATCTCATGTCGAAGGCAGTCTTCCAAGCATCTTCAGTGTTTTAGTGCCTGAAACAGAAATTTCAGAGTCAAACATATCCTACTCTTTGCTGGTCTGGCAGGCCCATATAGAATATGGGCATGAATATAAAGTGTTTACGCCAGTCTACTCACTTAAACTTTTAAATGAATATGTGCAAGTGTTCACATCTTACCTTGGGGCCTGGTAGTGCAGCTGCTGGGGTGGCTGCTTCTGTGGATATCTAGGCTGCTGGGGCACCTGGGGAAGCCGCTTCTGTGGGTATCTAGGCTGCTGGGGTGCGAAGCGGAAATGCTTGGGTGCCTGCAATCTTGGCAGCTTGAAGAGCTTGGGTTGGTAGAGCTTCTGGGGTGCCCGCTTCTGTGGGTAGCTAGGCTGCTGGGGCGCCTGCTTCTGTGGGTAGCTAGGCTGCAGTTGGGGCTGCTTGGCAGGGTAGCTAGGCTGCTGGGGTGGCTGCAGGGCAGGGT
>CAEMYA010000069.1:302472-338277 GCA_903131615.1 Diplodus sargus | reverse complement strand
CGAGTCCTGCTGCTGTCAAACTCCGATTTTCCCACGTTTGTTTCCTCGACGTATTTATCGAGCTGTCGGCTGCAGATACGTTTTGTTTGTTGTGATCAAATCTTTGTTGTCATTGTTGTCGAAACCAAATGTTGTAACTCCAGAATGCCACATTCATGATGCTAGCATGCTCACAATGACAATGCTATCATGCTAACGACATCAGGGATAATGTTGACTATATTCCCCAAGGAGGCTGTGTCCTCCCTGCAGGGGAGGCTGTTTCCTTGTTGTAGCGGAAGCTGAGTCCTTGCTTCAACAGAGGCTCTGTCCTCTCTACAGAGGAATCTGTGTCCTCACTGCAACAAAGGCTGTGTCCTCCCTGCAACCAAGGCTGTGTCCTTTCTGCAACCAAGGCTATGTCCTCTCTGCAGAGGAATCTGTGTCCTCAATGCAACCAAGGCTGTGTCCTCTCTGCAACAAAGGCTATGTCCTCTTTGCAGAGGAAGCTGTGTCCTCACTGCAACCAAGGCTGTGTCCTCACTGCAACCAAGGCTGTGTCCTCACTGCAACCAAGGCTATGTCCTCTCTGCAGAGGAATCTGTGTCCTCAATGCAACCAAGGCTATGTCCTCCTAGCAGAGGAATCTGTGTCCTCAATGCAACCAAGGCTGTGTCCTCTCTGCAACCAAGGCTGTGTCCTCACTGCAACCAAGGCTGTGTCCTCCCTGCAACCAAGGCTATGTCCTCACTGCAACCAAGGCTGTGTCCTCACTGCAGAGGAAGCTGTGTCCTCTCTGAAACCAAGGCTGTGTCCTCTCTGCAACCAAGGCTGTGTCCTCTCTGCAACCAAGGCTGTGTCCTCACTGCAACCAAGGCTGTGTCCTCCCTGCAACAAAGGCTGTGTCCTCCCTGCAACAAAGGCTATGTCCTATTTGCAGAGGAAGCTGTGTCCTTTCTGCAACCAAGGCTGTGTCCTCACTGCAACCAAGGCTGTGTCCTCTTTGCAACCAAGTCTGTGTCCTTTCTGCAACCAAGGCTGTGTCCTCCCTGCAACCAAGGCTGTGTCCTCTCTGCAACCAAGGCTGTGTCCTCACTGCAACCAAGGCTGTGTCCTCTCTGCAACCAAGGCTGTGTCCTTGTTGCAGAGGAAGCTGTGTCCTCACTGTAGAAGAGGCCATGACCTCACTGCAGTGGCCCAGGGTTCAAATACATCAGCTGGCTGATATGTGTGATAAGTGAGATCCACTGATCTGACATATGAGGAGGTCCAAGGTTGATAAAACATCACGATGGATGACGGCGTTGAGGTTTCTGAATTTCAGGTGTGACAACAACCTCTCAACCAAGATCTCATCTCACGTCCCTTCGTCTTCGCCTCTGCATCACATGGAACTTGTGTTCCGACTCAGAAGCTTGAAAACATTCGCTGACTCGAGTCTCAACAGAACAGAAACGCCGCCGCCAAAATGTAGGTGAGCGTCTTGTGTTCGTCTGACTGAGCTGGTTAAATAAGCCAAAATACTAAACAGGACATGAATACGTAATGTTTCTCCCCCTCAACTCATGACGGTATTGTGCTGTCTGGTGTCACAGTGTCATGATGCTCAGAATTCAGCCAAAGTGAGTCGCATTCATCCTGACAATCCGTCCAGCAGCTGTTGAGAGTGGGCTGAACGAACCGGCCGACCTTCAGACTAAAAACATACATTTCTCTGTTTTTTATCAGGATTATGTCTTTCAGATGATCCACATATGAGAAGACGAGGATCTGGTTTTATATTACATGTACTAACTCTAGATATAATGTCAGAAATGCCTGACTGACGTTTATTACATGTGATTAAACGCTGATTTGGCATCGATTTCAGACGATTCTGCGCCGTTTTATTTCAGCGCAGTGTTTTTAACTGAACGATGTCCAACATGTGTGATGCTGACGTCCATCCTGCGTGTCACGAGGGGAAAACAGGCACCACATTTGCCACATTTGGATGAGCTTTCACTGTTTTTCAGCCGAGCATCACAGATTCCACAGAAGACAAAGATAAAACCTGCAGGTTTTCTTTTGAAGTCTCGCAGCTCTCTCGATCAGAACTTCTGGTTCACGCTGACTGAACGCTGGAGAGTCGATGAGCTGTTCTCTCACCTTCCTCTCAGTTACTGTTGAGGCTGTAAAGACAAATCATTAACTTCTGCAATCAGGTTATTTGTTATAATGATCATAATATTACCCAAACTGTGTCTTCGTTGCCGTTCTTCCCTGATGCCTTCAGAAAGCCTCACCATGTTTTTCCAATTGTTGTTTTTTTTACGTTTTCTGGAAACAAGCTGAATTGAAAATAAACACGTCCAAAGTCCACTACACTTTAGAAAATCGTTTTCATCAGTCTGGCAGTAGTTTCACCCTTCGTTTGCCAATTCTTTGGGTAAAACACGAGGGGGAGAAAGAGGGGAGGTCGATTACCAGAGACGGATCTGTTACCGACCTGAACATGAAGGCTGCTTTTCATTCAGCGGACAAACTTCCTGATCCTCGTGTCAGCATGATTTCAGGGTCGGCGTCAAACAAAAGGCAGCTGGTTGACCTGCTGAATGCGCTGAGCGCTCTTTTCTTTATTTCCTCGAATTGTGTTTTTTGATTTTATAAATGCCCCTTTGAGAAAACAATCCTGACTTTGTGCCTTCTACTCTTTCCCCTGCAGTCTCTGTCGCAGCGCTACCAGAGGCAGATTTCATCGGCAGTCAGAGGTGAGAACGAAAGCACTGAGGGAATGTTAGTTATGTCGTGTTAAACTTAGATTTCCTCTAACTCGTCTAACCTGATGTGTAATCCCTCCGTGGATGCGTTCACATGTTATGTCATCTCTCTCTCCGTGTTAGATGAGGTGTCTCGGGTGCTGCCCTCGCTTGTGATGGTGGACAGGGCTTCACCTCGCCCCAAAGTCGCCGCCCACGTCACCGGAAGCTTTCTGCCCAAACTGGAGCGAGAGGGAGGAGGTGAGTCGGGTCTGGACCTCCTGACATGCAAATCTAACCTATAGGCTGCAGTTTGGTTTGAAATGTACTCATGACATTTTATCCAGAATGTTTCTGAACACAGAAATCCACGAGTTTCGTCAAAGTAGCGCTGTGTTTTCACTTTACCTCAGCACTCAGCAGAGACAATGCTTCTGGTTCTGGTTCTCTGTAACATTACGTTCATGCAGTAAAGTCCATTTCCCCTCCAGCTCCAGTCAGAGGTCGACATTATAGAACAGAACCACCCGACAGTCAGGCTGATAAACAGGAGTGAAGAGAAATCACATTTTTTAATCGCAGAAGTTGAAAAGTCGTCTCTGAGCTCTCGTCCCGTCGGGTCAGAGCTGAATCTGATGAGACACCAGGTGTTTATGCCTCCAGGAGGTTTTGGATCTGCACCCGACCCTCGACAAACGTTCCAGCTGCAGAAATAAGAAATTACATGTTTAACTAATAATGAAGGTATACGGACTGAAAAAATGTCCAAACCCTGAACGTTACAGTCGGTTGAGGTCTGTCAAGAAAAACACATTTTCTCCAAGACGTGGTTACAAATTTACACCAGGAAACAAGAAAAACAGATGAAAATTTCAGAAAGATACAAATAAAATACTCCTGGTCTCGTATAAATGTGTGTTATGAGTTAAAATGATGAGATATTACGTCAAAATGTTGCTTTTTTAAAGTCAGAATCGTTGAAGTTTGGAAGATGAGACCAAACAAGTAACACTTCTTTCTTCTCTCTTCACTCAGAATGTGCTGCTTATATTTACTATTTATTATTGTTTTCTTACGTTTATTTATATTTTGCACATGTTTGAAATTAAATATTATATTTTGAACTTCTTACTATCTCCTGGTGAAAGTGACTTAAAGAAACTTGACTTGAAAAAGTCGAATTTTGATTTTAACATGAATGTTTTCACACTTGTGATTCCGAATATTCATTATTTGTGTGTTTTCTGGGTGGGAACAGGATCATAAAGCTCGTGAATGTATTCTGAGTGTGTTTATTTGAACCTCCGCAGCTCCGGTCGCTGCCGGGCGTCGAGTTCAGGGCCAGAAGATCTCGTGGTGGGAGGGGCAGAAGGGGCTGGCCTTCCTCCAGGACGTCCAGCTGGTGGACGGGGAGCTGGTGGTGCCGCAGCCCGGCCTCTACTACGTCTACGCCCAGACGTACTTCAGACACACCCACTCCCTGGAGGAGGAGGGCGAGGACGGCGAGGAGGCGGAGGACAGAGGGAGACCCCTGCTGCAGTACGTCTATAAGAAGGTGACCACGGTTTTACACTTAGATCTCCTCTCAGGTGGAGCTGTGAGGTTTCTCTTCAACCGGTTCTCTACATGTTTTCTTTGAACGATTCAGGATGAATTATCTTTTTCTTGACTTGGATTTGACTCGTTTAGCACTTTAACACAACACTGTCAAACCTTCCAGAGTGATTAGAGTCATTAAAAAGAAAAAGCGGCCGGTCGTCACGTTTGTGGAGCTGAAACATTCCAGAGTTCAGTAAATATTTGGATTGCAGCTCTTTCCTTCAACATGAACAAGATGTGTTTGTGAGTTGTTAGACAAACAGAATTGGTTTGACTGAAAGGAAACATTAAAGTGTCCGTCCAGCTCAGATGAATACTGACGGATGTTGGCGATAGAAATCAAGTAATGTGATCAGAGATGTTCTGTGGCGTCCGTTAAAGACGTGTAAGTCCGTGTGGATGGAATCAAAAGGTCCAGATCATGTGCTTTGAATCAATTGTGCAGTTGGATCACAGATGTGCGTCTTCATGAGAACCAGACGACATTTACAAATTGTTTAAATGTTGACTGACATTCCTGCAGCTGAAGGAAAAAAACATTGTTTCACTCGTTTGATAAGCGATTAAAAACAAATCTGAAGAGTTTAGTTCTCAGCAACTACTGAACAGTCAACACGGCTCGATATCAGCAACAGAACATGAGGTACAAATACTTAGTTTCTGTACTTCAGAGCACATCACGCACGGCAGACGCAGCGCGACGAGACAAAGCCGTAAGAAGCCGTAAGCAGACAGAGAGGGAGACTGGAATGTGGAGAAAAGGCGTGTTAGTGTCTCGTATCTGCAGAGAGTTTCTGATTTTCTCTCTTTGTTGCTGCTCGGGACGCTTTACCAACCCAACATGTGTCTGTTTGACGTCCTGGGAATGAGACTCAACAATCAACTGTCTACGTGGTGCGTTCAGGAACAGCTGGGACAAATCCTACTGATTCTACCTTTAACTTTAGTAGTCTTTGAATTCTATTAATATGACGTGAGCTTCAGTTAGCTTTGACCACAAATGTCCTTCAGAGGGAGACTTTTTACTCTGAGACTCTGAGTACATGTCAGAGTAATCTATTACTTTACTGGAGGAAAGAAGCTGGATAAGAACTTTTACTTTCACAAGTATCTGAACTTCTACTGGAGGAAACAACATGTGGACTTTTACGTCCTCTGTTTATACGGACCATTTACAATCTCGTAAAAGTTTAGACCTCTTTTTATCGGATCAGTGGACGACTCGGCTCTTGTAAAGATGGAAGCCTGCGTTTGTTCTGGAGTGTTTTTATCAGTCAGTAAACGAGAACGCTGATCGAAGATGATTCAGTATCTTCACAGATTTACTAACGATCCAGCAGCGTTGCGAATCGCTGCATCAGTCCGACCACACTTCCCTTCTCACTCACCTCTCCTCCTCCCACCAGGTGAGCTCCTACCCGGTTCCCATCCTGCTGATGAAGACGAGCCGAACCTCCTGCTGGTCCCGGGGCTCCCAGTTCTCCCTGCACTCCGCCCACCAGGGGGGGCTGTTCCCGCTGAGCAGCGGCGACCGCCTGTTCGTCACCGTGACCAACGCCTCCGCCGTGGACATGGACGAGAAGAGCAGCTTCTTCGGGGCGTTTCTCATCAGCTAGAGGATCAGACTCTGGATCAGATCCACGTGGTTTTAATCCCTCTCACACCAGATTGTTGCAGAGACGACTTCTACGAGCGAAACCCAGAAAATGAAAAACTGAAGCAGCGACTCGCCAAGAAGTCCATTTTCTGTTGAAACTGAAAGAATTTGACAACACTGGTTTTTTGGGTGGAGAAGAGACTGTTAATGAATTCAAGCTGACTCAACGAATACTGGAGTGTTTAAAAGTTTGATTGGCTCGGATTCGACACAGATTTCAGTTTTTGATGCACAAACATTTGTGTGAGGCAGAAGAATGATTTTAAGTAAATTTAGGTTCACAGAGCAAAAGATCTGATGTCTGAGTTGAGTTTATTTGTCCTGAACAACTAAAAGGAAACTTTAGACAAAGTTTCCATGATTGTTGAAGGTTCAGATGTGATTTGCTCGGTTGTTTCCAAACAGACACAATCACCTGGACAAATGTTGGAAATATACGTTTCTGCAAAACCACAGATATGTTGAAATGTAACTTTTCTCTATGTTTAGTTTTACATTTTGTGCTATGGCAACGTTCTTATGCTCTGGTTTTGGTTTAGGCACAAAATGCATGTCGTTAAGGTCAGAAAACGTCAAGTTTTGGCTTAAAATACCTGGAAACTGTCCTGATGTCTCCAGTTTTCTTTCATTCTCTGTCTTTGAAAAGACATGAATCAACACAAAAACAACCCTAAACGCAACGGAGCTACTTCTACATAAGTTTAGAATAAACTACGAGTAGAAACGCTGATATGACACGTAGGAAACGTACAAATGTAACATATCTGTGGTTTGCAGAAACGTTAAATACCAAAGTTTTACTGTGCTGATTCCTCTCTGGTTTTCATCCATATTATTTTGGGGCTTTTTTCACTGTAAATCCTTGAAGAAGCCGTGTGCAGAAACATGGGACGATTCTATAGCACCAACAATCATGTTGTGTTGTCCAACAATCACACTGTTAGATAATCTGGTTGTTCTGCGTGACGTAGAACGATCACAAGACTGTATTTTAAAGTTTTTATAACTGGCTCATAAGCCGACTCACGAATTCCAAACCTGTAAAAGGAACAGTTCACCCTAAAATGAAAATTCAGTCATTATGTTGACGTAAGCATTCTGCTAAACAACTGTAGTAGCTGGAGACTGAAAAAAAAACCCCCATCAAACATTGATTAGTTTGTCGTAATCGAAGCCTCCAGAAGCACCGAGATCCTGAATTGATTTGAGAAGATGTTATTTACACTCTGGTGTCATTTTATGTTCTTCTGGTTGTTTTTCACGTTTTAAAACGAGTCCCCAGCTGCTTCAGTCGTTTAGGAAAATGCTGCGCCTCTGTTTTGCTGCGAAGCTCCAGAAATGTTTTGTGGACTACAAAAACTTCATCTTACTTCCCAGTAATGGAAGGAGATGATTCCTTTAATCGCCTGTTAATTCCCCACAAGGAGAGGCTGATCTGACCGTGAAGCTCGGATATCAACATGCTGAAGTTCTGCCAGTTTAGACTTTTTGCTAGACCGTGGTTCAGTCTTTTTTTCTGAAAAAACTGAAGCCACCTCCAAGAAATGTTTGTATAAAACTCGACTTAAATGTTAGTTGAGTCTTTGGTGTGTGTTTGTGCAAAAGATGTAAATATGGTGCTGTGGTGTCACACCGTCACCACCTCCTGGATGAGTCTGAGTTAACGCTCCTCACTGACGAGACTCTGCGCTGTGTTTCTGCTGGATTCAGCCTCTTCCTCTGCCGTCGGGTCGTCCAGTTTATTGGCTCCTTTGTCGTAACCTTTCCTCCAAATGGTGCGTTAAATGAAATGTCTGTGTTCTTGGCCGCTCACGTCGTGTTGGATGAACTGCAGATGTGACGTGCCGACTTTGGGAGATAATTATTCACATCGGCATCCAAACAGCTGAAATGTGGGATTGTTTTTTTTTTGTTTTTTTTTCCCTGTAGCTCGTCTGTCTTCCATGTGATCGTGCAGCAAATCTACTAAAGCTCAAGGACACGTAAACCAAAATGACCAGTTGTGTCTGACCGAACGGAAATCTGGATGAATAAGTGATCGTAACAGATTGAGCTTCAAGGTTCATTCTTGATTTAGGAAGTTGTAGTTTGACATAGTGATTCTTAAAGGAACAGTTACCCACCCAAAAAGGACAATACAGACATCATCTCCTCCTCTCGTGCTGATCTGAAGTCACATTTCTGGAGCTTCACAGCATAACAGCGTTGCAGCGTTCTCCTAAACAACTGAAATGCAAAACATAAAATTCTCCACACAGCTCGTCCAGAGTCATTCAAGTCTCCGGAAGCCCCGAGATCCCAAACTGATTTGGAAAGATGTCAGATGGGGTGCTTGCTAACACTGTTAGCTTAGCAGCTACCTGGAAGATTCAAGCGTAAAAAAGGGTGTAAACTTTTAGAAGACTTCGATTTTCAACAGTTTCTTTAGTGTCAGAAATGTTTTGTGGACTACAAAACTCTGCCTGACTTTCCATCAATGTGACGGGGGAGGAGATAACGACTGAAATTGTTTTTTGGGTGGACTGTTCCTTTAACTTAACTTGATTTTACCTGAGACTTCACACTTGAATGCTTGCTGAAGGCCATGAGAAGTGGCTGAAAGCTCCAGCAGAGATCTCGTTAGAGTCAAACTAACATCCTCGCCTCTGTTAAACTCAGATTCATCCAGTTTTATCAGCATTCACTGTAGCACTTCTGTAAATATCACAACATTTTCCCCTTTTTCTCCTCGATTCTTTTGTTTTTTCTACAAATGTATGGACACATTTTTTTCTGCGTTGGTATCCACAAAGATCGCTGTAATCCAGGAGCAACGTGGTTGTAAAAATGGAAACATTCAGTACCTTCCTGCTCTGCGTCCACGTGGAATAACTGGAACATCTCCACCTGACGTCAGTCCTCAGGAGAGTACACACCTGCACACAAATCAGCTTCAATTAAAACACAATTTGAACGAAATGTGAATGTAAATAACCCGGGGAGCTTCTGTCTGTAAATATGTGGAATAAAGACGATGTAGAAGGAACATTGTCGTGTTTGTTCACGGTGCAGTTTAATCACTTTATTAAAAAGTAGGGATGGAAACTCTGGAGGAGGATAACTGATTGTTTAGTCTTGTTCTCAGGTCGTTAAATACAGAGGTTTTCTCGCTATTCAGCCCTGAATTCTTACCCCAAAGTGTATTTGAAGATCTGGGAATGAAACTCAACAATCATTATTGAACTTTAACCAGACATCCTGCATCCATCAAGGTATCTGAGGTCTCCACTCTTCAGCAACAACTATTAAAACCGGTTTCCTTAGCGTCTCTTTGACGTTCACGAGAAATTTAAATCAAATCAAGTGAAAAATAAGCGATCAGTGAGGTTTTAAACACACGCAAGAAATCAGTAAGTGCTGAAATTTAGCTTGGACGGCCCAATTTGGGAAAATGTATAACTTAAAAGGTGTGTGGAGTTCAGCTGTAGATATTTAAAAGAAGTTTAAACAATCCATGACATGAACTGGGAAAAGTTCTGGACGGATTCAGTTGCCTGCGGTGTAAGAAGTAAAAATCCTGCATTCAAATCCTCATTTCAGCAGGAAAATGTTCCCCGTCAGTGTTTTTATATCTGATGTTTTACCTTCTTTATATACTGTTGATGAAGGTTCTCAGTCATCCAGGTCATTTTGATTCTACGTGCTGTATCGCTGAAGATGTTTCTCCTTGTGTGGAAGTGTCCTTAACCATCCTATAAGGACACTCCCACACATGGTTTAATAGCCAGGTGGGTGTGTCCTTACAGGGTGGTTAAGGACACTCCCACACAGGCTGTTAAACTCTGCATGGGAGTGGTTTAAAAGGCGGTGCGAGAGTGGTTTAAATGCCGGTGCGGGAGTGTCCTTAACCATCCTATAAGGAAACTCCCACATATGGTTTAAAAACATGTATGGGAATGTCCGTACAGGGTGGTTAAGGACACTCCCACACAGGCTGTTAAACCCTGCGTGGGAGTGGTTTTAATGCCGGTGCGAGAGTGTCCTTAACCATCTTATAAGGACACTCCCACATAGGCTGTTAAACTCTGCATGGGAGTGATTTAAAAGCCGGCGGGGAGTGTCCTTAACCATCCTATAAGGACATTCCCACACATGGTTTAAAAGCCTGTGTGGGCGTGTCCTTACAGGGTGGTTAAGGACACTCCCACACTGGCTGTTAAAGTCTGCATGGGAGTGGTTTAAAAGCCAGTGTGGGAGTGGTTTAAATGCCAGTCTGGGAGTGTCCTTAACCATCCTATAAGGACACTCCCACACATGTCTAAAAGCCTGTGTGGGCGTGTCCTTACAGGGTGGTTAAGGACACTCCCATACGGGCTTTTAAACCCTGTGCAGGAGTGGTTTAAAAGTCTGTGTGTCCTGTCAGGATACTTCCACAAGTGTATTAAAAGCCTGCAACTCTCCTCCAGTTAGTCAGAACTGAAGAAGACTCTTCGATGAGAGGTGAGATGTCTTCAAGAAACTGAAACACATCGAGTTGCCTACGATACAGCACTGAGAATTACTTTATATACTTTTAATTTAATGCTAATTTAACCTACAGTGATGCATCTTATTCTATAACGTCACCATGTGTTTGCAGTGTGGACGACGTCTGCGTATTGTGTTTTGATGTCTGGATGAGTGAGCTGTTTGCTGAGTATGAATCTAACAGGTGGACACGTCGTCCATGTTGCACGAGAAGGAGGAGCATCTTCTCGAGCCACGCAGCCCACAGATCAAACGCTCTCCAACAACGGGGAACATCTGAATGTTGGCAGTTTGTCCGAGACTGCCACATCGATCAAACAAATCCAAACAGAACAGATCAAAGCGTTGATTCCAAATGTCCTCAGTGTGGACGAGTGAAGAGGAGAAACTCTTTGTACTGCCGTGTTTCGAAATGGCAGGACGACTTCAAACGCTCTGAAAACAACAACAACACAACACTTTCATTTCTGCTGTGAGATGGAAAGCGAGGAGGAATCTGGGTTTGTAATCTTCTCTCAGGCTGTTGGAAAAAGTGATGATTTATAAAAGGCGTCAAAATATTAAACACTTTGAGGGATTTGATCTCTGCGGGGCGGCGGCTGATGGTCACTCCCCACTGAGCAGAAACATCTCCACAAGACGTCTTTTCAACGCTCACTGCTGAACTTGCAGGGTTCAAATTGAGAGTTTTACAGCGTAATTTCAGTCATAGACTTCTAAAGAATATCTTGTGGTTAAAAATTAACATTTTTATGACGGCCACACTTCACACCATGCAGCAAAAACTACAGGCTGGACTTAAACCCGTGATCTCAAACATATATTTCTTTACAGATACTTTTCAAATAAGCAAAACTTACCTGGAGGCATTTGGTCTGGCTTATTTGAAAAAGAAGCACAAAATTAGATGGATCATTCTTTCATTTCATTCTGGGTCTTGCAAAGCTCGGACTTTAAATCGAATCGCATTTCTAGTTTGTGCGTGTAATTGCGTATGTTCTGTTTAATAATTCAATTTAATCAAGCCGCTGAAAATAAAACAATGTCATTGCAAGAGGCCAAAAGGACAGATGGAGCAGTGGAGGATGTTCAGCTGAAGATAACCTTTGATTTCTGGACATTGTGCAGTGATGCACTGCTGCTGCTTATTAAATACTGCACACTGAAGCTCCACGCTGCCCTCTAGTGTCCATCTTCAGCCATGCAGCAACAAGAAACAGCACAGAAAGAGGCTGTTCACACTGTTTCAATAACCACAACATCACCAGACTCCCTTAACAAATCATGTGATTTTAAGAGTTGTTGAGTGAGAAGACGCATAAGAAACTTCGTGAAACAGTTAAAACTAATTTTAAGTCATTGGTGAACTTCTTGTAAATTCGGCATTCAGTTGTTTCTTTCCTTGTGAAACCAAATTTACAAATACATTTTAACAATAACTAATATAAACACCTGCTTTTGCGCCCATGGAGTAAGTCCCCAGACTTCCTTTGAAAAACGCTCATTTTTGTGAGTTGTTAGAAACGTTATGAACTTTGTGAAACGCTAAAAAGAATAAACATGGTTTACCGTTTTGTGGCCGACGTTAAACCTTAATATGTCTCTTTCTTTGTGTGAAAATCTTTGTATCTTTTTATTTGCATATTGGGCAGAAAAGTGAGATCCGATCACACAGGACAGATGTTAAGACCAGGTCTCAAGACAAAAAAGGTAACGCCTCAGGAGGGACACAAATAATGACACAACGCTTTGTAAGTTTTTTCATTTTCTTTCTTTTTTGTGGAAATATGTTACAGTTATATTACAGGTATTTAAATGCCCCGAGGGAGAACAGAAAACGTTTGGAGACACCAGAAACTAACACTAAGAAGGAGACGGCAACGTAACTGAGACAGAAAAAGTCCAGACTGGGTTCGACAGACTCGACAGGCAGAAGAGTGGGCGGAGCTGACGCCCGACACGTAACCTATTGTTAGGAGACGTCCAATAAATACTGCAAATGTTGTTAACGCAACATATTAAAAACAAAAACAAAACAAAAGAAGACGAGGAAAACGGGTGTGCTCTCCTTCTTGAGTCCTTTGTGGTATTTAGCAGCATGTGTGTCGCTTCCAGAAACCAAAAAAAAAACAAAACAACAACTTGTGAATAACAACGTGCAGCGTCCTGCAGTCAACCAGAGTATTTAAACACACGTAAGAAAAGAAGAAATGACGGCGGGTTTACGCTGTGTGGCCAGTGGGAGAAAGTGGGAAAGTGCTTAATGCAGGAACACAAAATGATTAGACAGGAAACTCACATCCTGGACATATCAAACAAAACAGGGACTGACGTTTTGTCTTGGTTGACTCCAAGATTGTGTCAGTTTTTACGTTATGTAGTACACAATAACATCTCAGAGTAAAGTTCTGGCGGCTCACACAGTATAAACATTCAACACACTAAAGTGAAACGTCCGTTTGGCTGGTGGTGTTAAATTCACATCTCGGTTTCTTGCTTTCTACGACTCCAAATGCTTTTAAATCTTCAGGAGCTTCTTTGATAGTCACCTACCAAATCTGATGTTTTATTTTATGTTGGTGGAGTTTTATAAAATACAATCTGTTACACGTGTGAAAATATTCTGGTTGAATGCAGGCGCGCTCCTGCACCGGCTTCCTTTGTTTGTTTGTTGTTTTTTTTTTTACATGTAACTTATAAAATATATCATAAAATGTCTTCTCAAATGGAAACTGATGATTCCATGTACAAAAAGTTCTCTCTTTTATATAAATTACACCAGTCTCTGATGATGATGATGATGATGATGATGATGTCTCCGTTCCTGCTAATAAGGTTCATCTCCAAACCAAACCCTTCCCTCATACATACACACTCACATGCACGCACACACACATACACACACACGGAGAGGCGCGTGCGACCGCGGTCGACACTCCCGACGTAGCTACACAACATGCTCTACACATTACCCATAGTAGAGAAGAAAACAAAAAAAAGCAACTCTATCCCCACTGAACTGAAATCTCTGCACGTACAGTAACGCTACATCTCCTCGTTCTTCCTCCTCCTCCTCCTCCTCACTGCATCTGTATGCAAGACCACAAGCATGGTGCAGTTTCGGGCGATGGACGGAGGGCGACTCCTCAGCCTCAGCTGGTGACCCTCACTATCGCCCGTCACTGTAGCTGCCTTGTTCTGGCTCCGCCCCCCGCAGCTCCCTGGCTCGCCCTGATGGATAACGCCCGGCTGGCGGGGACGGGGAATGTGCGTGACGACCGACCTCAGCAGTCAAACCGCATCTCCAGTGAATCATCGAAGCCCCTGTTGTCGTGTCCCGCCCCCGACAAGAAGGTGGCGGTGACGGGTGCCCCCGTCGCCGTGGTGACGTTGAGAAGGGTGTTGCCGGGGGAGCTGGTGGCCGGGCTACGGAGGGCGGCCGCGGTGATACTGGTGAGGTTGATGCCGAGCGTGAGACGAGTCTGTTCCAGAGCTTTCTCCGGCACGGCGAAGGCCTCCAGCTTCTTCTCCCCGTTGGCCATGTAGGAGTTCTGGCAGCCACGGCAGATACAGTCCAGACACGCCTGAGAGAAACGAGCGTAATTAATGCAACACGAACCAGTAAACAATGAAAACATCACAACAGATCGCTCAAAGAAACTGCCAGACAGAGCTGAAAGGTTAAATAGACAATTCTAAGAAATGACCTGTCAACATTCCTTAAGCCAAAATGAAACAGAATTCCTGAAGCTGTTCAGAATAATGTGAAGTTTGAAGATCTACAGTCCAACATTAAAAATGTAAATTGCATCTGCTGATGGTCCTCATGCGTCATCCAGTCGAAAGCTCCAGGACAAGAGAGTCAGTTTAGATCATTTTGCCAAAGAAAGGTTAAAGAGCAGCTGTCGACTCGTCTCATTCAGATGGAAAGTCGAGTCAAGTTTCATCATCAACAAAACATTTCTTGAACTTCACTAAAGAACCTCTCCTGACTTAACATCAACATGAGGTCATGATTTGACCAAGACACATATAAACCACCTCATTATTCACTGTAGTTTTAGATAAGAAACCATGAAAACCTGTTGCTCTCACCTTGCGGTTGGAGTAGCAGGGGCAGCGCTGCCCCCTACAGGTCAACACCGAGGGGTTCTGGGTGGCTCGGCCGCACTTGCAGCCCTTCTTCTCCACGGGCTTCTTGTACAGTGGCTTCGAGGGGCTTGGTGGGTGAGTCAGGGGGTGTGCATGGGGGTGTGGGGGCACTCTGTCACGGGGTTGTGCTCGTGGCTTAGGGGTCCCTTGCCTGGCCTTGGTGTAAGCCTTCTTGGGACCCCCGTGATGCTCAACAGTCTTTTTCAGCGCCTTGTTGGAGACGAGCACAGTCTTGCCCACCTTGGGGGGACCACCGTTAGGCACTGGGGCCAGGTGTGGGTGGGGCGTGGCCGCAGGGAACTTAGGCTCCTGTTTGGTGGTGGCACCAGGGTTGGGGTGATGGGGGGAGCTGTTGGCACCGAGGGGCTGCCCCTGTAAGAGGCTGGAGATGGGGAGGGGCTGCACCTTCTCACTGTCGCTCTCTGAGTGGGAGCGCTTGCGGTGGTACCGAGGAGGAACGTGGGGGACGACTGTGGAGGGCTGAGGGGGAGGCTGCAGTGAGGGCTGCGGGTGAGGTTGGAGGGGGCGAGGGCTGTTCTCTGGGGGGAGGGAGGGGATGAGGCGGGAGGAGTCAGGACCAGATGGGCAGTGAGGCCCATTAAGACTGCACTGATGTACAGAGGGGGGGCAGTCCTGGGGGTTGGGCTCAGGGTCAGTGTCCGTCTCCAGAGTCCTGAGCACCTCCTCAACACTCAACAACAACTGTCCGCCTCCGTGTTTCAGGTCATCCCCAAAGGTGCTGATGTCACAAAGCCCCGCCTCCCCGCTCCCTGTGACGCTCACACACACTGGGATCTCCTCCGAGAAGCTCTCCTGCTTTGCAACACCTCCACCTGTTTCGATGGTGATGGGCTGCAGAGTGTCCGAACTGACCAGGCCGTTACAATCATGCAACCCGTTTACACTGATGGGGCTCGGCTCCTCCACCTTGAGCTCCTTCGTAGGCGGCGTGTCGTCAGGCAGGACAAGCTCGGAGGTGGAGGCTGTTTGCGACAGGCCGACTGTATCTGAAATGTCCTCCACCTCGGGCTCGCTCTCAGCCAAAGTGAGGCCCTCATTGAGGATGGCCTGGAGGTCCGGCGAGTCACTGGCGGCGCTGGCTATGTGCGGGGCGAGCGGCGACTGGGTGATGTAGAGACAGAGCTTCCTGTAACAGTGGACAAGCAAGGAGAGCTGCCTGTTCTCCTCAAAGCGGGAATAGTCCTTACACCAACTACAGGACGGCTTCAGCTGCATCCTCTGACCTTTACAGCCTCGACAGACGTAATGCTGACATGATGAGTCGGTGGGAGCGATGGGGTCCTGCAGCAGGTTACCTGTAGATAAGAGGAGAAACAGCAAATATAGAAAAAAACAATATACCACACAAGAATCCAAGCAAACCTGATAATTTAATAAATAAGTTCAGGAGTGTGTAGAATAGTTAGGATTTAAACGACTGCCTCCTCCTTCGCTGTAGCTTCCTCGACTGACATGTATTTGTAAACCTGAGCGGTGCCTGGCAACCCGCCACACTGAATGACAACCGCTCTTTGAGAGGGGCTTCCTTAGCAACGCTGGTTGCTAGGGAGTGCAGCTGCAGATGGGGGGAAAAAAAAGGATGAAGGTGCATTCATGACACACAACCAACCTTACACACTGTGCCTCGCCTGTCTGATGAATCCCACGTAACGGCAGAAAGTCTATATTTACCGCGATGTATGGACTGCTCCTGTATCGATCTGTTATTTATACAGTGGAGGTGAAGGAGCGATCAATATCTCGAGTGTAATGAAGCTGCTCTTCTTTCCAATCACGGCAACACAACTATCCCCTTTACCTCGGGAGGTATTTCCCTCACAGTGAACCGTATATCTGCCCGCTACGGCCGAGGGAGAGTCAATGCATAATGCATGAGCAGTGAAAACAGTGCATTAAAAATACCAACGAAATAAATCATACATGACGTTTATTTGCAGAGAAACAACACAGAGTGCTCCTGTTTGAATTACGGCCCATTTCATCTTGTACATTTACAGCCGATGATATTCAAAGTTGTGTATAAACAGAAATGCACTCCCTCTTTTTCCTCCACCTCCTAATTTTTTTGGTCTATATATCTGACAGCGTTGTATATTTAGAGACGAGGAGTGTGAGAGAGAGATTAGATGCATAATATCCAGTATGTGCAAGGCTGTTATTCAACATGATAAACAGAGAAACGCCCCGATGCTGCCAAACAGCACACAGAGGGGGGTGTGTCATGATGGGAGTAGCTCTGAGTTACGATGCCTTCACTGCGCTTCGGAAACTGCAGCTTCACATTTCATTACCTCAACTGGGGGGGAGGTTTCAATTTTACTCTGAAGGTACAACCACTGAAATTTAGCAGCTAGGGATCTTTTGCATGCCAAGGACCATCATAAATAACTTTAATGAACTGTGAAATACTTTATAAGCAATTTATTAAGCAAAGGTTCATAAACATCAGTTGCAACTTGGCCACAAACACCTGCTTAATAAATAATTTATAAGGCATTTAATTGTGTGTGTGAACAGTGAAAGAACCATTAACTAAAGTATAATTAATTATATATTTCTCATTTATCAGTGACTGCCATTATAAAGTGTTTTTATTTTAGCAGCTCTAATCTGTTTCATCTCTAATTTCACCATTTCATAACATTTTACTATTTGGTATCTTATTCTAACACATTCTCTGTACCTAATTTTTCCCAATTAAAAAAAAGGGACAGTTTATAAGAATAACTTCTTAATATTCTAAATATTAATTCACATAATAATCAAAGGTTTTGCATGTAATTTACAAACTAACTCGCGTCTATGAATGTTGAATGTTCTTCCATCAGAAAATTGTTATAACCACTGACTTGATCTTAAAAGAAATAATGACATTTTACTGCCTGAACTTAGGATGCTTAATAGCTAAAATGTAATATCAGTTTTCATGTGAAGTCTATTAATAGCCTTATTGAATAGTATTTAACATTTTATTTGGATATATATTATTGTGCGAAGCTAATTTATATATCATGGAGCTGCAAAATAAATTGTGAACAATATAGCTGAGAAGTATCTCCTGCATCACTTCAGTAAATATACTTGTTTACTTTCCATCACTAGTGGCGATTCACAGATTTCCGACTGTACGTGAAAGCATCATTTTTTAAAGGTTCGCTCCGTCTGCGAGCACAGCTGACAACAACGCACGTTCCCGAAAACACCCCCCCAATACACACCGCCTTTGCACAGCACTATTATCACATTAAAATCAGATTATGTAAGAATTAAGTGCACACACACACACACACACACACTTACCGCAGACCAGGCAGGACAGGGACTGGCGGAAAAACGGCAGCAGCTTGCAGAGCTCCGCGAGGGCCCGGGGGTCTCTGGGGTCGCACTGCAGCACCGAACGACTCGCGGACACGTAGAGAGAGGTCGCATTCACCGGGTTCATCTCAGCTGCCTGTCCCGGGGCTCCAGTCCGGTCCGGTCCGTGAAGATGTATTAATACGTTAAAAAAAACACCAAAGTCACACACAGTCAACACAAACAAACCGAGCGGGGCACCGGGCGACTCCCGTGTTCTGCGAGCTTAAATCGCTGCTTTTGTCAACGGAGTCTGGTGGCTTTGAAGAGAGCATAGATGGGATGTGAAGGCGGTCAGTTCCCCGTCGGTGAACCCCACATATAGAGCAGTCTGCGCAGGGAGCAGTCGAGGTTACTCATCCCCAGTCACATCCAATCCATCCGTCCCAGCTCGTTCGATCGGGGGAGATTATAAGTGCATATAAACGTCGGTTCATCCAAGTCGGTTCGGTTCGTTTCCGTACAATCCGTGAGTTATGATTAGACAAAGCATCGTGTGGCGCTCTTCTCCTCCGTCCCCCCCTGGCCTTTTTTTTTTTTTAAACGTTAAACTTGCAGCTGGTTAGCTAGCAGCAGCTCCCAAATTCAAACATTGGCTTTCGTGACAAAGTGCTCCGGTTTGCAATGGTTTCCTCCGATAAATCCATAGTCCACAACATGCATGCTCGTCCCGGGGTTTCACGTCCATACCAGAGCTGGTGGCACACAATGCATTTATTATCTGGCGCCGAGGCTTCCGTGGCGGTGCAGCCCCGGCAGGCTCGTTATGGTTGTGTTATTGTTCGCGGAGATTCAAGGCGGCTCGAAAACAAAACAGGCCGCCCCGGCTCCAGGAGGTCCTCCTCGGGGGAAAAACGCCGACAGCTGCCCGCCGATAGCAAGGGGGATATATGATAAAGAGGCAGTGGTTATAAAAACCAAAAAAATATTTCGACACGTCTGTTGGTGCGGAGAAAAACAAACCAGCGGAAGCACCGGGCTCTGGTGACAGTGCTAGCCGGCTGAGCTGCACCGGGAAGCCGGCTACAGAAGCAGGCCGCGTCCCTCTTCTCGGGATTAGCGGGACTCTCGCGTTCTCGCCTCGGCGGGAATGTAGCAGGAAAACGGAGGGTTTAGGTGAAATTATGTCCTCCTGCACCTGTTGGTGGGCCCCTAGAGTGTCAGCGAAGACCGAAAGTGATTTAAATCCCTATTTGTGTACCTTGCTATCGTTAGCCGCGGAGTATTCCTCTACCTCCCGTCGGTTTTACACACACAAACAAGGGGGCGCTGTTGCTCAGATCTCGCGAGAACACACAGCGCGGTTAATTTAAAAAAAACAATGGACGCCACATCTACATGTCAGTTGGAGCCACAGTGTTTTTACATGTAACTAGCTTTATTTTAAAGTAATATATTACTCCACAATATTAAAGTCTGCATAGAGGAATATATTACTTATACCACACTATTTTTTTTTAGTTACATCCAACAAAATAGATAGATAGATAGATAGATAGATAGATAGATAGATAGATAGATAGATAGAATTACTTTAATGATCCCAGACAGGGAAATTATTTTGTTACAGCAGTAGTGGGTCCGCAAATAAAACACTGCGTACATAACATAAATAGAAGGCAATATATACATAGTGTATATATATATACAATGCACAGTGTGCTATAAACAATAAACAATAACAATATATACAACAAAACTTCCACAGAACATTTTAACAACATTCCCCTGTAGTTTGGCTAACTGCATAGCTAGCTGAGCTAACAAGCTAGCAGTAGCTGGGAGTACGAATTAAAAGGTGGCCAATTCTTACATATTGCCCCTTTAAATCTGACATCGTGTACATCTAATAACAAAAAACAATACATTTAATTCATATATTGCTCATTCCTTTCCCTTATTTGTATTTTTGTGTGCTTATAAGTTGATTATTGTAATGGTGTAATAGGATAGGGCTACCTGTGTGGTGTGATCAATCTGATATTTCAGATTCTTATAACCTGAAAAACTAATAAAAATACATTGAAAAAAAACACATTACAGAATTACTTCTTGAACATGTTTATGTGCGATATATTTATATAAATCACTATACATGTTCTATGTTTGTGTCATTCTGCTAATAAAGACAAATTAATTATTTTGATTCCATGAATTACCTTTTTTGTGTCTATGAATAATGTTGGAATTATTGTAAGTCATTGTTCGTGAGTCCCCCAGACAAAAACCTCCATTACGCTACACAAGCTCCCACTCATTTATGATTACAACATGACAAATTCCTCAGTCACTGTTTACAATTTTTTGCAATTGAAGATTACACCATAAAGTGAGCGTCACAACTGTTAGAGTAACATTTCAGTGAAAACAGTTTGACGCCTCTTCAAGCTGACAGCATTCAGGAAGGATAACTCACAGGCCTTACTACGGTCAGATGTTGCGTAAGTGTTACTCAAAGTTATGATTTTGCTGGATACTAACAGCTTAACATATAATTTAATAATGGCATGCATAACCCCACATGTATCAATACATCTTCAGCTCAAAATTACAATATATGATCTGTTATTCAATATTATTTTATGTCTGATTATGTTTTCTCTAAGTTTTACCTCACCACATGATGGTGTAGTTGACTGTAATTAATTGATATTAGAGGAAATTATTTGATGTTTTTACTGGTACACTCTTGTTTATTCCTGTTTATTTGAAAGTGTGATGATAAGTGTGGTGATGCTGTTAAGGGCTGTCTGATCTGGGTAAAAAAAAGAAGTGGTGAAAAGGGGAAGATAAAGTCTTTAAGTTAAGTTTGTGTAAAAACAGAACAGACAAACACCCACACAGACATACTTAGAGGTCAGGTTACACCCTAACATGATTCAAACATTTAAGTCTAATACTATCAATGCACCGGCTCGGCCCTTATCTCCCTTTTCTTCCTCTTTTTTTTGTTCTCTTATTAATCATACAATCATTGTGGTCACACACACGGAGACTTGAGGCTGCTGACCAGCAGGGACTTTCCACTCTGAGGTTTAGATAAAAATAGCACACATATTCAACCACATGTTGCTTTAGCATTCAAGTACAGCTGTTAATAAATTACCCGATTGACAGATGATTAATCCATTTTAATAACTGATTATTGGTTGCGGTCATTTTTTAGAGATTACTTCTCAGGTTTTTTAGCATTTATTTTGACAGGACAGCTTGAAGTGTGAAGGACATGAACACATGTTGCTGCTGACGACAGCTTTACTACATGAGCGCCCCAGTTTCAGGCACTGTTCAAGGAAAATTATACTTGATATTAGTCCATCACAGATATATTTATATCGGTGTATAGTCCCACCGCTTTCAGTGTGCCCCACAGGACTTTTTGTCGATTTAAAAGATGATTTTGCAAGTCGAGAAAGTCACAGTTTGTCATGAAGAAAAATAAAATACCAGTTAGTTTTGTGTGAAACAGCTCAATGGACTACATTGTCGTCAGCTCAGCATAGACAAAGTATGAACAAATCACAGTAAATTAAGAGAGTAAGTGAAGTTCTGTGAGCTGCTCGTATACAGCACCAGCTCTGCAAGGTTTCAGTTACAGGTTTTGATGAACGTCAGACGAGACGACGCCGCTTACGCTGCTTTTGTGTGTGTGTGTAGTCCTTGTAATTACAAACTGTACAGTTGTATTCTTGGCTAGTTTCATCATCAAATAATTATTTGCCCCCTTCTTTTACTACCATATGTATTTTCCTCTGAAATAAGGTCACATCGTGGTCCACAGGAAGGTAAATGACACTCTGCGTTGCCTTATATGTGGCGATATCAGAGTTCAGTGCACTTCAGACAATGAAGTTGATTATTAAACGCTTCTTTCATCTTTGTCACAAGTGCTTTATGACAACATCTGAGTGATCCGTGCAAAAAAAATATTTTTTTTTGTCAGACTAAAAAATGCAAAATATTCTCTGGATACAACTTCAAAACTTGAGGATTTGCTGCATTATTCTGTCCTGTATGACAGTAAATTAAATATATTTTGGTTTAAGACTGTTGGTTGCACAAAAGTAGACTTGAACCATGAACAATTTTATATGATTAACTGAATTATTTAGCAAATAATCATCAGGTTCAACGATACTAAAAAGAACTGTCACAGCCCTACAAGCAATAAACATGCACGTTTTCAAATGTATATCCCTAAAATGTTGTTTTATTTAATCAGCATTAATTAATCTGATGTATTCTGCAGCAAAAACAAAAAGTCACAGCAGCGGTACCTTCAGTCGTTGTTGTCACTTTTCTTGCAGCCACTTTTCTTATAGTTTGGACATAAATGGGATCTCGTTTTAAATAGTTATGTGAGTTTAAAACATGAGTAGTTGAATGATAAATCAACATTTGTGGAAGGTTTTACTGATCTCATAGTAGCACACAAAGTGATTAAATCAAACCAAAATCTGTGACAGGATACATAATTAAAACTACCATCAAAAACCTGTTTTAAGTGTTTTTATTTGTTTTAGTTTCTCTTTCATATAGTTGTGACTAATACATAAAAATGTGCTCAGGTTTTTAATCAACTGTAACAGCAAATTCCATTTGTATAGGACGACCATGAGATGTGGAAAAAGCTTGTAAGTCTAATCACTTGTGTTGAGACTTCATCGGCTGCATTCCTTGTATGTGACTAGTTCCTATTTTAAAGTTTTCAGCAGCTTCTCATGCCAATATGACTGTTTTTTGAGGTTATTATGGCAACGGTGGACGCTAAGAATAGCTGGTCTGTGAGTCTGTGAGTATTATTCATAGTGTGTCTCTGTGTTTGGGTGATTCCTCTTTTCTTGCTCACATAAAACACCAAGGAAATTTAAGCTCCTCTGGTGGTCTGACCTCTGACACAATTCATTTAAGCAGCAATGCCAATTAGCTCCGACTGCAGGTGGAGTTTACTGCTGCCCACAGCCAACAGGTTCAACTTGGAAAGCTGTTTGATGCTCTGTAGTGAAAAAAACAGATCCACCTGTCAACGCCTTAAAAAAATCTAATGAAATCATTTTCCAGCTGTGACAAGTGGGTCAAGTGTCAAACCAGCTTTGCGCTAACTCACGTCGGCTCGCTAGCTTCAAAGCTTGTGAGTGAAACATGCAGAGCTTGACAATTAACTTGTCAGGAATCAGACAAGTGAAATACTTTATTATTGTTGGAGGGAATCATGGGGAAAAACAATATTAGCTTTTCAGATCTGTTCCCCACTGTGTGTAAATGTGCATCACGTGTTGCTAATATAATCGCTATAGCCTGGAAGTGTATTTTATTTATATATACGGACAAGCAGCTTATAATCATGCTTGATCTGTTTCCACTAACCTGCCAGTACCAGAAAAAGCTTCATGGCGTCCCTGAACAAGGCCTTATCGAGTCAAACCGACCTGAACGCCAGAATAAATGTGAGCTAAGTACGTTTCTGCAAAGCCACTGATAAGATAAAACCTAATTTCTCTTTCTGTTGCTATTTTAGGCAAAAAAGAAAACACGCCACAGACGTAGCTGGAGATGGTGAAACCTTCCTGTGAAAAATAGCCGGCTTCGTTCGCCAAAAATGTCTGAAAATATTCCCAGAGTCAAATTGAGGTCGGCTGCTTGAAATATTGTAATAACAGCACCATCATCCCGACCTGCTGTGAAAGTTAGCTAACAAGCACATAATGTGAATGTGATAAGCCAAAGATACTGCTGACGTATCTGTAGTTTGCAGAAATGTTAACTGCTAACATTATATCCCAGGCTTGACTGAATTAACGGGGACCGTTGGGCCATGGCGGATGTATGCACTCCACTAAGTACCAATTCTTGTTTTGATAGGAATTTGAATGAATGGATTTTTATAGCAGATGTCAAAAAGTCTGGTCTTTTCTCTGTTTTCACCAAAAATGCATTTACTGGCTTTGCAGCAATGTTGTCACATTTCATGCTACAGGTTGCTTGTAATTTTGTTTAATTATATCATTCTGTTTTTTAACTCTTACTCTTTGGAACTAAGGGGCAAAATACGAAACACAAGTCACAAAAGAGTGTGAAAAAAGGTGCAACGAGCAGCCAAAAGTGTCTATAATGACGGTGTTTGAGTCACTGTAGTTTGCTGAAATGTGAACGCCAGGTTGGAGACCGGAAACAGCAACATCACGACTGAAGAACATGAGTCCTGCTAGGATAACGCGCGGAACCTAAACATATATGGACATGATGGTTGAACTGCACAACCCTCCGAGTGTGTCAGTCTCTGTCCGGTCATCTCTGCACCATGATTATTTCCATACTGGCAACATTCCTCATGACACCAATGGTTCCTCTTTTTGTCTGGCGCTGCTGTATATAAACCTCAAACCTCTGTGGTTCATTCATCATTAGCCTTCCAGGAGTTGAGCTGTTAGTAGCTTAATAACGAAGCAGTTTAAATCTGAGATCCGGAGTCGATTTTTGGAAAGATGCAGCATTTGAAGATGTGGACGAGTCTCTCCGCCAGCCGCTGGATTTGTCTGCTCACTCTGGCTGTAGTGATGCTCGTCTCTGCATCACAAGGTAAAACTGAACTCATGCCGCTGAATATCATCCTCTGTATTCTGTGAAACGTGTCTTCTGGGGTTTGAATCCCTCACAGATGGGATTAAATATGAGCAGCTTAGCTAGCTTTCCCCTGTTGTGTTACTGTTGGCGCTGCCATTGCAAAGACTGCATTAGCAACATGGCTACCACTAGCAGCCTGGCTACCGGCTAAAGACAAACTGTAAGAATCCAAATCTGACCCAGAAACCCTGATCTCAGTGTTCTAGAAGTGTAAAACACTTGGTCATGTTAATAAATCAGCAGGCTTTGGGTTATGAACCCTCAGAAATTGTAACGAAATCAGCTGCAGCCACAATTTAAAAAATGGTAACTATTGCATGCATGTTTTATGCTTAAGTCAATAAACAGCTGTACAAGAGGAGTTCCCTTCCTTTGATTTAATACAATTGGTATTATCAGCTAAATCATAATTAGTTTAAGTCCTTAAAAAGCAGTACCAGCAGTTTTTCAAGGAAGAGTAACTATGGCTATAGCAGAAGTGGAGTAATCACATTTCACAGGTTTAACAGGTCATTCTTACTACACTGATGAATAAACAACTAGTGATGTGGTTCTGAGTAATAACAGTGTTTTCTCTGTGTGTGTGTGTCTGCTGTTGCAGTGGATTCCACGAGTCCGATCATACATTTACCCTGTTGTCTCGACGTCAGCTTCAGGAAGGTAGGGCGAGTCAAAGCGTGTTACGAGCAGAAACCACGAGAGGGCTGCCAACGCCACGCCTTCCTGTAAGCACTTTCTCTGATGTTATCTTTTTTTAAAAATGGCATATTTCAACATTCCTGAGCTTCAGTTAGGCCGCGCAAGGTTGTACTCTCTCTCAATGTAACCCGAGAACAAAATGTCTAATTTTTCTGTGTCTGTTTCAGGATCGTGAACAAGAGGAATCAGCCGTTGTGCGTCAACCCGGATGCTGCGTGGCTCAAAGACAAGATAGAGCAGGTGAGCATCCGACATCTTCCCAATCAGATTACGTCTAGATTCATGCGTTAAAAACAGAGCAGGTGAATTACAGGCTCATCAACCTGGAGCCTACATTACCCACAATGCAACTCAGCCGCTGAGTGACAGCAATGGAGGCAAATTATCAGATTACATGCAGCTTCTTCCAGAGAAGAGGCCTTGTAGCCGACACCTGTAAACGCACTTTAATGTGGGAAATTGGTGGAGTTAACCTGAAATTATGTCAGTATTTGGTGGCAGTTACTCAACTACGAGCATGATTAGGAGTACAGCGGTGGAGAAGTACTCATCATAAATCTGCTCTTCTGAGTTTTAATTAAAGAAGAGTTTCAGTTCCTCAGTATCTCCTGGTTTTAGTTGACTAATTATACATTTCCTGTTCTCTCTCCTTCTCCATCCTGCAGGGAAAACTGAGCTGTCCTCCTGATTTGACGCCGCTGAATGGAGTCAGCCCGGCGTGATAACAAATAAAACCATCACAGCGAAGCAGCTGCTCAGAACGTTTTCTGCTGATTTACTATTTATTCCTTTTACACGCATATCTATTTAAAATTCAAGTTATTTTTGTATTAAATTTTATAAAGATGACAGAATTCTGTGGCATTATTTTGTAAAGTTGTCACAAACAGTGATGGCAGAGTTGGTCGTTTTGAACCTGGAAGCAAAAATAAATCATGTTGAATGAATTTACAATGTGACTGACTTTTGTTTGTGTGCTTGTATCAGTCTGGTTTTGACATGCTGTTCAGTGGGGATTTTATGTGTTTATGGGTCCAAAAATAATATCAAATCTATTTTAATGGAACCACAACTAGAAATGACCTCTAGACAACAGCGAGACTGAGGGGCCACCCACATGGAAACGCCTTTTTGTGTAAATAAACATGTTTTGCATCGTTTTGGCCGATCGGCCAAATGGATCCTGTAAACACACTTTATTAAAACCTGGTCTAAGGGTGAAAACATTGGGAAACGCGCCCTTGTGTTCTCGTTTGGACAGCGTATGCGCATAATTTGAGTACTGATGATCCCATCGCCCCTCGACCTCCAGCCTTCGACCTCCTAACCCCGAGACGTCTCATGACAACAACAATGGCGGACTACATGCTTGTGTTCATGCTGCAGAAGATACTGAGCCTATTAGGGTTACTATGGCAAATGGTTACTAACCTAATTATCAAACGATTCTGGTTTCCTTGCGCTAGCCTTTTTCGTCTTCTTCTTGTTGTGTGCATGCTCTGTCTCTTCTTCTTCTCCATTTTTGGTGTTGAGTCGTTTGCAATGGATCCATTTGGGCGCAAATATTCTTGAAACGATGCCGAGGAAGACGGGGGAAAAAAAGATTGTTTTGGTACGTGTGGACATGGACTTAAGTGTTGGCAGTATCTTTAAACACTGGATTTGTTGAAACATTTCTTTATACTGCAACTTTACGTTTCTTTTTGTTGTATTTGTGTTTATGGTCTGGTTAGGTTTAGGTACAAACACCCCTAATGGGTCGGGTTCAGAAGAGATCATGTTAAACACGTCTGAAAATTGTCCCAATGTCTCCGTAAAACTATCCAGTGGTTTCACACTGACAAACACAGACTCATCGATCCCATTCAGCATCGCTCCACCACTGATGTCGGTCATCAGGTCTGGTTTAGAGTCAGTGTTCACCCAGGTCTGCTGGGTGGGGTCGAGGTCGGGGGGGTTCTGTGCAGGCCAGTCAAGGCAATCAACACTAAAGAGGAAGAACCCTGATCTGAGATAAACAACAAACATGAACATATATGGACATAATCGACAAACCGGCTGTGTGCGTTTCTCAATAAACGTTATTCGTGACAAAAACGGTTCCTCTTTTTGCATGAAGCTGCATTATTTAAGCTCATATCTCTCTGGCTCATCACTGTTAGACTCCGAGGAGTTGAAGAGTCAGTAACTGAGTAACGGCGCTGAGATCCAGAGTCGGTTTTGGAGCCGAGCAGCGTTTGAAGATGTGGACGAGATTCTCTGTCAGCCGCTGGATTTGTCTGCTCACCTTGGCCGTGGTGATGCTCGTCTCCGCATCACAAGGTACTGAAAACTTACATTTAATGTAATTACGGGTCTGAAGTATGCGGAACAACATTTCATCATTATTGAGTAATATACGAATACGTAATATTGTTCCAACCACTGAAGTGATGAACACATTTCACAGCATTTTCCCCGTAGAATGTTTCCAGCTCATCAAAACACAAAATGTTTGTTTTGTTTTTAGTGCTATGTGCAGTTAAGATATAATATATATTTATATATTACATTGCTGCGCTATTATTTTAAAAACTCTATTCTTACAAGTATACCAAACTACAAGGATGAATGACACATTGACAAGCTTTCAAATCGTTGTGCCGGAAACTTTTCTGTTCTTTCTCTGTCGCCTGTTGGAATATGTTAAATAAAACATGTTTGGTACGTTTAATAAGCTAAAGATTAAGCCGAACCTTTGAGGTCAATTTTATCTTTTGTTCTTTTGTCTACCAATTCGATTCCACTTCAATATAATACCTAGAAAAGTATCTACAGTATATTCAACATACAAAGATAAATCTAACAAGGCTATGAAATGACAACATGGTGCGACAGAGAAAAACGACTGTAGGAAACATGAAATATCCATACTTCTTTTTTTTTGCAAATGTTTGTGCATTTTGGAAAAATGAAATTATGAAACTGATCACTATTGATAATTTGAAAATAAACTGAAATGTATTTTATCATTTTATTTTGAAACCAACAGTGTGTCATGCTTGTTATCTTGACGAGTAACGACCTGGTTAATTGCCGAATACTGACAGTATTTCTCTTTCTCTGTCTCTTTCTGTAATTGTCTTGGACAGTTGATTCATTTCCATCTCATGCTCATGACTGCTGTCACGGAGGCCAAACTAGAAAGGTCAAGGACATCAAGATGTGTAATAAACAGGAATCCCGCCCACGCTGCCCTTACAATGCCTTTCTGTAAGTACAGCATGCTTTGAAAATGTCTTTAAACAACTTCAACTTCTTGCATTCAGTGACAGACTTTTACCCTAAAATGGGAAATGATCATTCAGGTCTAATCAAATTGTATTGGGGACCAATGTTGAATGAGAAGTGTTGCAGAAACAAACATCATTTGTTGTTTTATTTCCTTGTTTCCTATTTGTAGGATTGTATCCAGCATCAGAAGCACGCCTATCTGTGTCCAACAAGATGCTCAATGGCTCAAAAATCTTCTCGACACGGTAAGAATGAGTAAATAAATCTCTGCTCAGTCACTCAGTGTGGCTCGACTCAACTAAAGTCTCTAACCTTCCAAAATGTATCCAGGTAGGCAAATTGTGACTTTTCCGAAGCTGTTTTACAAGCGGACAGTGCAGATTTTGGTGCTCAGGTTTGGTTCACATTCACAGAAGGAGATAAAAAAACAGCTAACTGGGAAGAAGCGGAGTATCGATTCTAAATTAAGAGGTATCGGATTGGTGCATAGACTCATATTGTCTCCAATATCGTTACCTGCATTTTCAGCAGCATTGTTAGCATTTCGGAACAACTTAGTTTAAAACATTTAAAAAGTGACCATGTATAAAAGATGTCCATGTATTATGTTGCAGAGACATTTGCTGAAATTAACATGCTAACCAGCTAGCTCTGAGCTATTCTGGGCCTTAGCAGGTGATAGTCCAATAGTGAATAACACTCCCCCGATGCTCCGAGCTCACAGACTCAGCTGATAGGAGCACAAGCTGCGCTGCTAGCTGAGCTAACTAGCTAATGACAGCTACAGTGAGCAGCAGTTAGCGGTTACTCTGGTAATACGCTGCCAACTATGGTTTTGGAGTATCAACTTGAGACATGGCCGATTCTTACATACTGCTCCTTTAAGGTATGCTAAGTAATCGGAAGGTAAATTATGAAAGGTAAGTTTTGGAGCCTAAACCGAGACACAGTCTACAAAAGAAAAGGTCAGCAAGCTTTATTTTGAAAGTCTACCGGAGGGGGCATACGTGACCTGACACTAGACGGGTGGACTGAACCTGCTGAAGCAGTTCAACTGATAACTAAAACAAATTCACAGGGATTGAATGAATTTCACGTCTAACTGCACGTTCCCCTTTTTCCCTCTCACTTTTCTCCACCTCAGAAAAAACTCACCTGTCCATCACAATTCTCCACTCAAGGAAGATTCGAAGTCCTGGATGATGAGGACGATGTGGAATGGTAAACAAAAGATGAGGCAAAGCAGCTACTGGGAACCATTTCAGCTGATTTACTGCTGATTACTGCATTTATGAAAATTGAAGCAAATTTTTATACATAAGCTACTAGTTGTCAATTTGAGCAAAATAAAAACTACTGAACGGCTTTTTAAATGCGACCGCATTGTGATTCCTTTTTAATGTTTTGAGTCGACTTGCTACAGTATGAACACATGAATGGGGATTTTCCTGTGCTGAGTATGAGCGGTAATACTGGAAACATGAATGGAGACGATGAATAATCCGTCAGTGAGGGTTTAATGTTAGCTGTCTGGACCACAGTGACCACTTCCACTCTGAATGTGTGTAAATTTACGTATACACATGTTTTATTATTGGTGTCAAAATGTGATTTGCTGAAGCTTTGGGGAGTCCTGTCTTTACTGCTCGAATAAAAAGACCAATAATTTGAGATTGTTGCTATTTAAAGACATTCTAAGATGGGCCATGGACTATTTTTGTTATATTTTGGCATTTTACAGACCAAATGATTGATCAAAAGGTCAAGAAGAATTCTTAGATGCAGCCTTTATAAGTGTTAAAATGGGCTGTGAGTGAAACTTTCTACATATTTTCTCAGCTGGAAGAAAATAAAGTTGGAATCAAAGAAAAAGTACGTCTCTCAGAAAGACTTCTAGAAACCGGCATTTCAATCCTACTCAAGAACAAACAAACAACTCTGGTAAAAGGTCTAAGTACATATTAACTTAAGTTATTGGGATTAAAAATATACAAGAAGTAATAGAGTGCAGGTTGCAAAGTTTGTTGTTCATGTAATTAAGTTTTGTTTCATAATCTCCAGGACTTTAAAAAAATAAATAAATAAAATAATCTTTATACAAAGTAGTTTGAATGACGGTACGCAGGATGATGAGGCTCTTTCAGCCTCATCAGGGGAGAAAAGATAAGACATAATGCAATGTGAAGCAAGACGAAGCAGAAATATAAAATCACACGTCACGTTAGTCTGTTTGACAATGTGTATATTAAACTGAACTAGCAATAAACAGTCTGTCTGTGTGTCAGCTTGACAGTTTCTGGAGGGAGCGACTGCATAAATACAGCAGAAATCATCTCGGCTGATCTTTAATTGGAAGCTCACTAATATTTATACATAACACATCAGATCACCCAAACCATCTGACTTTTGGTGTAAAGCAGAACAACTGGTTAGTTTACTGAAACATTTCCATACCTTTTCTCTTTTCTAAGTTTGGACAATTTGGCTGCAGGTTTTCTTTGCTCCACTTGAGGGCGACAACGCTGTAATAAACACTGACCCGACTGTCAAACAGTTCCTTCTATGGGAGATACTGAATTTATTCTGGTTTTGGACTGCTGGTCGTAACAAAAGAAGACTTTTTCAGATGTAAAGTGGCTTCGTTGAATCACCATCTTATTCGAGATAATAATCCATTACGCTGGTAAAAGGTCTACGTTCATATAAAGTTATTTGGATTAAAATTGTGTAAGAAGAAAGAGAGTTAAAGAAAGTTTGCTGTTCCTGCAGTAATGCAACGGCAAAAAAGGAAAGTTTCATGCAAATTAGTCTGAATGACCGTTGGAGCGTTTCTACATCGAATGACGAGGCTCTCTCAGGCTCATTGGGGTGCGGCGAAGATAAGATAAAATTCAATGCAATGTTAAGCAACACAAAGCAGAAATATAACATCACATGTCATTCCAGTCTGTTTATCTACGGTAATGATCAACAAGAAAGAGGAAGATTGTCCTCGGCCGAACCCAAATTGCGGTAATCAGAAAGGCGTTGCTTCATGAGGACGTTTGTTTGCATGCATGTGTTGTCGGCCCAGAATCATAATCTATAAAAAACCCAGTTCGATATAAAGAGGTATGTGTCATTCATGTGTAGGACTGTGACACATTTAACTAAATAAAGGTTTGTCCTTCTAGTTGATCTGCTGCTTTGAAATAAAGTGGATAAAGCTGCAGACTGATTTTTTTTAACCCACCTTAAATAAAAGTCAGCATGTCTTTATTTCCACCAGCAGGCGGCGTCCAAGAGCCAAGTAGCTCACACATTAACTCACTGCAGGCCCAAACCGAAAGGATTGGTATCAGTCATCTCTATATGCACCTTAACTCCTCTACTTTATATGTATTAGTGATTAAAACTGAGGGTTCAAGCCGACATGTAACGCTGCAATCTGTCGCTGCTCTCAGAAAAACTGTCCTGTGTTTGATAATGACGTGGATTCAATTCATGTGCTCAGTGCATCATAACATCACGCTTGAGCTAAAATAACGTATCTGAATGTAAAACTTACCAAACACGGAGGTAGCACGACTCTCAGTTTCAGCACTACTTCCAGTTCTGATGGCATAATGAGTCAAAGGGGGAAAACTCGTGAAATGTACTAAAATGGTCAGTTCGTGCACGGCAGCACACCAGAGACTGACGAGTTATCCATATTTACAGCGGCTGACATGGCAGGTAGGAAGGTAGATAGATAGATAGATAGATAGATAGATAGTTAAGTAGGTAGGAAGGTACTTTATTTAAAATTCTATCATTTGGTCACAGTATTGGAGAGGAGACATGGCAGATATAATACTCAATACTTGCTGGGCCACAAGAGATATCAGAAGTTAATTTACACAATACAAAAGTACACATAGAAACTATTACACCTCTTCAAAGCTGCAGGATGCAGTGGGCACATTCTTGCATCATATGTGGGAATGCCCTGTGGTTATTCCCCTGTGGAGAGAGGCACTGGTGAAACTGGGTGAAGAGGTCAAAGAGCCACACTTCCCTCAGTTTCGTCTTCTTGGGCATTTAACTATTTTGCCACCGGGCGCCAGTAAAGTTCAGTCTGACGTGTTGGTAAAAGTTTCCATCACTGCAGCAGGAATTCACTGAATGGATTAGAATAATGACAGACTCTTAGACTACTGATAATACTTATTGGCTCAAATAAAAAACACAAAAGGGACATTTTCTGAAGTCTTACTAAAGACTGGTGGCAAAGCTCATGCGGGTGCATCTGTGAAATATTTACATTGTCATAAACTGTCTGTTCTTGTTTTGTTCGTCAAATGTCTTTGTGAAGAAAAAGTACCTGAAGGAAAACCAATCAATCATTAGCGATTCTAATAGTAACAACAAAACCTCCAGAGAATCATGACTGCAGCTCCCTTCAGCTTAACAACCAGCCAGCTTCACTGTTCTGGGACACTCTCAACACTTTCATAGTGCCGTTTTCGGCCAGAAGAGACGGATGTTTTCTGAGAAAAGGCTCTAAAAACCAAGTGTACACGACCTGCACAGTAACACACAGCAGACAGACACAGTTAGAGACTCGCTGGTGAACGTAGCAGAGCATTTAGCAGACAGATATTTCCTTTCCAGGGGTTGTTGGAGACGGAAAAACAGGGCAAAAAGACTCATATTCATCAGTTGGACGCCAAATGAATCTTAATGTTGCTCTGTGACTGCTGGATCTGTAAATAAGCAATCATACGTTGACAATACTTTTTTGCGTTGACGCCATCTGACCGACCTTCTCGGAACTCAGGCTGATCAATAAACAAACGACGCCAACATAGGAGTCTGAGATCTTTATCTAAAGTTGCTAACAGCGATAGCATCATTGCTGAGAAGGCAGCTGCTCTCGTGGTCTAGGTGTGAAGGTGTGAATAATACAGCTACTTCAGCTCAAACCCACCATGTTGTTGCCTCTGCTGAGGAGGCTGTTTTCACGTGTCTCTTGTTTGCTACTGGCTGGAAGTCAGCAGGATTACACAAACGCTTCCAAACAGAAAACAAAACTGCGCCACTGTAGTGGCGGTCATATCGATCGGGTCGACCCACAGATCTGGGTCAGTACAATCAGAAGTGGATAAAGGGACTGTTGGGCGTTGCCTGAGGAAACATGAAAAAGGGGATTCAGGTCTGAAAGTTCAGGTCAGTCATATCACATGATGTCCATCAGCTCGGTTGACACATGCAAGCTTGTACATCAACACATCCATCTCCATGACAACAAATCATCAAGATCTGCTGATACAGATCATGTGATACGGCTGAGACCTCAGACAAAAGCTGGCAAGAGGGTCTTGAGTTGAGACTGCGTTGTCAAATGTATTTAATATAAAGTTTCGCAGTCAGCATTGTGTCCTTTTCTGTGCTGTAATAAAAGCCATATAGATTATAGAGACTAGTTCTTGTGTATTATGTTATATTCTGTGAAATAGGTGTGATTCAGCAGCAGCACAGTCAAAATGTGACACATGCTGATGTGTTCAGTAGGAAATGTATCTATCAGCCATTCTGACCACATCCAGAAGCGACTTTCACGGTTCGTCCCAGCAGTAAGTTGTTAAAAGCAATTCTCTGACGTGTTGCAGGCGAGAAAACTGACCATCATTTCAACACATCCTGTTAAAACGGAGGTATGATGAGTGACACAGCACCTGCTCTGCTCGGCTGAACGATGATGGTAAGACACTGAATGCAGAAATGAACACCAACTTCTGTGAAACAGAGGGATGATTAGTGGAGCACATGACCCAGACATCCTTCCGAAACTCCGTCTTAGTTGGCATAATTACTTCTCCTTTGTGGCGTTTATTTTACCACTTCAAGCAGATATTAGAGGAGAGCAGGAAGCAATCGAGCAGTTAGAAGGAAATATCGTTCTTCCTGATATTTGGAAATGTGGAAACCATGAAGCCACAAATTTTCCGCTGTGACTACATTTTTATAAAAGTCCTTCCATTTAAAACCGATCTATACTTATTCTGCACTACAGCATATCGCAAACTTGAACACCAGTATAGGCCAAATCAACAAGGAGATGAATAGGGAGAGAAATTTCCCAGACTCCCTTATAAAATCACTCAATTTAGTGAGTTGCTGAGTTGGAAGAAACTTCATAAACTTTATGACATCACTAACCCCTTTTAGATAGAAAATACAGCACATTTGCAGCCAGGTAAAGGCTGCAATCTGCTGCCTTGTCTATCTAAAAGGGAGGTGTAATAATCCTTCCTTTCCAAAAAGCCGCCACTGATGTAGGCGTAAACATGTGACGTGACGTGAAGCTCGAAGCTGGATATGAACAGTGACATACAACACATGCGTCTGAACAATATTCAGCCCCGTGATCAGTCGTAATTGCTACGCAGCTGACGGGATGCAGCATAATCATAAATGGCCGCTGCCTCGTCATGGGAGCTTCCCCACCTGCCTTGATGTTAAATGTGGCGACACTTGATAGATTTACTTTTCTCGCCTCCACAGTCAAACACACGCCGATGTTAAACCCTCGCTATTAAAGGCCCTCTGTTAGCTGCCTCAAGACAGCTAAGAGGAAGCAGGTCGAATTAGTCTTAATTAGGGTTGTCAAAAGTATCGAAACTCAAAAAAGTATCGATACTAAAATGTTGTATCGAATACGATACTCATTTTCAAAAGTATCGATACCGATTATTTTTTGCACTTCCTCAGACCTGAAACTTGTTATCATAGTTGCAGTTTCTTTTTGCACAACTGTTTATTATCATAAATATGTGTGGTTCTGTTAATTGTTACATGTTGTAACAGAGATTATATTTGCATTTTTCTTGTTAATAAAAAATATTTCTTTTAAATTTTGGGGTCTTTTTTTAATCCTGGTGGTATCGAATATTTTCCTGAGTATCGGTATCGAGTTGAAAATTTCAGTTTCGTGACAACCCTAGTCTTAATCAATAAGAGCTTTACATCCCATTGGAGTTTAGAACGGGGTTCTTAGTGGGTAAGAGTGGGCTTTTAATTTGAAAGTAGAGACCGTTAGTAGCATCCGCTACGTCTGCGGATGAAGTGATGGACTGACTGCTGTGATCAGCTGTTTCCTGGTTTTAAAACTCCCCGGCTGTGGGTCGCACAACAGCGCACGTCATCCACACCTCCGCCCATCTCACGCAATTGCCGGCACAT